>ML777143.1:1984862-2035583 GCA_009831015.1 Picea engelmannii
TGATCAAAGACTTTGTTGCATACTGATGACTAAACCATGCTATAGTGATGATCTAAACCTTTTATAATCCAACCTTCTAACCTGGCTTTGATGGTGCTCTATCTCTTTTGAAATATTCTCCCAATGCTTCTTGAAGTAGTTAGGGTTTTGTCCTTCCACACGCATATTATTTTTGGAGTAAATCACTTTAATTAATGATTTTTTGAATTCTCGTTAATGAATTTATGTAATTAAAATTCGTGCCTCCAAGTGGGACCCATTTCATCTTTAATAAAATTTATTTAATAAAATTTTGTTTCCAAATTTTCAAGTTGACTTCCTTTTAAAAAAAAGTGGACCATGTTTTAATTTTGAGTGTTATCCCATATCCTAGGGATAACTAAGGAGATTATGTCTCAAGGCCTGTAGGTCCTAGACATGGTGATCCAGATGGATCTCAGTGGCCATATACATTTTCCACCGAATCACCATTTTGATCCTGTGGTTTTGATAAACCATGATATTTACCCTTTTGATGGGGAATGGAATGTAATGCCATCTTCATTTGTTAATTACAAACATCATGTAATGATTTCCTAGTGGTATTATGTACATGCCTACAAAATATCATTAATGCATGGGATCCCATTAGAACTCCGCAGTTAAACACGCTCAGACTAGATTAGTACTGGGATGGGTGACCGATCGAGAAGTCCTAGTGTTTTACATGCCTATGGAATTTTATAAACTTAGTCTAATTTATCCCACATGCATGATGGGAATTGTTCTCTTCTCACTCTCTCATATATAATTGAGGTGAAGGTTTTCCTTTAAGAAGGCAATGGAGTGTGCTTTAAAGCTTGTTGTGAATGAAGCATAGCCAACATCTCTTTCTTTTCAGAGATAGGCCACCCCATTTTGCTAGTTTGTGTTCTACACTATTTTTCTCTCTTGTTTATTAATAGAAGTTGGTTTTCACTATATTTATGTGTTCTCCGCATTATATATATGTATTTACTTGTTATGTGTTCTCTTCATGTCGTACTCGAAATAATCCGGATCAATGGTATCAGAGCAGACTGCTCCTTGTTGTTTCTCAGAGCAGGTCGTCGACGGGGTCATAGTATAGAGAGTTGGGTCTCAAGCTAGTTTTGCTTGAGGACAAATTCTCTTGCCAGCCCAAGGGACCTCCCATGGTGAAATAAAATATATATAACAAAGCATGAGATCCTTTCAAAATGTTTCCCGAGGAAACCCTCGTGCGACAGAGGAATGAGATGATGGACAACTTTTCTAATATCATTCAAAGACTATCGATGGCGGAAACCGAGGAATATTTGAAAATAATACATTTCACAAGTGCGACACCCTTCAAGGTACAATTCAATTTTGATATCCCCTTATTTGAAGGAAAAATATATGTAGATGCTTTATAAAAATGGTTGAATCTGCAAGAAGTTTATTACTCTGTCCAAAATTTTATGACAGTGAAAATATCATCTTCGCGCTCCTTAAATACCTTCCCCATGTCAGATCTTGGTGGGAAGGTTATTGGGAGAGGTACACCATGGATGAATCTATACTATTTGGGAGACACCACTTGGGTGGCCTTTGTATATGCCCTAAATGAGGATATATGACCAAAACATGAGATGGAAAACTCTGCGTCATAAAAGAGACCAGATAGTGCAAGGTACACCAACATCTTTCATACCTCACGCTCAAAGTTGGTTATCAAAGACTGCGAGAGACACCTAGTTTTGAAGTACCGTAGTGGTCTACACAAGTACATCCAAATAGAGATGGATTTCTTGGAAATCTCCTCACTCGAAGTTGCTTATCGATATGCAGTCAAAATTTAGAAGAAATTCAAGCAGCAAAGTAAATGGGAGAAGCATGGAAAAGGAAACTCTAACTCACATAATGAAGGACAAAGCAAGGAAGGCCAACCTTAAGAGAGCCAGTCCCATATGTGTACAAAGGCCATATAACAAAACTCCACAATTAACAGAACAAAAAACACAAATCAATCTCTTATTGAACAAAACAGATGCAGATACATTATCTATAGGAAGAGTCAGACAGTTGTGAGGCAGTTGCGAACAGTTACACGATGCGAACAATTGAATCGTCGGATTAGTTAACAATATGTAGACAAATAAGGGTAACGAGAAGTTTAAGAAATACACCAGAAAGTGGTGTGAGTTCCACAACAAACCTTGGCACAACACTAATGGATGTCGCTCAATACAATCATTAGTGGTTGAGCTCAAATACAAAGAGCCAAACCCTGACTTGGATCTTGATTCAAAAAATAATAAAAGGAGACAAATCATTGATGCATAATCCGTTGCTACTGTCACAACTGCAACAATCCAACTGGAAGAGGATCTTGAGGAGGGGGAACGACTCTTCCATTCATAGATGTAGGTGAAGGGGACCCCACAGCATTTTATTTTTGATAGCGGAAGGCAAAAGAACATCATTGCAACAGAGGTTATCAAGAAGTTGGATTTTCCAACAACACCACACCTGCAATCATACAACATCGGGTGGCTTCTCTAGGGTCAAGACCTTTGTGTCAACCAACAATGTCGCATGTCCTACGACATCAAGCCCTTCAAGGATGAGGTATTGTGTGATGTTTCCCTAATGGAAGTATGTGATCTATTAGGATAGCTATATATGTGGAGGCATCATGATTTTTATGAGTCTCGACCCCATAGAATCATTGTTACTCTGGGCGGTTAGCTATATAAGATACCAGAGGTAGTTCTGACTATTGTCCCACCAAAAAAATGCCACAAAGTAATCTCTCATACTGCAAAGTTTAGCCTCTTCATAATCCTATTAGAAGGTGAACAGAAGGACACTGAAACCAATGCAGCCTCAACCCAAGACCTTTCTATCTAGCAGAAGCAGATCAACAAGATTGTAGAAGAGTACCAAGATGTTCTTGCTACACCTACGGGGGTGCCTCCACATTGCCCAGTCAAGAAAGGTTATAACAGAACCCTTCATACTCTTCATATTGCATCTTCACCGATAGAGTCCTCCCACACTCAGGTATATCATGCAACTATATTAGTTGAACGGATCCAACCCCTCCAAAAACAGGTTCATGACAGCCTTCAACAAGCTAAGCAAGACAACTTCTTCAGCAAGAAAAATGACACACCAAGATGGTTCCCTTAGGGATGAGTTTCCACTAGGTGGGTCTATGAAAGGTCATTGTCCATTCCTTGCATACTAACCACTTTTCATCATTTTCCCTCTCATATTCCCCTACCTTGGTTTTGGCATTGGGTTTGCCAAACTAGTAAGGTTTGTACCTTGCCTTGTGGGAATAAGGGGATAAAATCCATAGGGTAAAAGTAGCTGGAAAAAGTTAAAATCCAAATTGAAACCTTAAGATGCTTCGCCTAGGGATTCCTAAGAAAGAAATAAAATGATTCTCAGTAAGAAAAGGGGACCCGTAAAATAAAATAAAACTCAAGATCTAGTTGGTGGATAGGAGGTCTCATCATGAGCCGGCCTATTAGGTCCATGGGCATGTAGTTGTATGAAACTACCATCTATCTGGTCACCAAACTAGGTTAGTGGCTCTTGGTGGCATAGCCAAGAGAAAGGGGGTCTCATCACGAGCCAACCTTCTCATTTATGTGAAGGGCTTGTGGGTAACACTGTCACCACTGGTCACCACACCAGGGAAGTGTCCCCCAACTATCCTCTTGAAAATAAAAAGCAATAAGACAAAGAATAAAAGGAATTGGATGGGCTAGGAAATAATGGAATCCATGACAATGTGCAACTTTCCCTCTACAGAGGCACCCACATGCAAGACCTACATTTTCCTGTTATCACTGCACCCCTTGCCCAAACATTCCCCTACACCATTTCATACAACTACATGACCTATATTGGTATTCACCTAGTAAACACCCCAAACATGAGGAGGATTAGCTCAATAAAACATCTTGAGACCCTCTCCAAACCTGGCTTGTTAAACTACATAATGTATTTAAGAATTTGTATGGGTAAAGGGGGATTTGATGCACATGTTTGGGTAATTTTATTATTGGATGTTATTGAGATTTCTATGATCTCTATGACTTATGGGCCCATGGAGGGTGTACTTGTTGTTGCTACAGGACCATGCCCAGTGGACAGGTACATATGGGGAGATGATTAGCTTAGACCTCCATGGGGCTAAAATCCCACCAAATGGATGTTGTGACCCCAACCAAGGGCAGAGACACACAAGAGGATGGCACCAAGAAATAAGAATAACATTTCCCTCAAGACACTCTTGCAGGCCTAGAACCAGGGGGGTCTTACCCTTCCACCATGATTGTTGGCCCTTGACCAAATTTTGAGGAATACTTGGTCATATTTGACTGTTTTCGGTACTCCGACATCCAGTCGGAGAAGGAGACCATGGTGAAGAGGAGATCACGGGATCTCCGCCCCTTTTTGGGATTTTGGGGCTTTTTGGGAATATTGTAATGGGAAAGGGATATCGACCCTTATTTAGGCCTTTTGTATGTATAAATAGAAGGGTAGGAGATGCGTATGAAAAGGGATGTGTGTGATGAAAAGTGGATGGCTTAGTTCATAAAGTAGATCTATGTGATCAGACGTCTATGTGAATGTAAGAGCTATGTTCCTACTATAAGTATTGTAAGTGTTGAGTTCACGGGTCAGGGGAGGACTTAGTGCTTGGATCTACCCAAGGAAAGAGGATCTAGCGAGCTGTGCAGATTTCTTATCCTAGGCAGGGTAGGATTTTGAAGGCTTTGTGCTATAACTTGGTTTACAGAAGATAATGACAGAAGAAGACTTTGTGGACATAGCCCCAGGGTGGGGGTGAACCATGATAACTCTGTGTATTGTGTTGATGTGTTTGTGTCTCTCTTGATAAGTGCTCTGATATGTTTAGATAGATCTATTGATGCTTTGTGATTATGAGATATGAATGCATGCTAGATATGATACATAAGATGTTAAGTGCTTAATCTATTAAGTATAACATGTTTATCATTGCTAAGTGCTAGATCTGAGTAATTACTGCGGTGCTCTGTGCTTTCTGCGAAGTGTATTAATGAATGTATGTTAAGGAATAACTGATGCTAAGTGTGTTGTAAGCAAGATAATCATAGATCTATGTCCTAGCTAAGGTTGCAGACATCTGAGTCCTGCAACCACCCCTGCCTCTACCTCGGGTGACACTTCATCTGCTTCATAGGTGTTTCCGAAAGGGTCGATAGTTAGGGCTTTGTTGGTGCACTCTTGAGTGTTGAAACCTGGGTCTGCCCCTGTGCCAACAAATGGTTATGTTTCTGGGACCTGTAATGTGATTGTTGGGAACTAAAGAAGAAGAAGCTTTATGCAAAATAATCTCTATGCGTAGATCTGTTTCCCTAGTGTGCAATGTTCTGTTTGACCTGTGAAGCTTTGTGCCAAGAAAGAGAGGTCGGATCTGAAGAAGAGAGGTCAGATCTGAAGAAAGAGAGGTCAGATCTAAAGAAAAGAGGTCAAATATGAAGGGAAAAGGTCAGATCTGCAGGAAAAGAAGTCAGATCTATGAAGAAAAAGGTCAGATATGTAGAAAAGAGGTAAGATATGTAAGCTCCGTTCCCTGATAACGGTAAGAATAGTCAAAAAAAATTAGATTTGAAAGCTTTGTTCTCTATAGAAGTAAGATAAGTGAATTTTTTTGTTTTTAAAGCATGGATCTAGGTATGTTTGATAGATTGTCCTATAGATAAAATAAAGTTTGATATGAATAGATCTGATAAGTATAATGATAGATATGTTATACCTATGCATCGAAATAATGTCTAGACTAACAATTGGATGCAGGATCCTAGAAAGTTTTTATTAAGCTCATAAAATAAGAGATAGCTGATAATTGAAAAATTAAAAATTAAAAATTAAAAATTCTCGTAAAAATACTTAAACCCCAATTTGAGGCCTTATATGAAGGAATTTGGCCTTGAAAAGGTGTTGAAACAATGTCCAATCAGATAGATACAGTCGGCATAGCAGTGAACTCTTCAAGACGCAACTCCTCATAAATTTTCATCCCAAACGGATAATCGAATCAAAATTTATGGCCCTCGGAAAATCCCTTAATCATTCTCCTCTAGTTGAAAAGAACGTGTTAGCACTAGAAGTCACCTCTGTATTGCGGCAGAGGTAAGCCCAGTACCCATCAGTTTATGTAACAATGAATAAATTTAACGGGGGTCTAATGGACACAGACTCGGAATGATATCACTTTAACTCGAAAAAATGGGTTGGTATGTGAGAGCAGGTAAGGTCTTGATCCAACTTCAGTCAATAAGATGTAATGAGGGTGAGTAGGATGAATAACTTGTGGAGAAAATGTAGAGGTCTGCAATGAACATATGGTCTTCCAGCAGCCCAAGGAGGAAAATCTTTGAATACAAGATCCTCTTGAACCCAAAACTTCAAGAAACTGAAAACGTCATAACAATACTGCAATCAAACATACATTACAATACAGTCACAAGAACTCGACTAGATCATCCATTCCTGAGTCTTCAGTATCAGAAGCAAAAGAGATGATAATAAATTTTACTTTCATTAAACAAGAAGACTCAAATGGAAACACATAACCAGGGAACTAGAGGCTTCATTAAAACTTTACAATCTAGAGCTTAGATTAACCATCAACCTTAACAAAATATCAAAACTGAGTATTTATACTCAGAACAACTTGCCACCACCACGAGTGTGACCTGGCTACTGCAATCAAAGCTTTCCATATGTATCTTTTCTGGTAGTCTGCACTTGCATTCTTCTGTCAGACGCAAGCTCAGATCAGTATGGGCTTTGCAGAAGCATCCGTTGACAGGGGGACTTTGTGTTGACACTCTGCCTCCATGGAAAGATTTTCCATGCTTTCCATTTATGGGGTGAAATGAGGTTTCAACCACCTCCCCCATTTCCATTAACTACTTTCATCGGGATCGGGATGAAACCTGACACCCATGAATTTTCTAGGAGACGTTCATAACTCCTTCAAGTCAATAACAAATCCTTATTACCACGTAGATCTTCCTCTATGAAAATATGGGCACCCTCAGCTTCTAGAGTGGCTCCTCTCCATCGCTTCATGTGACCTCGGGTCATGACCTGGGGCTTCTTTCATGAAATTTTGGGACTTCGCATTTCAGGAATCTTCACTCCACTTGATTCCAAATATCCCGATGCTCGAACTTGTGAAATGGTCCATCCAGATCGGTGGTTGGACTTACTTTGGATTTGACAGCCACGAATGTATCCCCAAATAACCTTAGTCATCATCCGCCCAATAGGCACATCCCCCTTTTTATAGCCCCGCATTCCATATTATTGTGGGTTGTGACCATGGATCCAATTCCCGAGTTATTTGTGATTTCGTGTTTCGCAAATCTATACTGTGCTCCATATTAAAACCTTCAAGTCACGAAATAAAAATTTCTCAGATCAAATGTCATGTATCCCTATGAATCAGACGGGCCAAATGTATATCGGCATTTCGGGACTCCAGGTATTCTTCATCTTTTCGAAACTCGGGAATTATGTGCATTCCTCACCTCAGCTTTCCTAAAATGACTTTCTCCATGATTTGGATCTGGTGCCACGTGTCCTATTGGATCAGACGGCTCCTGTTGACCTCGGATTTTGGGGATTTGGATCTTTTACAAATAGCTTCAACAATTTTTCGAACTCCCGATTCTTGCGCTTACTATTCGTCGTCAATCTCTGAGCTTTGACATGAAAATTCCTTCTCCAAACTGAACTTTCTTCGCTCACTTGATTTGAGTCCATATCAGGCCACTCTAAATGTTGTGCTTTGAACTTATGGGTGCAGCCTCTGTAAACAAATACTTGGATGACTGGATGAAGGCTCGGGAAGGCAAAAGGGTCAGTGACAAAGGAAAAGAGGGAAGTGATCAACCTCAGAAAAAATACCAAAACAGAGGGTCGAGACTTCTCGGGAAAGCCAATCAAGGGAAAACAGGTTGATCAAACAGATGAAGGCTAACAGAAGAAAAACTACAAGCCGAGAGGAAAAACTTAAGATTGGGTCTGCAAAAGGAGAGAGAGGAAACATTACAGACCTAGGTAGAAGCCACAAACCCACAAGACTCTGACAAGTTTATGTGATAACATTAGTCTCCATAGGCGATGGCATGCTCCCTGCGAGCTACCAAGAAAGTAGTTCCAGCTCCTTAGGATTGGGTTATGGAGTCTAGCTATTTAAAACAAGACAAACATAAAAACAAGAATGGTATTTACAATGGTGGGATGTCGACTGCGGCTTCAAACAAAAAACTTTTTTAGAAAGTGTCCATTAATAGGGCCACTAAAAACTTCATCACCCTCCAAATTTTTCAACGTGTAAGTGTTATTAGGGAATATCTTAGAGATTCTGAAGGGGCCTATCCACACGACATCAAATTTTCCATGCTTGCCTTTGTCCTGCTTGGGTGCATCCCATTTTAGAACTAGATCTCCTAGCTTGAAATCCTCCTTTCTTACTTTCCTGTCAAAATCCTATTTGATCTTTTGTTGACGTTCATGCACTTTGTCCAGTAGCTTCTCCCTAGCCTGTTGCACTTCGACCAACTACATAATCCTACTGATCATGTCATCAGGCTCACCCTGGTAATATTGAAATAATTTTTCCTCAGGCAATGCTAGCTGATAAGGAAAAATGGCCTCAACTCCATATACGAGTTGAAAAGGAGAGACACCAAGAGATCTCTTTGTTGTCACTTTGTCAGCCCATAGAGAAAACTTGAGCTTTGAATCCCATGCTTTCTTGTTGTCATCTAATAGTCTCTTGATTATTTTAATAAGGCTTTTGTTAGAGGACTCTACCAGTCCATTACCTTGGGGGTAGTAAGGGGTAGAGTGGACCAACTTGATTCCAAAATGTTCACAGAACTGGATCAACGTTTCATCCTTGAAAGACGCAGCATTATCCATGAAAATTCTTCTTGGACAACCAAATCTGGACATAATATCCTCCAAGAAATTGATGATCACATTATGGGAAGCACTCCTTGTGGGGATAGCTTCTATCCACTTGGTAAAGTAATATGTGGCAGTCAGAATATATCTGTGTTGACCACTGGATGCAGGATGAATCTCCCCAATAAAATTCAGGCCCCACTGCTAGAAGGATCATGAAGAAACCATAGGCTTCAATGGCAGGGACTTTAGCTGTTGCTTTCCTGAGAATTTCTGACATTTGATAAGGCTTTGATTTTCGCATAGAAATCAGTGAACAAAGTAGGCTAGAAATATCCATCCCTGAGAATTTTGGAGGTCGTTGTTATCTAGAAATGATGTCCCCCGCACAGACTGTCATGAAAGTCCGACGTAATATTTTGTGCTTCCTGTGGGTCTAAACATCTCAGAAGTACTCCCAGGGGGGGTTTCCAATACAAAACCTTCTCAATAAGGAAATATTTGATTGCTTTGATCTTAAGAGCTCTTACCTTTCTTTTTCTCATACCATCGGGGGGCCTTAATTCTTGCAGAAAAAATATAATGTCTTTATACCAGGCGCATTCTGCCAATGGAGGGCTATCCTGAGAACTTTTATCAGATGACTCAGATTGATGATTTTCTAAGCAAGTGTTGATGAAGTTAACCCCCAAATATTTACAATTAGATTCAGCCAAAAGTTTTGCTAAACCTTGGCCTTTAATTAGCTTGGTATGATTTATTTCCAGATCAAATTCAAGGATTTTGGCAATCCACTTGCTCCTTCTCCCATCTATGTATGGTTGGATGAGAATTTCTTTCACAGAGGCTGAGGGAACATATGCAATGACCTTTGAGTGCAACACATAGACTTTGAAATCTTTGAGAGCATTTACCAACGCATAGGCTTGCTTCTTCATGATGTCATATTTTGCCTCAACATCTCTCAATGCCCTAATGAAAAAGGAAATAGGTTGCTCCATCCTATCAACGTTCTTCTGCAAAAAAATAGTCGCTACTGTATCAAACGAAGCAAATGAAAAAATGAGGAAATCCTTGGAGTAATCAGGACTGATAAGCAAAGGTGCTTCAGTCAAGGATTTATTTATTTAATCAAAAGAATTTTGAGGCTCAGCAGTCCATTTAACTTCATTTCCCTTCCTTAACATGGATGTTATGAGCTTTACCAATTCAGCAAAATTGGAAATAAACCTCCTCAAAAAATTAATCTTTCCCAGGAAAGACTGAACTTATTTCCTATACCTAGGGAGTGACAAGTTTTGGATTTCTTCCACCCTGATGGGATCAATTCTTACTCCCTCAGCAGATACTATATGCCCTAGAAATTTTCCCTCCTTCATGGAAAACAATGATTTCTTGGGATTTAAGGAGAGACCAAATTTTTTGCATTTCAAGAAAACCTTTTTCACAATGTTCAAAATGTGATATCATCCAGATAGATGAACACAAATTTGTCCTTTTCTCCATTTAAAGTTATATCCATAGTTCACTGAAAGGTTTTCCCTGCGTTCATCAACCCAAAAGGTATCTTGGCATACATGAATGTACCCCAAGGAGTGGTGAAGGTTGTGTTTTCTCTATCTTCAGGCAAGACAGAGATCTAATTGTATCCAGAAAATCCATCAATCATGGACATCCTAGATGCACCAGTCACCCTTTGTAAAATGTGTTCCATATTTGGTAAGGGGTAGTTGTCCTTCTTTGAGCTCGTGTTCAGGTTTCTGAAATCGACACAAAGTCAGATTTATCCACTCTTCTTTCTCACTGGGACCAAGTTTTCCACCCACTTAGAATACCTCAAAGGAACAATAATCTGAGTGTCCAAAAGCTTCTTCACCTCTCTCTCTCCATGATAGGCAGTAACATAAGATTTATCTATATCAACTTCTCCCTAAATGGTTTGGCCTCCTCTTTTAATGGAATCTTATGTTCAATGACACTTGTGTCGTATGTTCTAAGATATTCATATGTCTAGGCAAACACATTGGCAAATTCTCTTAATAGCGTAGCATGCTTGGTCCTTTGTTTCTTAGACAAGTTGCTTGACAACTTGACAAATTTTGGATCCTTCTTTGTGCCAATGTTACATTCAGATATGCTAGCATTGTCTATCAGCCTTCTAGCTTTTACTACCACATCATTACTGTCAAAAATCATTTCCAAAGGAACTAGCCCCTTTGGAATGTGATTACTCGGTAACTGCACAATACGATGATCAACAATTTTATTCAAAAATTCATTAGCATGGGGGCTATTTGTAGAATCCTGGTCCTGATCAATATGCAATGCTAAAAAATCCTCAATTGTCTCCAAGAACCTTTTGATCTCAAGATCATCCTCAAACAACTTCCAATGCTTAACATTGTCAGGTATAGAGGAATTGTATTTTACTTCTATATCATATTTGAGCTTGGGTGGCAGAGGAACTCTGAAATGGCTCGCTGAAATAGCCAAAGAATCAATGAAATGGCTCGTTGAACTGTGTTTTCCTCTCTCGGAATGAATGAAATTTTGAAAGCCAAGAAAAACTGTCAATCAAGTCCCATACTTCATTTCTATAAGCTCTGAGCCTGGGATGCTTAGCTTGATAAATATTTCTAATCTGATTAGCAATCAATTTTTCATCCCCAAACACAGATATTTCCTTGATCCCCATGTCTTTTGTAGCCCTTAAGCCCAAAACAAGAGCTTCATACTCTACCACATTATTGGTAGCTTCAAATTCCAGTTTGTAGAACTGAGATATCATCTCTTGAGAGGGTGAAACAAACACCAATCCATCACTTGCAACATCCTTAGAAGAGGCTCCATCAAAGAACATTTTCCAAATAGAGGTGGCAGAGAAAGAAACTACATGGAAAACCATGGGTTGTTTTTTGAGTTTTAAAGGAGGCTCGAGAGCATCAATGAACAGCAATAAACTAGACCCCAACTCAATGTCAAGTGAAAATATAGGATGGTTGGTGGGGTCAGCTTCATCACTAATAATATAGGCCAACTGAGCTTCTATGTACAGTCTCCTATGCTCCCCCCCAAACATGGGAATGGTAGTATATGTGAGGTCCATCTACAATGTCCCTCCGAGTCTTTTAATCCAAGATCTTGACAACAGCATGCCAAACTTTGGGGGAACATTAGCTACCACAATGTCCATGACCACACTTTTCATGGGAAATTGAAACAAGGTCACAACTAGATATTTGATGACCCCAAGACATTGCACTTTCCTAGAGTCAAAGGAATACAAGGCATGGTATGCTTTTGTGATTTCTAGTCCTAGTTATTCCATGACAATTTTGGGCATGAGATTATGAGACACCCTTGAATCCATCAGACAATTATGCAACACCTTATCATGTATGTTTAGGGATGTATAGAATGGAGGGGATGAATCATCGTTGTCTTCTATCATGGGACCTAAGATAATTGTTGGTTTTTCATCTTGCAGATTGATTGAGTCTGTGGGGGGATTTGGGGGTTCAGGCAGCAACAGTTTAGAGAGGATTATTTTGAAATCTTCATGCTTGACCAGCTCTGAAAGGGGTACAGGGATTCTAATTTTCTAAATTTCATGCTCAAAGTTGAAAGAGGAGGGGGGCTTCAGAATTTCTCTCACTTATGGGTTAGTATATTTGGCTACTGGTGAGGGGGTTTGGATCTTCTTACCTTTTTTGTCATCCACTACATCTTTAGCATACTTTTCTGCTCTGGAAGGATGATCATGGATGTCAGACTTCCCTTCCTTCTTCTTAGACCTAAGGTTGTATTTATTGGGAATACTATTGGTCTTCTCCCCTTTACTCGGCTCATTTATTTGGATGTCCATGAGGGACTCTTCGTAAGCAGATTGAGTTAAATGGGGAAATGGGGAAGTGTATCCATGAAAATGAATTTCAGTATCAATCTCTTCCTCCTTCCTATCCTCATCAGCAACCAGATTATTTTGAAGAGGGGTTTGGATCTTCTGATCATCCCTATCTTTGTTTAGAGGATCTCTTGGGAGTATCTGAGGGGTATTATTTTTTCTTCTGAAGTTGCCTCTGTTTTCAGCATTTTGGGCACTTTTATAACCTTTCTTTCCTTCAAATTTCATCTTCTCCATATTTGCAGATAGGGATTTCACCGTATTGGTCAATTCATCCACTTAAGGGTGGGATGTAGAAGAACCAGAGGTTGAGGCCTTATATCTCCCCCTTCCTCTGTCTCTGTCAACTTTAGTCCTAAGTCTGTCAACTTCCAACACATTGGATTCAACTTACAGGGTTGCATCTTGCATATGAGCCAAGGAAGTAGCTCTTCTCTCTCTTAATAGGAGGCAAAAATCAAGGTCGAAAGCACTAGCATAAGTAATTTTAGCAAAGGATTTTGTAGGCTTTATCTCAGCGGGGATCTTATTGTACATTTTGTTGAATCTTTTGGAGAAGTCAGAGACAGGTTCTCCCTCTTTTATCTTTAGTGACCTAAACTCTATGATATAATACATAAAGTCTTGTTTATCCCCCATTTCCTCAAGAAAACATCATATAGAGACTCAATTCCAGTAATGGATCCAGGGGTCAATCCCCTAAACCATTTTCTAACCTCACCATCCAAGCTTTGGACAAAGACTCTAATCCACACATCTTCGTTTTCAATATTCAGATTGTCTACATAACTATAGAAGGCATCAAGGTGTTCTTCAAGAGTTATGTCTTCCTCTCCAGTGAATTTGGGCATATACTTTAGGTAATATCCAGTAGGGAGAGCATTCATGGGTTGAGGTAAGACTAGAGGGGCATATCTAGTAGCCACTATGGAATCCATTTTGTTTCTAGGGGATTGGAACCTACCATGGGGATGATGGGTGCAGGAGAACTAGGAGGATAAGGGGTTCGAACAGGGGAGACTAGAACTAAGCTTCCAGGAGGGAAAGGAAATAGCAAAGGATTCGTAGGAAAGGTTACAGGGCTTAAGGGAACATAAGTTTCCCTTTCTGTAAAAGCAACAGTTTTAACAAGGGGAGGAGTGAAAAATCTTGGAGTGGGAAAATATTCTGAGATCTTGGGTCTAGACCAAGCTACAACATTAGGGGAGATAGGAGTGACAAATATGTCTCCCTTCAATCCAAGACCAGGAGGAAAGAAATAAACGGGAACACTCCTGAACTTTAAACTTTGGGAAACTCCAACAGATGGTATAATAGGAAAATGAGAAGCAGATATTGGAGTTTCTATAGGAGGATAATGAAAATCATCAGAAATACCTGGTTCAACAGTAGAAGCTCCTTCTCGAAGGGCCCTTCCCTTTCTAATAATTTTCTCTAGGTCAGCTTTAGGTGTTTCTAAAGGAATTTGTAGAGTGGACCTTGTGTGTCTGCCTCTAGAAGCCACAGTTGAAACAACGGAGTCGTCAGTGAATTCACATCAATGGAGTCGCCAGGTGCACAATTGCAATCTTTGATGTAATAAGTTCTAATGCACCTTCAGAATCAGTAAGCTTTGTCCTTCAATCCTAGGGAAAATCTTCAATTCGTCCCCGGCAACGGTGCCATAAATGTTAGCACTAGAAGTCACCTCTGGATTATGGTAGAGGTAAGCCCAATACCCATCAGTTTATGTCACAATGAATAAATTTAAAGGGGGTCTAATGGACGCTAACTCAGAATGATATCACTTTAACTGAGAAAAATGTGTTGTTATGTGAGAGCAGGTCAGGTCTTGATGCAATTTCAGTTAGTAAGTTGTAATAAGGGTGAGTATGATGAAGAAATTGAGGAGAAAATGTAGAGGTATGCTATGAACATTCGATCTTCCGGTAGCCCAAGGAGGAAAAGATTCGAATACAAGATCCTCTTAAACCCAAAACTTCAAGAAAATGAAAATGTCATAACAATACTGCAATCAAACATACATTACAATGTAGTCACAACAACTCGATTGGATCATCCATGCCTGAGTATTCAATATCAAAAGCAAAAGCGATGATAAGAAATTTGATTGTCATTAAAAAAAAAGTCTCAAATGGAAACACATAGCTAGGGAACCAGAGGCTTCATTAAAACTTTACAATCGGGAGCTTAGCTCAACCATCGACCTTAACAAAATATCAAAACTGAGTATTTATACACAAAACAACTTTCCACCACCAGGAGTGTGACCTGGCTACTGCAATCAAAGCTTTGTGTCTATATCTTTTTTGTCAGGTTTCACTTGCATTCTTCTATCAGATGTGAGCTCAGATCAGTATGGGCTTTGTAGGAGCATCTATTGACATGGGGACTTTGTGATAATACTCTGCCTCCACAGCCATATTTTCCATGCTTTCATTTATGGGGTGAAACGAGGTTTCAACCACCTCCCCCATTTCCATTAACTACTTTCATCGAGATCGGGAGGAAACCTAACACCCATGAATCTTCCAGGAGATGTTCATGACTCCTTCAAGTCAATCCTGGCGCCTTCTTACCACGTAGATCATCCTCTGTGAAAATACGGGAACCCTTAGCTTCTGGAGTGGATCCTCTCCATCACTTCATGTGACCTCGGGTCATGACCTAGGGCTTCTTTTGTGAAATTTTGGGATTTCACATTTCAGGAATCTTCACTCCACTTGATTCCAAATATCCCAATGCTCGAACTTGTGAAATAGCCCATCCAAATCGGAGGTTGGACTTACTTTGGATTTGATGGTCATGACTGTCTCCCCAAATAACCTTATTCATCAGCTTCCCAATAGGTGAATGCCCCTTTTTATAGCCCCGCATTCCATATGATTATGGGTTGTGACCATGGGTCCAATTCTCGGGCGCTTTGTGATTTCGTGCTTCGTGTTTCGTGAATCTATACGGTGCTCCATGCTAAAACCTTCAAGTCGCGAAATCATGATTTCTCAAATTAGATGCCACTCATCCCTATGAATCGGATGGCCTAGATGTATATCGTCATTTTGGGACTACATGCATTCTTCGACATTTCAGAACTTGGGAATTATGTGCATTCCTCACCTCAACTTTCTCGAAATGACTTTCTCCATGATTCGGATCTGGTGCCACACGTCCTGTTGGATCAGACGACTCATGTTGACCTCAGATTTTGGGGATTCGGATCTTTTACAAATAACTTCAACAATGTTTTGAACTCCTGATTCCCCCTCTTACTATTCGTCGTCAATATTTGAGCTTTGACATGAAAATTCCTTCACCAAACTAAACTTGCTTCACTCACTTGATTTGAGTCCATATTAGGTCGCTCTAAATGTTTCATTTTGAACTTATGGCTGCGACATCTATAAAAAAATACTTGGACAACTGGTTGAAGGCTCGGGAAGGCAAAAGGGTCAGTGATAGAGGAAAAGAGGGAAGTGATCAACCTTGAAGAAAATAGCAAAACAGAGGGTTGAGACTCCTCAAGCAAGCCAATCAAGGGAAAACAAGTTGACCAAACAGATGAAGTCTAACAGAATAAAAACTACAATATGAGAGGAAAAAAATAAGATTGGGTCTACAAAAGGAGGAGAGATAGGCAACATTACAGACCTAGGTAGAAGCCACAAACCAACAAGACTCTGACAAGTTTATGTGATAACAGAACGCAACTCCTGCAAGTTATTGTCTTCAAATTGTTTTCATTTAATGGGATCTAGGTTAAGTAAGTCACCCTATGTAATCCATGTACTCTCTATTGGTGCTACACCTTCCCACTGGACCAGATATTAGTTGTATTGGCCTTGTCGAGTATGAAGGGTTTTCTTATCTAAAATGTGTGCAATATTTTCCTTTTTCTTACTTGGAATGGCATGTTGTCAATCCACCTTTGCCTCACTGTCATCACCCAGATCATCCCCATCGAAGATATAAAAATTAGAAATGTTAAACATAGGGGAGATATTTAGGTCAGCGATTAAATCGAACTTATAAGCATTGTCATTGATTTTCTTGAGAATCATGCATGGACCAATTTTATTATACTTGAATTTGTGGTAGGTTCCTCAAGGAAATCGCTCCTTATGTAAATAAACCATCACCAAATAACCTTCATTGAATACCTAGTATCTTCGGTGAGCATCTTTGATAAAAAAAAATTGTAGATCTATTCACTAAACTATTGTAGTCAAATTTCGCTTGAGATAAATCCAAATCCCACTGCTTGGGCTTCTCTCCAACAATGCTTTGTAACAGGTTTCCCAAACTCTGATTTACCACCTTGGTTTGCCCATATGTTTGGGGATGATAGGTGTTGGCCCTTGACCAAGTTTTGGAATATTCTTGGTCACGTTGACCTATTTTGGACTTTGACAGCCTGTCAAAGAAGGAGCGCAAGGCGAAGCAGAGATCACAGATCTCGGGGCCTTTTTGGGGTCCTTTTTGGGTTTTTGAGATAATGTAATGGGCATGGGATGTCATCCCATGGGTTTACCCATGCTTAGGCCTATTTGTAATATATATATATATATATATATGTCTAGGCAATATAGAGAGAGACGAATTGCTAAGTGCTAGGATCTATGTGATTGAAGGATTGTAAGAGCTCTGTGCATATTGCGTGAGACTTGCAGAGCTGAGTGCAAGTCATTGTAAGAGGTTGTGGAAGGTTGTGTTCTTAGATATATCGGGGAAGGAGGATCTAGCGAGATACGTAGATCCCCTATCCTAGGTGAAGTAGGGTTTTGAGGCTCTATGCTTGTAACCAATTGCTTGAAGACAGTAAAGAAGAAGAGTTGGTGGACATAGCCCCAAGGTGGGGGTGAACCACATAAATATTGTGTTGTTCCTCTTTGTGCTTGTCTTGATGTGTTTATAAATTCTTTTTGCTAAGTGCTTTGATAAAGATAGATAAATCTGCTTATCCTTTGTGCTAATGATGTGTAATAATGTTAGATCTAATCTATACGAGAGTGCTTAGTGCTTGATATACTGGATATGACCTGTATGTTTTGATAAAGTACTTAAATACCTCATATCTGAGTGAATGATGTGATACTTTGTTCTATCTACGTAGTAGTTATTGGTTGAATGTTGATGAACCATTGATGCTAAGTGCTCTGTTAAGTAATATAATCAAATATATGTGTCCTAGCTAAGGTTGCAGACACTTGATTCCTGCAACCATCCCTTCCTATACCTCGGGTGAGACTTCATCTACTTCGTAGGTGTTGTTGAAAGGGAATGTAGTTAGGGTTGTGTTGGTGTGTTGTTGTAGCATTGAACCCTGGGTCTGCCCCTGTGCCAACAAATGGTTTCGTTGTCGAGACTTGAAACTGTGATTGTTGGGAACTAAGGAAGAATAAGCTTTGTGCAAAGATTCGATCTGAAACTGTGAAGCTCTGTGCGTAGATTTGTTTCCCTAGTGCACAACATTTTACTTGACCTGTGAAGCTTTGTGCCAAGAAAAGAGGTCAGATATGAAGAATGGAGGTCAGATATGAAGAAAATAGGTAAGATTTGTAAGCTCTGTGCTCTGATTAAGGTAAGAATAGTAGAAAATTTCTAGATCTGAAAGCTTTGTTCTCTGTAAAAGCAAGATAAGTGAATTTTTTTTTTCTAGAGTATGGATCTAGGTATGTTTGATAGATTATGTCCTAGCTTGAAAACTAGGGCACTAATAGATGAAAGAATATTTTATATGAGTATATCTGATAAGAATAGTGAAAGATATGTTATACCTATGCATAGAAAGAATGTTTGGACTAACAAATGGATGCAGGATCCTAGAAAGAATTTGTTGTAGGTTAGCTCCTATGCTCCTAGCGCGCAGTACAGGAGAAGCTGGGGATCATTTAAAACAAAGAGAGGATTAACCCTCTGTCACAGTTGCAGAAGATCGAGACATCTTGCTAAGGAATGACCTGGGAGCATACCTAGTTGTCTTTATTGCAGAGCTATGGATCATGAAGTATTGGATGCCCTAGAATGATTGCTAAGCTTGAAATAATGAATTTGAATCAAGAAAACCCTAAGACAAATCCAGAAACTATGGCAGAACCCCAGAATGAATCAGAGAAAGCATTGCTACAGATAAAAGAAACCCTAAATGACCACCGACATGTTATGTTATCAAAGATCTTTAAAGAAAAAGAATGCATCGAAGCAAGAATAGGAGACTTCGACATTGACTGTGTTCTAGATGAGGATGCACGGGTGAATATCATGACAAAGAGAACTTGGGAAGCTATAGGGAGGCCTACTATGACTCCCTCATTAGGAAGAATAGGTTTATTCATAGGAAAATTGGTAAACCTATGTGGAAAGCTCACTCAGATATCTATGAACACCAATGGAACGTCAACAGAAGAAGATTTTGAGATTATTAAATTTATTGAAGACAGCGCCCCATTTACCATGTTACTAGGAAAACCTTGGATTGATAGAGATCAAGCTAGACGAAAGGAAGAAGAAGAAGTTTTGGAGTAGAAGAAACCAGAGCTAAAAGATTTCATGACTAGAAGGATCTCACACTTGATTGAAGAACAGGAGAACAGATCGAAGCTATTTAACACTAGAGGCCCAGATGTCGAAGTTGCAAGAACATTAGAGGACTCACAGAAGATTGAAGTAACTGTTATCTCCTCAAATGATTTTATAATTTTTGGGGAATTTCATTCGTTTGTGCTTAACATGTCATTTTCCTTAGTCTTATGGCCAGTGTTTTATCTCCAAATTCTTGATCAAGCTCCCATTGATCATGTTTACTTGATAGTCTTGTTACTCTATCTTCAACCTGCATTACAAAAACACAAGAAATTGTTACATTTCATAAACCCTAGTTTTATGCTTCTTTAGATTTACATTTATTATTTTCATCATCCAAAGTAAGAAGTGGTGGGTGCTTGAAGTGTTCAAATTCTAAGATAGTGTCATATTCTTAATCCATTTCCATTATATGTCAATTCTATGAGTCTAGCACAAACCATATCATATATACCAAATTCCTAGCTTACATATTAGCTACATGTTAAACCAAGCCAAGTATTAAACCATAAGTTGACACACAAGCCAAGGCCACATGCCATGAAATACATCAAAGTTGAGTGTTGAGCACCATATCATTTTATTCCTCATCGATAAGTTATATGAGTATTTGTGTTATAAAAGCCACGAGTCAAGCTATGATTATAAACTAAGTCTCGGGTTAACTCATAGTTTTGACTTCTATGCCAAATTGACACATTAATTTGAGCCCACGAGTCATAGCAAACGCATTCAACTCAAACAAGTAGACATATAAAGCCATAGATCAACCCACGGTGAGGCCAGTTGCCAGATCCAGTTAGGTGTAAGGGAATATGAAGAATATATCATCGGTATAATTGTCGAGTATTGAGTTGCATATGAAGAACCACGAGCAAAGTGGATTTGCGTTGAGCCTCGGATTTCATTTACCTCTGCCAAGTGTTTTTTTTAAGATTACAGGTCACCGAGCTTACAGGAGTATGTGTTTTGGTAGGTGACTCATGGAAATGCGCAAAGCCTGAGCTGTTAGTTGTCAAGCATCAAGTTGTAAGTTACAGGTCCAAATGAACACGCAGGAGTATGTAGGTGCAATGTATTTTCATCCAGACCGGTTTTACAACCATGTTTTATTCAGCACAAACAAGAATCATTTTGGTTATATAGATTCCTCTCCATCATATATGATCAGGTTATTAATCTTGAGCACTGGATAGAAGACATGCAAGAAGACGCTCTTCAAGTTTAAAATAATTGGTCCAAAGTGGTACAAAGGTGTGCGCATACATGGATTGATTATGGGTTGCTCAGTCATAGGTTTAAAGCGAGCATCGGGTGATTCTCCATTTCAGCTTGGACCCAAAGTGGAGGATGTTAAGCAACCAGTAAAACCTATGTGACTTCCTACACAACAAAATCTCTAAATGTCTGCAAAGAAGCTTGTGGAGGGCATGTCTATGCTATTGTTAACAGATTTGGAGCTTTTCACAATGACCATGATATCTTCCGAACTTTTGAAAGGGACAATATTGTTCTATTGTAGTAGGTTACTGAAATCAGGAATCAAGTTTTTGCAAGTTTGAAATAATTTTCAAAACTATGCTTTCGGTGGCTTATTTAGGTTTCAATAGGCATTCTAAGCCACCGAAAGTTCCGCTTTCAGTAGCTAACCATACTCCATTTCAGGCCTCTAAGCCACCGAAAGTGCAAAGACTAGCAGAGCGCTCTTAATTTTGCCTAGATCAGGTCTTCTTGTTTCCAGAGCATGTGAGAGTGATTTCTTATGAAGGGTAACAATTAAGGGAATATAAATCATCTTTCTTTTCCAGATTTCGAGGCATATGATAAGACAATAAAACCAAGTGGATATTTTCTATTTTTGGCCAAGATATTGCTTATCTATCAAAGGAATATTTCAGATGCCTTGTCATCACCTTGAAGGTTATTGAAGATATCAGATATTGATGAATTTACCGAAGAGTGCTGGAGACTTATTTGATAAGGGTTTGACCCTTAAAATCAAGACTTGATCCTACACATCATCTTAATTTGATCTTATTCTATTTTAAGTATATTAGATCCAGTTTTATAGGATCTTGGACTTGTTTTTTAAAAGATATAATGCTTCTGTCATCCAAGGAAGAAAGGAGGTTCAACTTTGGAGACTTTTTCACACTCTGTACTTAAGCTTCTCATTTGCAGATCAGATAATACAAGCTTCTTTTGCAATTATCTGTTCAGATTTAAATTTTCCTGACTATTCTATATTTGCACATGGATGTTTAATTCATGTCTATTATGTTTGTCTAAAGCCTGATAGTTGTCATCCTATCTTTGCTTTGATGAGTTTAATTGCAAATATCATTTACTCATTGTGACTGGCCATTCATGTATCTTTATGTGTGAGTTTGTTGGCATAGTAAGAATTCTCCATACATTCACTTATTTACAAACCCTCTGAACAGTGATAGTTAAAAGCCTTGTCATCTGGTTATGTTTATGTATGTCTTGAGAGAGCAGGTTTGATTTAGTCATCTAAAATTATCCAATTAAGAGAATATTATACACCATTGATATATTAGTTAATTTACCAGGCTTCTTTGAGATACAACCTAGAATAACTCCCGGAGTGATAATAGTACCTACCCCAGATAAAGAAGAGGTATTACCCCTAAATACTAGGAAATAATATCAACAGTGCGCAGTGACTATGTCAAAAGAAGATAAGAATTAGAATGGAAAAAGGGATACCAAGACGAAGCTCACTGGAAAGAAGGCTAGGAAGTTCAGTAAGAAGAGGGCTAAGATTGAAAAGTTATAGAAGGTTCCAAAGGGAACTTTGCAGAAAGAAAATTTGCATAATTGGAGCTTCGTTAGGATATCAGGACAGTGACACATGGCACTTCGCCATCGTGAATCAATATAGTCGTTGGGGACATTATAACCATTTGACCGATCCTCTAAACAGATGGAAATACATTTATGGTGAGACATCTCGACACCAGACCATTGGACTGCGCCATAATGGATAGAACAAGAGTTAATGAGGCTTCATACCTGTTACAAGCGAATCGTTTCCAAGTTACCTATTTATCTCTTCGCACCACACACCGAGAACACTTTTGCTAACCAAGAATTTGAGCCCGAAAACTAAGTGAATTGTATACAGTGATCATTGTGCTCTTGTTTTTTATTCTCCTGCAGTGTCTAAGTTAATTTGACCCTGATCTAATTAATCCCGAGCGCATATGTCTGACGATCTCAACGCAGTCGAAGAATCAATGACAGAAGTACTCCTCAACTTGATGACCAAAAGAGTCATGTCAGAGAGAGGATTATCTACAGGTGTATAATCATCATCGACGAGAGGATTGTCGGCCTCTCCGTCCACTTCTCGAGCCGGACCATCCTGGCCAGCAGATGAAAAGAGAACCAAGCACAGGGATGATCTCGTGAATGATAAATTGATCCTAAGAATATTACCCACCTATCTACCATCTACGAGAAGCACAATAAATCGAGACAGTGTGCCCAGAGACTTTGATCTTTGATCATTGCATACCTCCCGAAAGGGATATGCGCAGTTCGCACAGACCAAGAAAATATTGCAGCGTTGAAGTTTAGTGAATTCAACCTTGGGGACAGGAAAGTATATAACACGTAAGCCCCACATAATTACCTGACCAGAACAAAGGGAAATAATTCGAAGATAATTCCCCAGTCATGGACTATGAACCTCGAGCAGTCCACACTGCTCAACGTCATGAAGATTCCTCACTTTGGAAGAAACCAAGAGGTGAATGCATGTGTCAAGCTACTTTTGTCATGTTACCATGGAGGATAATTGTGGTTAAATCATCGTATAATATTTGATCTGACATTGAACAATCGGATCACAGGGTTGAGTATGAAAGGCCCTGACCCACAGGATTTCTATCCTGGAAAAACCATGGATCGTTCTCTAGCTCAAAGGATAAAGGAATCCTACGGAAATGTTGAGAAGGGAACGCGAGGCTACAAGGTAGCTTCTATCTAGAGCAGAACAGTGTGCCTCGCATGTCAATTGATGGCAGGAAAGTTATATTGCAAGAACCAACCCACCCAAGTGACTGGTTTTGTATTTGACCTCGCAGGGAAGTGCGTGGAGGTCCTACGAATAAATTGGGAAAAGTACTTGGAAAACCAATTAGAACTTGACTGTAGAGAAGGCCAGGGTCAAGGGTACAAATTTCATTTCAGCTGGTTATTGATCCTGATTGCTTTCATTGTCTGGGAGATGTCGGAGGGTGCGACCTTCCCGGACATCAAGCCCTTTGAACCTCTGGCCTCGAAGTTCAGTACACTATGGTATTCCAGTGACATGAATAATCAATGGTAGTCAAATGTCGTGTTCCATACATACTACAATCAACTGAAGACAGCCATTCAGTTCGAGCCTCGTATGACTCTGAATACTTTACACAGGTTCCAACCTTTGATGAAATTTAGCATTGATCGGCATTTTATTTATATTACAGTGTGTGCCGATGAACATAAGAAACAACTACAGTCATACTACAAGCTAACGGAGGAGGAATTAGAGAAGATTAATAAGGAATGGTCTGCTAACCTTCTCATTCCAGCCGACCCTATGGATATATCCGACATAGACAGCTTAGAAGTTGCACAAGATACACCCGGACCTAGCAATACAAAGAAGACTGACAAAGTACAATATTTAAGTAGTGCCTCAGTGAATATTACTTCCATGTCACCAATGCCAGGAGGTGTTGGCGAAGATATAGATGGAACAAAGGAGAGGTGAAGTAACACTGCCTAGAGAGGAGGAGGACCCCTCAAAGAAAAGGAAGGTTTCCCCCCCCCGAAGCCTTCCTCCGGAAATAAATCGAAAGAAACCATGACCAAATTGCAGACTATCCTCACCCCTGATGACTTTGATTTCATCGTAGCAACCCTGAACAATGCTTCGTTAGAGATAGAAGAGAAGCAAGAGGCTAAGCAGGAGGATATGTACAATCAAATTGAGGTTTCCATTGCGCCTCTGCCACTAGGAACACCAAAACTAGGAGATGAGCCAGCTCAACTCCACCGAATCACTGATATAGTCAAATATCGCCTTCAACGAGCACAGGAAAAAATAGCACAAGCCACCTAGGATTTAGCACAAGTACAGGGAGTCCTTCTAGAGAAACATAGTACTACAGAACGGGGAAATATTGCTCTCCAAGCGAAGTGGGATGAAGAAAAAGAACAGTTGCAGCAAAGCAAGGAACAGTTGCTCGCAGACCAACTCGAAGTAAAGGAAATGGTCAATAGAGCACTTCGCTCTCTGACAGTCGTAGAAGTAAAGACTGAAGAGCGAGTTCCACAGCAGGTGATGCAACTTGAAGAAGTAATCCATAGCTACAACAACGCATCGTATATTTTGAATTATGGATTGTGCCCGAAACCTCGCAAGACGTAAAGGACCTAAGAGAAGAAACTGCCCGCAGTGCAGTTGACAAACTAAAACCTCTTGCCCTAGAATGCAAGCAGTTGAGTAACTGCGGTGCCCAAACATATGAGAACCTCACCAAGAATCCATAGTTACAGGCACTGGAGTCGCATCTCCAGGAAGCGAAGCAGCACGCAGACACACTACAGGTGCAGCTGAAGGCCCTGTTGGTCGTAGAAAGAATGAAGCGGTCTCAAGAGAAACACACTGCCCAGCAACAGATCCATACGATCCAAAGAAAAGTTATGGAAGTAACTCAACGACTTCAACCAGTACAAGATAAGGTGTGCCAATTGTTCACAAAGGTTGAAAGTCGAGGAGCAGAGCTAGAACAGGTTGTCTTCGCAGCAGAACAGCACCTAGAAGGGCTAGTGAATGACGCATTTATCCAGGAGTTCGTCAAGCAAGAGGTCGTAGCACAGCAGCAAGTTGAAGCAGCTCGAGCCAAGCTCAAGGCGTTTGAGGAAGAACTAATCAGACCAGAGTGACTCAAGATGAGTCACAGGTGAGTGTTGGGGGCCTATTGGACCTTGACCAAGTTTTGGGAGATTCTTGGTCACGTTGACCTATTTTGGACTTCAACAGCCTGTCAAAGAAGGAGCGCAAGATGAAGCGGAGATCACAGATCTCGAGCCTTTTTTTGGGTCCTTTTTGGGTTTTGGGGATTATGTAATGGGCATGGGATGTTGGCCCATGGGTTTACCCATGCTTAGGCCTATTTTGCAATATATATATATACATTTCTAGGAAATATAGAGAGAGACGAATGGCTAAGTGCTAGGATTTATGTGATTGAAGGATTGTAAGAGCTTTGTGCATACTGTGTGAGACTTGCAGAGCTGAGTGCAAGTCATTGTAAGAGGTTGTGGACAGTTGTGTGCTTAGATCTACTAGGGAAGGAGGATCTAGCGAGTTGCACAGATCTCATGTCCTAGGTGAAGTAGGGTTTTGAGGCTCTGTTCTTGCAACCGATTGCTTGAAGACAATAAAGAAGAAGAGTTGGTGGACGTAGCCCCAGGGTAGGGGTGAACCACATAAATATTGTGTTGTTCTACTTTGTGCTTGTCTTGATGTGTTTATAACTTCTTTTTGCTAAGTGATTTGATAGAGGTAGATAAATATGTTTATGCTTTGTGCTAATGATGTGTAAGAATGTTAGATCTGATCTATACAAGATTGATTAGTTCTTGATCTCTGGATATGACCTACATGTTTTGATAAAGTACTTAAATACATCAAATCTAAGCGAATGATGTGATGCTATATTCTATCTATGCAATAGTTATTGGTTGAATGTTGATGAACTGTTGATGCTAAGTTCTCTGTTAAGTAATATAATCACAAAATTATGTCCCTGCTAAGGTTGCAGACACTTGAGTCCTGCAACCACCCCTGCCTCTACCTCGGGTGAGACTTGATCTGCTTTGCAGGTGTTGCCAAAAGGGTCGGTAGTTAGGGTTTTGTTGGTGTGTTGTTGTGTCTGCCCCTGTGCCAACAATAGGCACTACTGAACTATAATTTAGTCTCCATTTTATTCCCTAAATTCCTTCAAAAATGACCCAAGAACCGAGTATCTCTATCATAGGTAATAGTTTTTGGAACCCCATGCAATCTAACAACTTCTGAAAAAAACAATTCGGCCACCCATGATGCATCACTAGTTTTCTTGCAAGCAATGAAATGAGCCATTTTAGAGAACTTATCAACAACCATAAAAATAGAATTGTTACCTCACTATGTGTTTGGGAGCCCCAACACAAAATACATGCATCACATATGCATTGTAATGATCAATTTTTATGGATTATTTGGATTTACTCTCATCTATTGTATGTTGAACAGTGTTAGGTACCCATGCCAAGAGAGAAACACACTCTTGCAATGCGATCTACAACCAAAGAAAATAGAATAGTAAAATGATGTCAACTGTTCTAGCAATGGAAAGCAGTGATGGGAACCAAGCTTGAACTACTGAAGACGGATTTTGAACCTTATGACGAAGATGCCTCCATACCCAAGGCAAGTCTTCATGATGTGCAAAGTACATATCATCAAAATCCATGATGACCCACCAGCGCTAGGAGACAATTTTAAATGTAACCATTGTTCTTGTTACTCATCATCACAAAGAGGATGAGGAAAAACGTTGGAAGATGAAATGTCACGTAGGGAGATGAAAGGCCAAAGGTCTTATTGAACCTCAATAAATACTAGAATAGAACCAAAAGAAAGGGATTTTGGATCTTCAAATTGTGTACACCCCTGAACTTCTTTGGGAGTACAGTTTCAACTAAAATTGGAGAGTTGTCCTAAGTGTTTTTATGTACTATTGCTGAAATTGTTTATACGGAGAATCCCCCAGGGCCAACTTTCGTCTAAGAGAAGGACTTGCATGTGTTTTTGGTTTGTTGTGAACTATTTCAAGCATAATGTTTGTTGTTCACATGGGTTGTAAGAAAATGTTTGTCTATGGACTATTCTGATGCAATATATGTCTTCTTGCATTTTTTTCGTTCTTTCTTATATTACATGTCCTGAGCGAATGAACTGCTAATGTATGTGATATAGTGACTTAGACTATTCTGGTTATGTGTTCATGTGCATGTGTTGTTTGACTTTATTTCTTAATTTCAACTATCTGGGTGAAGCTATTGGTAGACTTATTTTCATTCCACAACTCATTCACTTTCGTTAATTTGCTCCTAGCTAGGATAGGGTAGACTAGAAGTAGATTAGATATGCATTTAGATAGTCTTCATCTACATATTCCATTTTCATAATAACCAATCACTCACCCTCATCGGTGGACCAAGTCACAGTCGTTGAAACCAACCAACAATGGTTTCCATTCCAGAATCTAGATGGGTTCTCTATTCCAAATGGTGAGAGGTCTAATTGGGACTTCTTACAAGGGGTAACCCCTTACTATTGTCGGGCACATTTAAACTCATCAACACAAAGTTATTCCTATAATAAATTCTTAGTCAGTCTTTTTCAGTTTGTTGTTGCAGGAAACAACCCTTCCCAATCTGAATGTGCAAGGCATTGCATAAATAAAGAAGCAACTACCATTGTAATAAGTTGCCCTGCATTATTAAAGGGGACATTTTTCTCTCTAATAGATTTGATGAAGTTTTTCTTCCCATTTTACTCTCTTCTTTGTTGTGTAATCGATTTCAGTGTGTGTGTTTGTTTTTGTTGCACACCAAGTAAAACTAGTGCGTCCTCTCTTCATTGACTGTAAGGGAGTATTGGACTATGTCCTTCTGAAGTGCACACTAAGTAAATATAGTGTGCCCTCATGGTTAAGACTGCTTGTTGGCATCTTTGATGTGCGCACTAAGTAATATCATTTCACCCTCATGGTCTACATTCTCGTGACAGATCAATTGGTATGAGATCAGTTTCCTTGGGAAAGATTTTTCACTCACTCGGTGAAGAAGGAGAAGACGAAGAAGTCATCCACGATATTTACAAATTTTTTTGTGTGTGTTCTTCAGTCAGTAACTCCATGCTCTTTCCAGAGATTCCTTGNTTGTAATAAGTTGCCCTGCATTATTAAAGGGGACATTTTTCTCTCTAATAGATTTGATGAAGTTTTTCTTCCCATTTTACTCTCTTCTTTGTTGTGTAATCGATTTCAGTGTGTGTGTGTGTTTGTTTTTGTTGCACACCAAGTAAAACTAGTGCGTCCTCTCTTCATTGACTGTAAGGGAGTATTGGACTATGTCCTTCTGAAGTGCACACTAAGTAAATCTAGTGCGCCCTCATGGTTAAGACTGCTTGTTGGCATCTTTGATGTGCGCACTAAGTAATATCATTTCACCCTCATGGTCTACATTCTCGTGACATATCAATTGGTATGAGAGGAGTTTCCTTGGGAAAGATTTTTCACTCACTCGGTGAAGAAGGAGAAGACGAAGAAGTCATCCACGATATTTACAAATTTTTTTGTGTGTGTTCTTCAGTCAGTAACTCCATGCTCTTTCCAGAGATTCCTTGTCACCCTTCTCAGAGATCTTTTGCACTTCTGTGCTTGTGACACCCTTTGCGCCCTTCTCAGGGCCCCTTTGTGGTTCACGTATCTTTTGTCAAGTGGATATTCTCTCTCTCTCTCTCTCTCTCTCTCTCTCTCTCTCTCTCTCTCTCTCTCTCTCTCTCTCTTGCTTGAATACCATGTTGCCACAAAGAGAAATCTCTAGTGAGGAGTCCAATGCCACCATGTCCACTCTAGTTGAAGACTTGGTGATGGCTCTCCATGAATTATTGTGACTAAAACAATGTCGGACTCCAACAACTATGCAGTTAGACATGCATTTTCATTTACCAAAGTTTTTTGGGAAAATGGATGGAGAGATTGTTGATTCTTGGATCCACAATCTCTCCACCTACTTCAATACTTCCCCGGAGAGGGAAGAATCCACTAAATTACATATCGCCAGCCTGTAACTTGAAGGCATCGCTCAATCTTAGTGGGACACTCAATTGGAACAGTTTGAATTGGTCATTGAGCTTGGTATGCCACCATCTCCGACAACTAGAGGTATTAATTATTGGGATGCCTTTTTTCACGCCTTACGGGAGCGCTTTTATCCCCCAGACTATCTTCGTAATCTTCTCGCCAAGTGGTTGCAGCTCCACCAGCATTCCACTCAATCAATTCAAGGATACATTTTCATCTTCTACAAGTTTCACATTCATCTCCATATCAACGATCTGGATGAGGTATTAATCATTAAATTTAATTGTGTTCTATTGTTGCCTCTTCGTCGCAAAGTTGACCTCTTTGAAAGCTCTTTTTTAGACAAGGCATTCTTACGGGCTTTGGCCATAGAATGAAAGGTCACTCCTCGAATCCTCTATCTAAAAAATCGAACATAGTTTGTTAACCTAAATCCTTGTCATCCACAACCTTATCCTTCTTCTTCATCAATGCCCAAAAATGTGGTTTGGTGTACTTTTCACAAGACTAACTCCCACAACTCTGCCGATTGTCAAGCCATTAAAAATATCTGCACCAATAAGACCTTGGTTGGAGAGGTCACCCCCACTGAGTTTCTCGAACAAAGAGATACCATGTCTCTCTCCAACCCCACCAAAGTTGACCCCTCCCTCATTCTAATGACTATGCTAGAACTAGGTCGCACTAATGTTCCCCTCTTTACACACAACTACCAAAATAAACATGAACTTCCCACTCCCATCTTGGACAATGGTAGCCAAAACAATCTGGTCTCCCAAGACTTAGTCCAACATCTACAACTCCCCACCACCTCTCACCCAGATCCCTAACGACTTGGTTGGGTAAAAAAGAGAGGACCCTGCATCACTATCACCCAGTGTTGCGCAGTAAATTTCTCCATTGGCCCCTTTCACGACACTGTGGTCTGCGATGTTTCACCTTTAGAATGTGTTGATATCCTCCTGGGTCTCCCATACCAACAAGACCGATAGTTCGTGTACCATTCCAATCCCATCAGTACCACCTTCAGCATGAAGGACGCACATATTTTCTTACTTCAGCGTCTCCCACTTCCCACACGTCGTGTCCTAAGACAGAAGAAACTCACCAAGTTATTAACAACAAATATGTATCTTTGTGTTTGATATGCCCTCTTAATCCTGAGAACCTCACTAATCTAGCACCTCTCGCATTGCTCCCACTCTTCCATGAATTTACCGATGTTTTTCATCCACCCACAAGGATACCAGCCTCCCGAGACATTTCCCATTCAATCAACCTCATTTATGACACATCATTTCCCAATGCCCCTTGTTGGGCCACTAAACTATCATTATTTCTACCATTTCTTGACACATATTTCATCCATTTCTACCATTCTTTATCACATCATTTATCATAATTTATCACATAAATCCATTTTATAATTATTTATACTCTTGTGGGTAAATAATTTTTGTTCTCCTTTATTTTTAATAAATTGAAGATTATTATGCATGATTTTGCTGATAATGGTTTATTAATGAATTTTTTATAAAACCACTCATGATTTTAGCCTCCAATATCTCTTCCAGATTGCAAAATTGATTTTCAGTTTATAATTTAATATTCCAACTCAGAAATCTATTGGAATAAGAAGTGACAGTTTTGTGTTAGATGTTTCAGGCAAGTGAAGAAGAATCTTAAAAATCTGAGACATGGGTTTTGTGAAGAACGGATCAATTCAGCTTCCTCTTAATCAATTTTCCAAAATTAGATCTGGATTGAGAGAAACGGAATGATATTTGAAGATGATTTTATCATATTTGTTGTTGTGGTCGTTTTCTAAATTCTTCCAATTGAAATGCCAGACTCGACTTGGTTCAGCTGATTGATGATGGAGATATATTCCAGATTTGATATTTTTTATTCAGATTATGTAATCAATCCAAAATTTTAATAGGAAATCATTTTTTAATCCATTTAGTTGTAATTTCTCTTTCCCCTCTGTGTATTTAAATGAAAACAAATTAGAGGGAGAGAGGGGGGAGAATTATGGAATTGATGGAAAATTATTGAATTTGAGGCAAAGCTAAGAAATTCATTCTGGTGTAATTATTTCTCTCATGTATTTTAATGAAGGAAGATGTTCATTGAGTTTTGCATCTATTATTTGTAATTTGATTTGAATTATGTTCAAGGAAGAACTAACTCTTTGGCAAGTGGGCCCACTGCCCTAGACGAGGTGATGCCTTGAACATCAAAACTAGTTTAGTTGTGTGCTTGTTTCTTTGAATTTCAATTTATGTTCCTTAAAGAAAATTTCATTTTCTTCAAATAATTTGTTGGCTAGTGTATTTTCCAGATTTGATATTTCCTACAATTTCTAGACTTCATTTAATTTATTTCTCTAGATTAGCATTTGAATTTTGTTGGGTGCAATAATTTAAATTTCCAATTCAGCAAGGCGTTGTTTACTTTAGTGTTGATTCAAGTTGTGTGATTAGCATAAGTCTTCTTTCCTGACACTTGATTTATGCTTCTTAAATTTAGTATTGATATTTAAGACTTGCATTTTATTTCTTGTTGAATGAGCTTGATAGTGTAGAACATAATCATGTAGGACCAGTGTTAGTCGTGGGTATTTTATTGCATATATTTTGCAGACTACCTTGAAATAAAAAGATGTTACTCAATTGATAATTAATGTACAGGTGATTAGTTGTTTATTTATTAAGCAATTAATTGTCCCCAACATTTTGGCGTCGTTGTTGGGGAGGAAATCAAAATAGCACTACCACACTAATATCTAGTTGTAGATGTATTCCTGAATCCGAGAGGGTCAGATATCAAAGACAAAAGGTAAGAACCTACGCACACACCCTAGCTAACTTGTGGTGAGGTATGCCCTCTGTAGGTAGTTTCAGGTCATATAGCATGCTCAATTAAAATTAGGAACATTAAAGGTAGGAAATTGAACTTTTGATGTAAGCACCACCCATTCCACTAACCAATTGACAGGAACATTTGAAGGAGGAGCCTCAAAGTAGCACATGAATAAAGTATTTTATTTTGGAAAGAAATGGCACACACTGCTACTTTTGAATTCCCTATCATATATCTACAAGGAGTGGCGGAAATGCACATCATTCCCCCATCCGCTCTACCAAATTTTCATGGTTTGGAAAACAAAGACCCTAATACATTCTTATTTGAGTTTGAAGTAATTTGTAGAGGATATGATTATTGTACTAGTGCTCAAAGGTTGAAAGTGTTTCCTCTTACTCTAAAAGGAGAAGCTCTCTGATGGTTTATGAGCCTTGGTGGAAACTGCATTCAAACATGGGAGGACATGAAGAATGTATTCTTGAAGAAGTATCAATACTTTTGCAATACCAATGAAGATATCTTCAGTGTGATACAAGGGAAAGATGAAAGCTTGGAAGACTATGTGGAGCGATTTCAACACAACCTTCAAAAATCAAAGCATAATCATTTGACAAAAGAGATCTTGAAAACACTCCTACTCAAAGGAATTAAAGCCACGTTTTTAGAACTCTTAAATCTGATGGGAAAATGTGATGTTTTTCAGCTATCATATGATGATATTTTTGAATTATGCATAAGGTATTCAAGAGGAATCTCCAAGGTTGGTAAGAATTCTAGAGAAATTTCTTCTTTCTCTTCCAAATCTACTACAAAAACAAGAGATATAGGAGCTGAAATCAATGATTTATTTGAACATTTTAAAACCAATTTTATTATCTCTCTAAATTCACAATTGAATGTTTTTCAAGTTAAGAAAAAACAAGAAAAAAGTGAAGAAGTGTTTTTCCCTCAGTGCCGAAAAAAACATCCCATGTATAGTTGTTCTTTCTTACCTGGTATGAAAACAACATATCAAAGAGATCGATAAGTTGCAACAAGCTCACAACCATGGAAATCGTGGCCTACATGTTGTTGATATTATGGTAGTTGTGGGAGGTATTTACCTCCACGTGTAAACCTGACGAGAATAGAATATTTCGGGAAGTAAGAAGAAACCCTAAATAATTGGTTAAGAACCCTACAAGAAAAGTCGGCTTAAGAGAATGATTTGTATTAGGTTATTAGCCTCCAAGAGAAGAATTCAACTAAAAGGAAATGTTATATACTACGTAATTAGCACCCGGAATGAGAATTTGCCCCAGGCAGTCTGGCAGAAATAGTATAAATATAGGAGGCCAGTCTTCGTTTAGGCCAGACTTCTCAGAACTGCAAAAGTACACTTGTGCGCACTGCAATTGGCGAGTTTGTGCGCAAGTCCTGGGAGCAGCTGCTACTGACAGTTCTACAATCTATAATTTTAAGTTTTTTGGGTTGGACTCTCTTATCAGCTTTTGTTATTCTTTCTTGGTGCGCTATCCTTGGAGAGAGGTCCGCCACCTTTGTTTGGCTATTAAGCCTAGGGTTTGCTTCTGGAATCTTTCTCTGTCAAGGTTAAGGTGCTCGGGGGTGGATTCGGCCTATGGTTGGGTGACAATATTGATATATTGTCTATGGTTTAATGAGAACATTCATTATATTCTAACACATGCATGGTTCAAAACAATTTTTCTCCATTTTCTTACTTGCATCATCCATCATGGAATACTCTTATGTTAGGGAAGCCATGCCAACCTCACTATGACCCCCACCAATCTTGTCCACAAGTTTGGCATGGCTCATCTTATGATTACATGACTACTCTCTCTCATCTTGTAGCATTTCAAACATATCATCCATACTCTTCACTACATCATCAAAATCCTCCATGCCCTACACAAATGCTTGTTCAATCCATTCCACACCCTCATAACAATAAACCAGTACAACATGCTTACAATGTTGAACTGCAAAATTTCACGACCCTTCCCACCCATCATATTTCAATTGCACCACTACATGAAACTGATATCAGGTCTGGGAAGGCTTTAAATCCAAAAATTGCAAAAGTCATGGAAGAACGTCATGATATGACAACCATGGGAAATCAAGAGTGTCAAAGCTATATTGAAGATTGGTTTCACTCCATCATTTGTTCGTAACATCACTCCATACTTCGACAATTCTTGGCACCATCGTTTCAAGGAAAGATGGTCTATCATACCCTAGTATTTATTAACATGCATTTTTATAATTTGGGTATGTATATACTTAAGGCCTTATTTCAAAAATGGCTCCACTGGAAGTACTCTTATACATAAGCATATTTTATTTTTCAATGTAGAGTAGGTTAGAGTAGAAAATAAAATAAGTACATAAATAAATTTATTTATAAAAAGTGTTTTGATTGTTGCAATATGTTGTGTAGATCAATATGTTGTGATTTCTTTGTTTATTTAGACATATTATACTGAAAATCATATTTCTACAAACACTCATCATCATTTTCGAAGAAAAAAAAAGTTTGTTTATCATATTTTATGGCACGCGGGCTTGAGAAAATTACTAGAAACACAGTCGGTACAGTCATGTTTTGAAGGATCAAATGGGAATATTTTTAAAACCTATTTATATCCTAAGTCTCCATTGATGTCTATTTTCCAATCCAATTTGAATCACTCAATTTGGATTTGAAACAAAAAAATTATGACCAAAACATTGAGAGGGTGTCTAGTAGGCAGCTTAGGGACAGAGTTGGGACAATCAGTTTTTGGAGGCCTAAATGACTAGATTTTGCAAACATATTTTTATGGTATATTCTCTTATGAGTATATTTTACAAGTCAATTTTAATCACTCGATTTCTATATCGCATGATAAAGTTATGACTAAAATATTGACTGCCTATCGTAAATAAGCACTCTTACAACTTTGTTTTTCCCACTGTTCATTGGAGTATTTGACCCATTAATTCTTGTTCTTTTAAAAACCTGTTTCTATTTGATATATCTACATGAATTTACTTTCATCTCCAATTCGAACTAGCTCAATCCATCATCAAACGAAAAATTTATTCTCAAAATATCAATTATTGGTCTAAGTTGGGAAATAAAAAAATAACTATGTTATGCGGGTTTTTTTTGAGTAAATTTGATATACCATCACATGGAATTTTTAAAAACATGTTTTTGTTGGAGATATTTCTCTAAATTCACTTTCATTTAGCATTGGAATCACTCAAAATGGATAAAAAACTAAATTATGATTAAAACATTGTTGATCAGTATGGTTAGAGATCGCTCTCCCACAGGTAGACGCTCATTTTTTTACAGGTCCTAGGAGAATAAAGGAGGTTCATTTATGAAAAAGTGATTCTTGAATAAAATGTTATTAACATAAGGGAATTTCATGCAAGCACAATTGTTATCCCTCGAAACAACATTTCTACACTTGAAATCACAGTTGTTGCAACTTAAGTTACTTACTAATTTATTATTTTTCAATAAAATGTCGTTTATTTTCTTATTTCTCTTATGGTTTATGTCACATGTGTTGTCTCCTTCAAAGTCAAGGTTGGTGTTCCTTCATCAAAATAAAAAATAAAATAAAATAAAAGGGGAAGTTTTTGAGTTTCATGTTGTTGCGCTACATCTATCCATTTTCTTCCCCAGTCTTATCAAGTGTATGATTGGCTTAGATCTAATATCAAAAAATCTTATGGTAAGTCTTGTCAAGAATGATTCGCTGTTAATTCCTCATTATTTTGTAAAGTGACTGTGATTGTTGAATGACTAATCATTCTCCATGTTACCTTGCTATTTTTTGGGAGGGATTGCCACAATCATGCTTGATACTTTGTTGTTTCATTTGTTGTTCATTTCAAAGGAACGATTGTTGTTCCCTTTGTTGTTCATTTCAAATGAGTGATTGTTGTTCATTTCAAAGGAACAATTGGTGTTCCCTTTGATGTTCATATGAAGGATTGTTGTTCCCTTTATTGTTCATTTCAAAGGAACGATTGGTGTTCCCTTTGTTGTTCATTTCAAAGGAATGATTGTTGTTCCCTTTGGAAACATTGTTATTTTTTCGACATTTATGGGTCTTTTATTTTCTTTTTTTTTCTTCTCCTTGGTGAATGAGAAATATTTTTAATATTCTAGGTCCTCTTTGATATAATGATTGAGAAGTCAATTTATCTTAAAAACGTAATATTATTTTTAAGGAATAATTATGCAAAGATGATTTCATCATGCCAACTTTCAAATTTCTTAAATTGTCAAGTCCTTGATTTCGTAAAATTTATGATGATTCCCACAAAATTGTATTTAAATGTTTTTGTCATTATCTAATGAATTGTTCCTCAACCTCAATCTTAGTAAAGAAAAATATATTTACCAATAGTAATTTGAAGGTTCTTAGTTTTTGAGAATCAAAATTACCCAAGTTGAAAATAGTTACTAAATAACTTTTTATGCCATTCCTAGCTCTTAAGGAGACAACATGCCATCCCATATTTTAAGTAATCTTTGGTAGATTAACAATAAACATAGTTGAATTTTAAACATAAATAGTAAATTGAAGGATAGGAGGTCTCATCACGAGTCGACCTACCATGATCATAGGTCTTCACAAACTGACATTACCACCATTGATCACCAAGCCAGGGTAATGGCCTTGAGTTGAAAACAAAAGAACAAGAGGTCTCATCATGAGCCAGCTTGTTCACATTTGTTAGATTTCGTGAATGGCATTGTTATTAACTGGTTCCCAAGCCAAAACAATGATCTTCAATAGACTTCTAAGTAAATTAAAATTCTTTTGCAACTATGTACTTATTTCTAATAGATGGGACACTGGCATCTCAATGGAATAAAAAGGCATCCCTGGCAAGGCTATGGATGCATGCTAGCAGCAGTGGCCATGCCTATGGTATAGAAGTTAATTCAATATTATGATCTACTTGGTTACCTTGTTTTCTCAAAAATAATTATCGACAAAGCCTATTGTTGCATATATAAGGTTTGCTAGAACTCATGGTTCTTTGGGTAATATTTAATCAGTTCTTATATAATGATGGTTATGGTTTATATCTATTAATGTGCTCTATATATTCACTTTATATATCAGGGGCGAAAACTTTTAGGATATTTGAAATTTGAAATTTTGTATCAACTAATCTATCATTGCTCTATTCTAGAAAGATTCATATCTTTTACCAAAGATAGTTGTTTTTCCCAATTAGTCGCCATTTATTTGTATTTTAACAACACTACTATTATTTTGGGGTAGAATAAAGAGGCCTATTTATTATTATGAACACCAAGAAATTGATCGATCTTGAGAAGAAAAGACTGAGATAACTAATTCTCACTTTTTTGTGCCCATAAGAAACCAAAGTTGATGGGTATAGGGATTGTTTTTTGTTCTTGTCATTTTTATCCTCTTTTATATTCATTTTTTATGCATTATTATCACATGGAATTCATAACATGATGATGTCACTTTTATATATAATGAGGTAATTGAGGTGATGAATTACTGATTGAGGCTACTAATGAGATGTGTTATAGAAATTTTGATGGCAGGACAACTAATTAGTTTGGGAGAAGGAAACCATGCTACACTTTATGATTACTTTCCTTCAGCTTGCATGGCTTCCACCTTCCATATCACTTTCAGCATCAACTCATCCTACAACAACTTCAACCAATATCAGTCCATCCACGCCATTCCACGCTTTCATGGAGGTAAAACTTGAGGTAAAATAGCATAAGTTTCTTACTTTATTAAAAGTTTAGGAGAATGTCATGAAAAACCACTGAGCATTATTCACTCATATTTTTAAACCATTATTTCCATTTCTTTACCACTCTCCATTTTTCGAAAGACATCAAAGATTTTAGTTTGGGGGAGGCTATTTTTTTGTTTCTTTACCTACCAGAACCATGGCATTATAATCTTTCTCACCCATTACTATCCTTATTTATTCCTGAAACCTCCCTTATTCCTTGGTGTTATACCAAGTTGAGGTTTCAACAGTAATTGTAGCAACCACCTCAATTTGTTTTCTAGTTGCATGAGGACATGCTAATTCTATAGTTTGGGGGAGGAGGTGTTATGCATGATGGATGTTTTATCATTTCTTCCTCATTTAAGGCATACAATTTCACTTTCATACAGTGCATAAATGGATTTTCGAACAACTTGAATATATCATTAATATGTACAAACCCGGAAAATATCAAGCTAAATCAATTTGTAAAATTTCAGAAATCATATACTGTCACTTACAACCATTTTTGTTGATATCTTAAATCCATGCTTCAAATTGCTTTGATTTTTTGTATCGAGAAGCATTAATATCGTAGAAATTTTCTTGCAAAATTTCAGCAGGATCTGATTTTTAGGAAAAGTTTGTTGTTACTTATATCATATTTTTCTACAACTTCGTATACATATGATTGAAGGTCAATGTGAAAATTGTTACAGCTTCACCAACATTGTTAGAATTGAATAACTATTGTTTTGGGGGAAGAAATTTTTTTATTATTTGTTATCATGAGCCGGAGTAAACATCTTGGTTATTGAATCGCAACATGGTTAATATAGAGGCATTGGGTTGCATGAGGACATGCAACAAGTTCAATTTGGGGGAGATGTTGGGCCACTAAACTATCATTATTTCTACCATTTCTTGACACATATTTCATCCATTTCTACCATTCTTTATCACGTCATTTATCATAATTTATCATATAATTCCATTTTATAATTATCTATTCTCTTGTGGGTAAATAATATTTGTTCTCCTTTATTTTTAATAAATTGAAGATTATTATGCATGATTTTGCTGATAATGGTTTATTAATGATTTTTTTATAAAACCACTCATGATTTTAGCCTCCAATATCTCTTACATATTGCAAAATTGATTTTCAGTTTATAATCAAATATTCCAACTCATAAATTCATTGGAATGTTAGATGTTTCAGGCAAGTGAAGAAGAATCTTGAAAATTCAAGACATGGGTTTTGTGAAGAACGGACCAATTCAGCTTCTTGTTAAGCAATTTTCCAAAATTCGATCTGGATTGAGAGAAACGGAATGATCTTTGAAGATGATTTTCTCAGATTTGTTGTTGTGGCTGTTTTCTAAATTCTTCCAATTGCAATGTCGAACTCGACTTGGTTCAGTTGATTTATGATGGAGAGATATTCCAAATTTGATATTATTTATTCATATTATGTAATCAACCCAAAATTTTAATAGGAAATCATTTTTTAATCCATTTAGTTGTAATTTATCTTTCCCCTCTATGTATTTAAATGAAAACATATTAGAGGGAGAGAGGGGGGAGAATTATGGAATTGATGGAAAATTATTGAATTTGAGGCAAAGCTAAGAACTTCATTCTGGTGTAATTATTTCTCTCATATATTTTAATGAAGGAAGATGTCCAATGAGTTTTGCATCTATTATTTGTAATTTGATTTGAATTATTTTCAAGGCAGAACTAACTCTTTGGCAAATGGGCCTACTGCCCTAAACGAGGTGATGCCTTGAACATCGAAACTAGTTTAGTTGTGTGCTTGTTTCTTTGAATTTCAATTTATATTCCTTAAAGAAAAATTATTTTTCTTCAAGTAATTTGTTGGCTACTATATTTTCCAGATTTGATATTTCCTGCAATTTCTAGATTTCATTTAATTTATTTCTCTAGATTAACATTTGAATTATGTTGGATGAAATTATTTAAATTTCCAATTCAGTAAGGCGTTGTTTACTTTAGTTGTGTGATTAGCATAAGTCTTATTTCCTGTCACTTTATTTTTTCTTCTTAAATTTAGTATTGATATTTAAGTCTTGCATTTTATTTCTTGTTGAATGAGCTTGATAGTGTAGAACATAATCATGTAGGACCAGTGTTATTCGTGGGTAGTTTACTGCATATATTTTGCAGACTGCCTTGAAAGAAAAAGACATTACTTGGTTGATCATTAATGTACAGGTGATTAGTTGTTTCTTTATTAAGCAATTAATTGTCCCCAACACCCCCTCATATTGACTCGCTCCCAAAGAAGCCACAAAAATCGAATGACAAATTGGCCAACTCCTAGAATCTGGCCATATTAAACTTTCCTCTTCCCCCTATGCCTCTCCCACTTTGATTATCCCAAAGAACGAGACTATGGAATGGCATCTAGTTACCAGTTATTGTTCCCTTAACAAAGACACCATTAAAAATCGTTATTCCTTACCCCGAATTGAGGATCTGCTCGACCATCTGCAAGGGGCATCCTTCTTCACCAAGATGGATTTGAATTCTAAATATCATCAAGTGCGCATGCAGCCAACTGATATGTGGAAAACAACATTTAAAACCGATTTTATTCTTTATGAGTGGTTGGTCATGCCCTTCGACCTGACCAATGCACCGACAACTTTTTTTCGACTCATCAATGACATCTTTCGACCACACCTGGGTAAGTTTTTCATTATTTATCTTAATGATATTTTGTTTTTCAGCAGGTCGTGGGATGCACTTCTTCAGCATGTCAGTACAATATTGGAATCACTGCGACAACATCAGCTTCAAGTGAAGGAAAAGAAATCCTACTTGCACAAACTTTTGTGCAATATTTAGGCTTCATTGTGGACCAAACAAGGGTGCTCTTAGATCCCTATCAAGTGCAGGCCCTTGCTTAATGGCTAGCGCCAACCATTACACATATTCTTAAAAGATTTATGGGAGGCATTAATTTCTACAAGAAATTTGTCTCTCATTTCTCCCAGTTGGCTCGTCCATTGCATCAATTAACAAATAAAGATAAGTTCATATGGTCTACAGACACCCAAATCCACTTTGACAAGTTAAAGCAAGCCTTATGATCTGCTTTGGTCCTTTGATTGCTCAACTTGGTCCAACCCTTTTAAATTGAGACAAATGCTTCTCAATTTTCTATTGGAATAGTACTTAAACAAGGAATTCATCTGATGGCATACCACTATGAGACCCTTTCTGACGTAAAGATCAATTATAGTACCTATGACAAACACTTTTACATCTTGGTGCAGGTGTTGAAATAATGGCACCATTATATTTTTGGCAAAGAAACAATTATGCACATAGACCATCATTCGCTCATCTTCATCAACTTGTAGAGTAAAATATAGGAACAACGACCCCTGAAGTGGGCAGCCTACATACAACAGTTTCATCTAATTATTAAATACAAGAAGGGAGTCGCTAACAAGATGGAAGACTTGTTAAGTAGACCACCAGCACAAGTCATGCATATCTTAGCTGTAGGATGTGCGACATATGGCCCATGGAAAGGCATGTATGAAGTAGATCCATCCTTCAAAGATATCTGGGCAGCATTACAGCAACCCACAACGATCAATCAGACGTATTTTCTAGACTATACCATTCGAGAGGGGTGGCTCTATCACCTCAATCAACTATGCATTCCACAATATGAGGATTGTTTAATTTTCATCAGAGAAGTGCATGATTCCTCCTGTGGTGGCCATTTTGGGACAGCAAAAACACTTCTCCACCTCCAACACCACTTCTATTGGCCAGTTATGTCCAGACAAGTAGAACACTTCATTCACGCGTGTGCTCTCTGTTCGCAAAGTAAACCTTCTAATCACAAACAGGGTCTATATCAACCATTATTGATCAACTCCTACCCATGGGAATCTATTTCTATGGAATTTTTGAGTGGCCTTCCTACAACCTTGTGAAAGCATGATGCCATTTGGGTGATTTTTTGGCATTTCTCAATGATGGAAATCTTTATCCCATGCCATAATACCACTTTCACACCCCAAATGACTGATTTGTTCTTCTGTCATATTTGGCCACACTTCGGACTGCCCAGTAGCATCATTTATGATAGAGACTCTCGCTTCATTAGCTCATTTTGGCATACTCTCCGAACTTTATTAGGAATTTAGCTCCATTTTTCCACGGATTTTCACCCACAGACTGATGGTCAAATAGAGGTGGTCAATAGTACCTTGCTCCATGTTGTTCACAACTACTTCATCAAGAATAAACAATGGGATTCCTATCTCCACATCCTACACCACAGCTACAATAGGGCCACACATTCTTCCACTGGATTCTTTCCATTTGAGGTATGTTTTGGCTTCCAGCCACTGGAACCCACAAAGATGCCTATTAGTTTGGCTCCATCTAGATCAACCCATCAACACCAAGAAAAATAGATCACCCATAGCTTCATTCATAATTTATTGCAGTGACACACTCAAGTTGCATAGGATCGTGCCAAGCAGCATCACAACAAACATCATACTCCCTTGACATTCCAACCAGGGGACAAACTGTGGTTGCAAATGGATAAGAAATGCTTCAAAGGAAATCATCACAAACTACATCCCTTGTGGTATGGACCATATACAGTATTGGATTGCATTGGAGAGAATGTGTATCGCCTTGACCTTTCAGCACATTTGGGCATACATGATGTTTTGAACGTCAACAAGTTAAAATTGTTTGAGCTACCAATTCTAGAAGATGTAGTAACCGTCCAACATCCAATGGATAATATTCCTAATTTTCAACCTTCTCTCTTGCATGATCATATTCTGGATATATAGCCCACGACCATAGGTCAGCAACAACATGTTTCATATATGTTCAGCCGACAGGGACAAACTCCAATGAAATCCAAATGGATTACAATAGAGACAATGCAGCGAAAGTTTCCTCAGTTGTTGGTGAAAGAAAGGATGTTTTCAGATCTAAACAGGGAGGAATTGGACCACCAGGAAGGGCATCCACCTTCCTGAGACAACCAGTAGAAGAGGATCAATATTTACTCAGAAACTTCTATTATAATCCGATATCGTCAGTCCTGTAAGAAAGGTGTTCTAAAAGAATAGTTACTATGTTATTTTTCTTATCCATGTCAGTGTGACTCGGTTTATATAATTGTAATAAGTCCTTCACCATTATAGTGAGCAAGAATATTCCTATAATAAATTGTTAGCCAATATTTGTCAGTCTGTACCTACGGGAAACAACCCTCTCCAGTCTGAATGCGCAGAGCATTGCAAAAATAAATCAACAACTACCATTGTAAGAAGTCGCCCTGCATTATTAAAGGGGAAGTTTTTCTCTCTAATAGATTTGATGAAGTTTTTTCGAACATTTTCCTCTCTTCTCTGTTGTGTAAGTGATTTCATGTGTGTGTGTGTGTGTGTGTTTTTGTTGGGCACCAAGTAAAACTGGTACGCCCTCTCTTCGTTGACTGTAAGGGAGTGTTGGCTTGCATCCTTCTGAAGTTTTCACTAAGTAAATCTAGTGCGCCCTCTTGTTTAAGAGTGTTTGTTGGCATCTTTGATGTGTGCACTAAGTAATATCAATGTGCCCTCATGGTATACATTATCGTAATAGATCACTAAGTCTAATCCATTGGTAGTATCTCATAGTTTAGTGGTTTAATGCATGATAACAACTATCGAAATGATTATTATTAATACAAAACTAACATAAGGCTCATATTAAAATTAAACTTTCAAACATTAAGGAGACCTAGCACCCATAAGGCAAAAGAACTCCACTAACAATCTCAAGAAATAAATTATCTTCGAGTTTATTGGTTTCAGAGCTTAAAGCAATTTGGGTTTCAATCCCCTTTTCCTCTTGACCATCTCTATAGGGATTTTGTACATGTAGTGGATACCTAGTTTGGTCATCACCAATGGTCTTCTTCATATTTGTAGGTAGACAATTAAAAACATCACCAATGGTCTTCTTCATATTTGTAGGTAGATAATAAAAACAAAATATCATTGAAGATTCAAACAATGATATTTAGGCTCTATTATTACTTATAATGTATGGATCTATTACCAATGATCCAATAGAAATATTGTCCTTTCTACCATTGGTGATGATGGTTCAAGGAGGCGCATTTTTTACTTGTACTCATGCAAAAGTGTCTTTCATTTGAGTCTATGTTTTTTTCCATTTCATATGGGGTTATAGGATGCACATAAGAGATAAGTATCATTGGAACCTCTTATTAACATTCAGTGATACTTGAAGGTCGTTTGTAGATTCTTCATAAGTATTCTTCATAAAGTTATTTTTATCTATGCAAATCTTCATGTGTAGATTCTTGTGAAGGCACTTGTATTGTGATGAAGTGTGAATGTTATGTGTAGTCCTCCTGGTCATTTTAGGAAAAATTATGGTAGTCACTTTGTTTCCCAATGTTGGGATTTTCATTTCAATTATCATTTTTTGTTAGTGCATTGTTTGTCCTACATTTATTCTAGTTAAGCATTAGATTATCTAAGGGATTGGAGTCTTATTTTTTCTATGCAGGTCTTTTCTCCTTCTTGTGTTGTAACTTTTCTTCCAGCATCAAATAAAGAAAATATGCATGCCAAAGTCCTAAAACTTCAAAGGAAATAAATATTCATTCCAAATACTATTCAAATCAAATAATTCATTGCTTGGCAAAGATAGTGACTAATACCACTTACATACCTCAATGGACAATATCCATAAAGGATTGAAGTGCATTATTATAATTAATAGCTTCTATAGAGGAATGACACTATGTTGTTTTAGGTAAATTCACATATAGTACTATGGAAGTACAAATTTTATTGAGTAGGTTATTGATCCAAGATCTCGGTGGCCACCCACCTATTCCAACTGGCTCAAAACATTTTTTTGGCAACTTACTATTTTTAGTTGTTTTTTAGGTCCCAAACTTCTGGGGCTATCTTGAGGGACTAAACAACATTTGTTACCGATCGGGCACCTCCATGATAGCCATAGGCTCTGATTGAGTTTTTGAAATGAATCTCCTCATCAATACCCTTCCAACGTGCTATCGTGCACCCCAAACAGAGATCGTATGCCAAAGTTACGCCCCCAGGAAATTGATACGCCAAACTACCCAAAACTAGGTCCACAAACCAGTTGGATTTTCATCTTCCGTAGTTAGAGTTTTGAATTTTATTTATGTTAAAAAGGACTTTGGAGCCTCATTGTAACAATCCATCTACTTTTGAATGAGCATAGTCATCACATCTTTTCTCAGAGATAAGATGCCACCATTCTAGCGAGTCTTTCACTTTGTATTTCTATAGTTTTGTACATTTCACTCATTACTGTATCTTTGTGTTTATGGTTATATCTATGATATATCTATGTTATATTATTGGATATATGATATATATCTGTACATTTATTTATTATATCTTCTCTCTCATTTCCTGCCAAAAATAATCTGGATCAATGGTATCAGAGCAGGTTGCTCTTGATCGTTTTCAGTGCATATCCCTGACGAGGTCTAAGTATAGAAAGTTGGGTCTCGAACTTGTATCTCTTGAGGAAAATCACTCTCGCGCACCCAATAAAACCTCCATGGAGGAAGAAAATAAAAACAACGGAGAAGAAGATTCTATTAATATGTTGCTTGAGCAAGATCTCACACGACACAGGCCTGAGGGACAAAATGATGGAGAACTTTTCCCACCTCCTTCAACACCTATCAATAACAGTAGGCACATCTTCATCAATCGACCACTTTGGAGGCACCTCTACTTTCAAGGTACAATTTAATTTTGATATTCTCATACTTAAAGGTTATATAGATGCGGATTCCCTAGAAAAATGGTTAAATCTGATAGAAGGTTATTTCTCTATACACAATTTTTCTGACAAGGAAAACATAACCTTCACACTCCTTAAGGCTCTCCCCCATGTCAAACATTGGTGGGAAACTTACTAGGATCAAAGTTCCACAAAGGAGTCTGGAAAATATTGGGTCGAGCCCTCTTGGGATTTTTTTGTGGATGTGGTCAAGGAACAATATTATCTTGTTGGTAACTATGACAACCAATACATGAGATGGACAACACTGTGGAAAGAGAGGGGGGGAAAAGTGTTGGAGTTCAAAAATACTTTCCATACCTTACGCACCAAGATGGGTATCAAAGACTCTGAGCGGCATCTGGTTCTAAAATACCACGGGGCTCTACACAGGTACATCCAAACCGAAATGGATTTCTTGGACATCTCATCATTGGGAGTTTCCTATTGATATGATGTCAAAATAGAGCAGAAATTTAAGCACCAAAACAAATGGGACTTTGGGCCTGGAAATCCGCAACAACCAAAGTATGGTAAAAACAGGCCTAACAACCAGGGTTTGGAAAACTAGTCCAAGACACAGGAAAAGAAGGGTAATGGAAATATGAAGAAGGAAACTAGAAAGTGGTACAATTTCCACAAAACCCCCTGGAAGAACACTGATGAATGTCGCTCAAAACAATCATTAGTGGTCGAGATCAAAGAAAATGAACCAAACCTTGATTCAAAATCTGATTCAGAAAATAATGGGAGAAGACATATCATCGATGCAAACCCCACTGCTAATATCCCAACCACAACAATTCAACAAGAAGAACCAGCATATCTTGAAGAGGGGGAGTGACTTTTTAATTCACAGATGTGGATGAAGGGGTACCCGCTACATTTTACTCTTGATAGCGGAAGCCAGAAGAACCTCATCTCAGCAGAGGTCATCAAACAATTGGTATTTTCAACAACACCACACCTGCAACTATACAACATCGAGTGGCTTCACCAAGGATGAGATCTATGTGTTATCCATCAGTGTCAATTGTCATACGACATCCATCCCTTCAAGGATGAGGTATTATGTGATGTTTCCCTGCTAGATGTATGTGATGTTCTTTTGGGCCAGCCATATATGTGGAAGCGCCATGTTATTTATGAGTCTCAACCCCGTAGTGTCATTGTTACTCTGGGGGGTCATCTCTATAGGATACCAGAGGTAGTTCCGACTACTATCCCACCAAAACAATTCCGCAAGTTAATCTCTCATACTGCAAAATCCAGGCTCTTCACAATCTATTCAAAAGGTGAATAGAAGAACATTGCAACCACTGCAGCCTTGGCCCAAGACCTTTCTTTCCAACAGAAGCAGATTAGAGTAGAGAAAAAAGATATCGTTTCTTCACCTATAACGGTACCTACACATTTTCCTAGTAGAGCCAAGACACAATAGGTTGGTTGAATAGATTCAACCCCGCCAGCAACAGGTTCATGACAGTCTTCAACAAGTTAAGCAATGCAACTTCTCCAGCAAGGCAAGCAGCTCACCAAGATTCATATTTAGCAAATGTTTTCCTCTCTCCCCCGGGAATTCAATGCAATGGATACCATTTCTTCCTAAGGAGGGAGGATTAATATAAGAGGATATTAGTGGCCACCTACCTATTCCAACTGGCTCAAAACAGGTTTTTGGCAACTTACTATTTTTAGCAGTTTTTCGGGTCCCAAACTTCTAGGGCCATTTTGAGGGCCTAAACAATGTTTTTTTCACAATAGGGCACCTCAATTAATAATAAATGCTTTGATTGAGCCTGTGAAATGAAACTCCTCATCAATACCTTTCCAACGAGCTATTGTCCACCCCAAATGGAGATCGTGTGCCAAAGTTACGCCCCCAGAAAGTTGATACACTAAACTACCCAAAATGGGGTCCACAAACCCGTTGGTTTTTCATCTTCCGAGGTTAGGGTTTTGGATTTTATTTATGTTAAAAATGCCTTTGGAGTCTCATTGTAGCAATATTTATTCTTTCAAATGAGCGTAGCCATCACATCTCTTCTCAAAGATAATCCGCCATTATTCTAGCAAATTTTTCACTCTGTATTTCTACAGTTTTGTACATTTCACTCATTAATAGAAATGGTGTATTATTGTATCTCTATGCTTATGGTTATATATCTTTTATATATATATATGTTATATTATTGGATATATGATATATCTCTATACATTTATTTATTATATCTCCACTCTCATTTTGTGCCGAAAATAATATGGATCAGTGGTATCAGAGCATGCCACTCTTGATCGTTTTTCAGTGCATGTCCCCGATGAGGTCCAAGTATAGAAAGTTGGGTCTCAAGATTGTCTCTCTTGAGGACAATCACTCTCACACGCACAAGAAACCCTCCATGGCGGAAGAAAAGAAAAAAAATAGATCAGAATATTCTATTAATCTGTTGCTTGAGCAAGCTCTCACACGACAGAGGGAGGAAATGATGGAAAAAATTTCCCACATCCTTCAACACATGTCAATAACAGTAGGTGAATCTTCATCAAGCAGCCACTTTGGAGGAACCTCTCCTTTCAAGGTACAAGTTAATTTTTATATTCCCATATTTGAAGGTCAGATAGATGCGAATGCCCTAGAAAAATCGTTAAATCTGCTAGAAGGTTATTTCTATGTTCACAATTTTTTCGACAGGGAAAATATCACCTTCTCACTCCTTAAGGCTCTCCCCCATGTCAAACATTGGTGGGAAACTTACTGGGAGAAAATTTCCACATAGGAGTCTGGAGTATATGGGGTCGAGCCCAATTGGGATTTTTTTGTGGATGCGGTCAAGGAACAATATTACCTTGTTGGTAACTATGATGACCAGTACATGATATGGACCACACTGCGGAAAGAGAGGGGGGGGAAGTGTTGGAGTTCACAAATACTTTCCATACCCTGCACACCAAGTTGGGTATCAAAGACTCCAAGCGACATCTGGTTCTGAAATACTGCAGGGCTCTGCATATGTACATCCAAACCAAAATGGATTTCCTGGACATCTAATCATTGGGAGTTGTCTATCATTATGTTATCAAAATCGAGCAGAAAATTAGGCACTGGAATAAACGAGAGTTTAGGTCTATAAATCTGCAACAACAAAATTATGGTAAAGACGGCCCTAACAACTAGCCTCCAGAAAATGATTCCAAGCCACATGAAAAGAAGGGTAAAAAAAAGACAAAGGACACTAGAAAGTTGTGTGATTTCCACAAAATCCCCTGGAAAAACACTGATGAATGTTGCTCAAAAAAATCATTGGTGGCCGAGATCAAAGAAAATGTGTCAAACCCTGATTCAGAATTTGATTTAGAAAATAATGGGAGAAGATAGATCATCGATGCAGGCCCCACTATTATTATCTCGACTACAACAATTCAACCAGAAGAACCAGCAGATCCTGAAGAGAGAGAGCACATTTTTCATTCACAAATGTGGGTGAAGGGGACCATGCTGCATTTTATTTTTGATAGCAGAAGCCAAAAGAACCTCATCTCAGGAGAGGTCATCAAATAGTTGGGATTGTTGACAACACCACACCCACAACCATACAACATCGGGTGACTTCACCGAGGATGAGATCTTCGTGTCAGCCAGCAATTTTGATTGGCATATGGTATCCATCCCTTCAAGGATGAAGTATTATGTGATGTTTCCCATCTAGATGTATGTGATGTTCTTTTGGGCCAGACATATATGTGAAAGTGTCATGTTATTTATGAGTCTCAACCCCATAGTGTCATTTTTACTCTGGCGAGGTCATCTCTACATGATACCAAAGTTAGTTTTGACTACTGTCCCACCAAAATAGTGCCCCGAGGTAATCTCTCATACTGCAAAATTCAGCCTCTTCACAATTTGTTCAAAAGGTCAACAGAAGGACACTACAACCACTACAGCCTTAGTCCAAGACCTTTCTTTCCAATAGAAGTGGATTGCAGAAGAGAAAAGAGATATTGTTTCTTCACCTACAATGGTACCTACACACTACCCAGTCAAGACAAGATAACATAGGTTGGTTGAACAGATTCAACCTTGCTAGCAACAACTTTGTGATAATCTTCAACAAGCTAAGCAGCACAACTTCTCCAGTAAGGAAAACAGCTCACCAAGATTCAGATTCAGCAAACGCTTCCCCCTCTCTCCCGATAACTCAACGCAACTGAGACCATTTCTTCCTAAGGAATTAGGATTGATCTAGGAGGATCTTGGCGGCCACTCACCTATTCCAACTGGCCCAAAATAGTTTTTTAACAACTTATTATTTTTAGCAGTTTTCTGGGTCCCAATATTCCAGGGCCATTTTGAGGGACTAAACGATGTTTTTTCACGATCGAGCTCCTTCACTAAAACCTATTAAATTAATCTCCTCATCAATACCTTTCCAACGAGCTACAGTGCACCCCAAACAAGGATCGTATGCCAAAGTTACGCCCCCGGGAAGTTGATACACTAGACTACCCAAAACGGGGTCCACAAACCTGTTGGCTTTTCATCTTCCAGGGTTAGGGTTTTGAATTTTATTTATGTTAAAAAGGCCTTTGGAGCCTTAATGTAACAATCCATATTCTTGTGAATGAGCATAGTCATCACATATTTTCTCAGAGATAAGTTTCCACCATTCTAGTGAGTCTTTCACTATGTATTTCTACAGTTTTGTGCATTTCACTCATTAATAGAAATTTTGTATTACTGTATCTTTGTGTTTATGATTATATCACTGATATATCTCTATTATATTATTGAATATCTGATATATCTCTGTA
>ML777143.1:2038317-2049637 GCA_009831015.1 Picea engelmannii
TGTGCATGAATGTGAAATGAAGTTGCATGTATATCTTAGATTGATAAAATATACATTAAGAAAATAACATTTCAACGCATCTATTTGTTGGCCCAAAAATATACTTTGGGATCAATGTGATATTTCACATTGCTTATCTTCCAAGACAATAGGAGTGTTTCTTCAAGCAACCTTTCAAACATCAGTTAGAGTCAAAGAAGGTAGTAGGAATCATCATCATCATCATGACTCTTGGCCCATTAAATGGTATAAGAGGGATAGCATGCATGGTTATCTCAGGCTCATGGTGACTTATTAGACACTAGAAGAGTATCAATCATTAGTATCAGTTCACTTGGTTTCAGTCAAAGATGGTTATAGTGTGTTGGATTTGATATGGACCATGCCTCACTCACTGAGTTTTTGTTAGTAGGACTAGTAGATTTTTAGATTGACAAGATTCCCTAGACTAATATTACCCTCAAGGAATGTTCATGGCAACCATCAAGACAACAATACCCAACATGATCTTATCGACATGCAATTGGATCCAAATTTGCCTTGTTTGGATCATTATGGGCTCCCAATATTTTGTCCTTTGGGGAAGCCATCCCTAATTTATTTATTTATTTTTGAATTCCTCTCATATTATAAAAGTACATTTATAGGTTGATCATGTTAGATTTCATCAAATGTAAGCATATTTTGCAAAAACTTCAACATTGACCTCTTTCATTGGTCACTTGGTAGGATCCATGTGAGCTAGGTATTTCATAGAATATAAAAGGAATTTTGTTCACTTTTCATAAAATTAAGTGGTTGTACCCTATATCGCTTAGAATAATATTTCCAAAAAATCCTCATTTTCTGGTTGAGGTGGTTTGCTCAAATGGTTGGGAGGTAGGTCTATCACTCTCTCCACCCAGGTTCAAATCCTTGATGAGATTCCCCAAGAGTTGGAACCCCTCATGGGTGTGTCTCTGAACATCTTGGCCCTTTCTAAATCATAAGTTACCTACTAGGTGTGAGCTTGCAGACTATTAGCGCTAGCCTAGGGGTTATAGTGGAAACTAGTTGGATTTAAACTTGGCTCAGCCTCAGCCAAGTAATCTTAGTCAGTTACCAATTCCTTATATTTAAAAAACAAAACAAAAAAATCCTTGTTTTCCCAATTATGATTCCATATGCCTAGTCTACGAATGACACAAGGTGTGCATCTCTCAAGGGGGTAAATTTCACAGTTATGAATTCCTAATCAGATTCTATTATGAATCATACCTAGAAAAAACAATAGGCCTATTGATTATGTAGGATGTTTGAGACATTTATAATGGTATATCATATGCCTATTTTAAACCCCTAGTTGTTGAGAACAAATTTTCACAAGTTAGGGACTATTTTTGGGGTAGCAGTTTGGTGGTAGAGTTTCATGGTTTAGAAAATGTTGCTTTTACACACTAGAAAAGAAAAGTAGAGTTTTCACATTGTATCTTACATCAATACCATTCCAACAACATATTATTTTCCACATTTTGATACCATATGAATTAGAGATTTCTCATGTCTTAACACTCATTTTGAGGATGTGGTATGGGTAGCTTGCATGGAAGAGTTTTTGGGTAGTTAAATTAATAGTTGGCAACCTCAAATGAGATTTTTGATTGGACATAATATCAAAGTACTCATTGAAACCTTTCTAATGATACATGATATTCCTCATTTTGACACCATATGAATGAATGGTAACCTTTGTAAATTCAATTCCATTATGGTCCCCACTAGAAAACCAACCTTAGCATCAGATCTCCCTAGCTGAAATTGAGGGACTTTCTAGTGTCAAATTTGATTTTTTTTGCATAGTAGAGAAGGGATAGTCAATACCTTTTTAATGGTGAGTTCCATGTCTCTTTCCACCTCCATATAATCCCCATTCAGCATCGAGCTTCTTTGTTCAGTTTTCATGAAAAGAATAAAAAACTTTTAATGCATTACACACATTTCAAGGAAAAATAGGAAAACAATTTAAAAAATTAGAAAGAGAGAGAGAGAGAGAGAGAGAGAGAGAATATGTGAGTAGGCCATGCATTGTCTCATGCAAAAAACAATAAAAATAGGAAAATTAGGAAAAAACAAAAACAAACTCCTTTTAAGCCACATTATCTTATTTACTTGCTAGAGAATGAAGCCTTGAGTGACTAGTTGAAGGCATGCACAGAAATGATAGTTCCAGCAAATTCCCTTGAGTAGGTACCACAATCCTTTATTATTGATTTGGTTTCCTTTGACTATTTTTTAAGGCCTCCATGTATGGTTTTGGTGTGTATTGGATTGAATTCATTGAGGTGTTTGAACATTGGTTCATTAGGTTATTAAGTTTTATAATGATTATGGAGGAAGGGCAGTTTGAACCCATGACCACCTCCTCCTTTATTTTTCTCCCTAGGTCATACACTTACAAATATTGTGCAAGCCTCCCTATTTGTTTACCCTTAATCCCCAAACCATAGTCCAAGCCCCACCTTCACCACACAAATCTACATGTATTTCTCTTTTCCACATACTCTACCCATGAATCCATCAACTATACACTCTAAAATCCAAGCCACTCTCTCTCCTTTGGCATCTTTACATAGGCATCCAAACTCCAACATCAAATGACCTCCATGTGTCTGCAACTCTACATACTCGACCCTATGCATTAGCTCCCATGGTGCTTCAACACCATACACCTCCACACCATTCAAACCATCACCCAACCCTATTTTGGGAACTCCTCCACCTCTTGATTGTTGATTTTTCAATAAGCAAGGTTAAGCATGAAGTTCATTCCATTTTTATCATTTAACCATAACCATTAATGTTGTAGCAATCAAGATCACAAGAAGATCACAAGAAGAAGCACCATGCACAAGAACTCAAGAAGTATCATGGGAAACCCTTCTCAAAAAGGGAAGAAAACCCAACCAAATCCTTTGCTATATTCTTCAAGAGAAAGACCTTCACCACGAAGAAAACCTAGTACACAAGAGGGTAATCAAACCCTAGAAGACTAGCACCCAAGAGAGGTGTGCACTTTTCCCAGGAAGGTGTACTTGCTGAAATTTCCAAACTCATATGAAAGATATGATTTCTCAATGGGGAATTTACCTTTACTTATACTAGACTTAGCCTATCAATATAAGTGTCTATTGGCACTACAGGGTTGACCTCACTAGCTTATAATATAATTAATATTAACCAGATTAATTATCTTTTACATTAATTACCAGTCACATTAAGGTGGGGCCTACCTGTACCCTTTACATTGTAATTAGGGTTATAGGAAGCTCTGACTCTTGAAAAATATAGCAATGGATATGATACACCCACTAGTGATCATCCACTAGGGGCACAGCCATAGGGATGTCCATATCTATGGCTCACTGCATTACACAGAAGAACCACTTCTTCACTAGTGCTCAGCGACTAGGATCATGTTCACCTGTGCTTGTCCACAGGCACGTCCACTCAACAGATCTTATTTCCCACTACATTACATAGGAGATTCATCTGGAGTTTCTCATCAACTCTTCTACTCAAAGGAGGCTAATACATCATCTTCATTTTTGTTCTCATGACTATGCACCCAACACTTTGGGATTTCACACGTTCACCTTGTGCTCATCCACAGGCATGTCCAACTCTGCAGATCACCTTTCTCATTGTGTTACATAGGATAATCATCAGGATTTCTTCTCAAATCTATGTATGGAGGAGGTCATCTCTACATTCCAGCTCTGTCTTAGATAGTAAGCACACACCCTTCTCAGGGGCTTTCTCTCAGGTTTGTAAGCTAGAGAAAGTCTCACATAGCTGCAATGATCCACATCTCACAGGTTTGTAAGATGGAGAATGTCTCACATAGCTGCAATCATCAACACTTCCACTCATCTATGGAGGAATTCTTCATCATGCCAAGTCTCACACAGATGTACTTTGAACTTTGTATTGGCTGGAGTTATCAACACTCCCTCTCAACTAGGGAGGCATTCTTCACCAAGTTAGTTTAGTGAAGATGTCTACAATATTCTCATGTGTAGGAAGGTACTACATGTGTATGATTTTCCTCTGCATCATATCTCTGATATAAGGATATTTCATCTCATCATGTTTCGATCCATCAGGAAACACTAGGTTCTCAAGGAGATTTACACATGGCTCTCGGTTATCATCATAGGATCCATCTCATGGTCAAGTAAATTTGTCAGAAGCATGTGAAGTCATATTGCTTTGCACACTCGATGCTACATAATTTGCCTTTGTGGTGCTCAAGGTCACATAGTTTTGTTTCATGATGCATCAGGAAACCACGGAAAACTTCATGATAGAACAACAATCGGATGTGCTCTTCCGGTCCACTGTACTTTCTACTCAATTTGAATCAGCATATCCTGCAAACTCAAGTTCACACTGGAGGCATATCTTAGGCCATATCCAACTGTACCTCGTATATATCTCAATACATGTTTTGTTGTTGTCTAGTGAGTTTATCTCAGTTGACTCATGAAATGACTAAGCACATTCATTGCATGGCATGAATCAAGTCTGGTGTTAAACAAATACATCAACAATCCAATCAGATGTGGATCAGTCTCGTCTGAATCATCATCAATATTTTTCTTTAAATCCATCACAGGGGATTTTGCATTCTGTCATATTGAACTTCTTTAATATTTTCATTGTATATTTTCCTTGACTCGGGAAAATCTCATCAGTTCTATGTCATACTTATTGTCCCAAGAAGTAGTGCATCATACTTAGATTCTTCATCTCGAATTCAGAATTCAAGGATTACTTGTATCCAACAACAAAGCTTTATGAATAAGTCATCAAAATTAGGCTCTCGTCATCAACACTCTAATAATATAGGTTTGGATTAGAAATATTCTTGTTGAAATCCAAACTCATCAAGAATCTATTTATTTGATATAGTTTCCAACTCATGGATTTTAGTACAGATGGAAGTGTATCGGGTTTACTCGATCAAGTGTCTCATCATAGACAACTCCCTATGTTTGTGAGAAACCTCTATCTATAGATCTGATTTTGTATTTCTTGACACTTACGTCAGTTGCATGCTTGATATTATAGATCCACTTGGAAGTTACCACAGACTTCTCTTCAAGTCCCTGAATAATATCTTATACATCATTCTTTAAGATATATTGTTATTCTTTTGTTATGGCATCTTGTCATACCTATTCTCTTGTTGCTTCTCTAATACAAGGAGGCTCAACATCAATGAAGTGGCTCATGACTGAAGGATATGGCGCAAACCCCCTTCCCTCCAAAGGGTTGCTCGACCTCCCGGTCTAGGATCGTTTAAGTCACCGAACTGAATGGTTCATCGTGATCCTGATGGAACCGATTTAACATGACATGTGCCCATTATTTTCTCGATGCAGATATGTAGCATTCACAGACCCTCTCCTTAGTTCTTTTCAAGTCTTAATGCCAACACCGCTAGCTCCCCATGCTAGGATTCCTCCTTGATGTGACCACGGGTTGTGACTGTGGGCCAGTTCCCTTCGCGACCATGTACTTCGAAACTTTTGCAAGTTGCTTTCTCCCTTTTTCCCGATTTCTGAATCAGCGAATCCTTCGGGACCAGATCTACAATCCTCATTCCTCTTTGCGATCAATGACTATGATCAACTTCATGAGTTCAGACTTTGCGAGTCATTTCTTCTCTCGACTCTCCTCTTCCTAACTTGCGTATCAGCGAAGTGTTGATCTCTCGCCACGCGTCCTATCCCAATGGACGACTAGGATTACTTCGACTTTCCCAGCTCTTTGGGTATTCTCCCCTCGACTTTTCTATGAAGGATTATTCCTCCAAAGTGCATGAATATCTACCACATACCCCTCCAGATCCAATGGTCTAGATTGAAATCACTCTTCGCGACTTCGCGAATATCTCCATTTTCTCTCGGAAAACCTTCCAAAGTTCTAACTCTTGAACCTCTCGGTCTTTTGCCTCTTGTCTCCTCCTCAATGATGGATGATTTCACTATCTTCGGGACTTCGACAAGTCCTTGTATCCTTTGCACACTTAGCAAAAATTCTCCTTTCGAAACTTAGGTTGTTCTCGAATGCCTTTTGCACTCCTTGTAGAGTTCTACGCAGACTCTTTTGCGACTTTACTCAGCTTGAAAACCTCCAAGGTTCTCAGTTCCTTTTCATCCTTTAGTGAACTCCCTCCTACCTTCTTAGTAGAGTATCTATTTTGTTCCTAAGCTTGTAAGATGGACTTCCAGTCTATCTCGATGCACTCCTTGTGCTCAATTCAGTTCTTCGATTGCCTCTCCCTTGGTCTCCTAAAGGGTTTAAGGCATCTCCTTTCCTTTGTCGATGCACTCTTGCAAATCCTTCCTTCCATAGAATGCTCAGTAATTCTAGGATTCTCCTAAGGATTCCAACACTTTCAACTGTGTCGTCCTTGTGCACACTTACACCAACTCTATGCCCTTCTGGAAAAGTGTTTCAAAGTGTTCAGCAACTCTAAGCTATGCTTCCTTCCACACAATCTTTATTTCCAAGGTACTTAACCACCTTGAAATTTCTCCCTGATTCTGTGAATTAACCTAGTTTTCCCTCCTGGTAGATTCTCTTCTAACTCCACTGAGTTCAGACACGCACTCCTTGCGTTAGCTCACATATTTTCCTCTCTCTGTCATGCACTCCTTGCACTTAGCTTAGAGAACCAAATTTAACTGAACACACTCACGGATAGAAAATTGTATATCTATCCATGCAGACGATTTATGACATTCATCTATAATTCAAATGCATGTAAATGACATTCATAACACGCCATTCATTTCACAGAAATTGATAATAGGAAAAACTGTCATTTTCTATTAATGGTGGGATATAAAATTACAATAGTGGAGTCCGAGCTACAACTGAGTCTCGACTCTTTGTGTTTCTCTCCTGGCCCCAACCCAACATAGCCTAACCTACAGCCAACCCAACATTTCTTGGAAACAATACAACAATTTATACAAGAGGGGCTCAACGAGCTTCCCTCACAAGCTAAACTAGTGGTGTCAAATCACCATTCAAAATGCCTATCGAAAGGGAAAATTACAATGATGGAAATATGCTCCAAATCGGATGCAGATCCATTATGTCGTCAACCACTTAATGGCGACCTTATCTCTAACTTGTGAAAAATCACAATTTGGCTATTCCAGCTTGTCCTCCTTAATTGCCTGGATCGCGCTTTGGATTCTTGAGGAAAAAATGAGAGGGTGGCACCCCTCCTTCCTTAAATTCGCACCATGTGTGAAATTCGAATGGCGTGTGCTGAGGTGGAGCGATGCTCCTACATCATACTCCATGGCTACGAAAATCATGAGCTTCCAACGTGGTTGAAATCCTCCTGGATGCCAAACTTTCTCTTGGAGTTGTCTCTCTGCTCCTCTGCTTCGTTGTCTCCGCTCCTCCATCATCCTTGTTTCTCATGCAGGCTTCCTTCTGTCCAGCTTCTCCTTGTTGACTACTTCCTCTATCGACCCTAACATCATCTTCCTTATCTCCTCAACCGCTTCATCCAACTGTTCCATCAACTAGTTCTTCTGTTGTAGACTAACTTGCTACACTTCTCCTTTGTCTTTGGGTAAATCACACTGATCTCCCAAGGTATCTCTCTCATCTCTCGTGGCCTTGACTTGTCACTCTGTTGCATCCTCCACTTTTGCAGTCTCAATATTGAACTATCATTCAACTACCTCCTCTGATAGATTGACCTCTATCAGTTTCCCGACTGGTTCTATTCTAGCTTCCACCAACTGCTCCTTATGTTGGTGTGTCTCATCTGCCATGGCTATCTCTTGGTAGACACCTTCTGGTTCTAGACTGTCTAACCAATCCTACAGTGCCCTTAATTATAACTCCCATTGAGTGAGTAACTCAACTCGGCCTTCTCCTCTTGTTGGGACAAACATCAGTTATTGTTCCCTTTCCATGAAAGTCTCATCTTGTTGTCCTTCTGTTGCATATGCAACATTTGCACTAGCCTCTCCTCAGTCGCTTGGTAGGAATATCTCGACTCCTCCAATGATTAAAACAGTCCTCTAATCCTTCTCCTCTATGGTATAAGTTTTCAAATTTTCATCGTCTTCATTCACATGGTTCACAGTTCTGCGTGAATCTCCATCTAAGTGAGGTCTTCCTTTCGCCTCCTCTTCATCTGTCAAGTCCTCCAGACGTGAAATCTCAACTAACCTCATCTATCCTCCCTTGCCCACCTGGAAATATGAGATGTTTCTTCTACCTACCTGGAAGTCTATAAGATCCATTGATCCCTTCCCATTACCCACCTGGAAACCTACAAGACCCTTTCCAGATCCCTTTCCCTTATGACTGAGGTTTTCAGGATGCCTTAGCCACCTTTTTAACACCTATTGTTTCCCTCTATCCAACAACTTTCAAATATTCCATTTAATTGTTCTCTTCAAAGGCCATTCATACCTCCAGTGTACCTTTGCCTATTGTTGCATCTTGAATGCTAGCTCCTCCATCTCTGCTTGAATTTCACTGATCTCCTTGTCCATCTCCACTCTTCTCTTCTGCAGGTAGACTCCCCCTTGACCATGCTCATAGCTCCCAATGACCATCTCGCTTCACCTAAAACCCACCTAGTTTTCAATATCTGTTGCACACCTTGCAAATGTTTCAACAAAGTAATATGCTCTGCCTCCCTTTCTTACAGAAATCAATTATGCATTTGCTCTGATATATCCTTTGCCTACGATCTGCAGATAAAACAAGCTCTGATACCACTCTAGTGCGAACCCCCTTCCATCCAAAGGGTTGCTCAATCTCTCGGTCTAGGATCATTCAAGTCACCAAACTGAATGGTTTGTTGGGATCTTGATGGAACCGATTTAACTTGACATAGGCCCTTTACTTTCTCGGTGCGGTTATGTAGCACCCACAGACCCTCTCCTTAGTGCTTTTCAACTCTTAACGCCAACGCCTCTCGCTCCCCATGCTAGGATTCCTCCTTGATGTGACCATGAGCTGTGATCGTGGGTCAGCTCCCTTCACAACCCTGTACTTCAAAACTTTCGTGAGTTGATTTCTCCCTTTTTCTCGATTTCTGAATCGGCAAATCCTTCGGGACCAGATCTACGATCCTCGGTCGTCAATGTGATCAACAAATGTGATCAACTTTGCGATTTTGGATTTCGTGAGTCCTTTCTTCTCCTGACTCTTCTCTTCCTGACTTGCGTATCAGCGGAGTGTTGATCTCTCGCCACACGTCCTATCCCAATAAACGGCTAGGATTACTTCGGCTTTCCCATCTCTTCGGGTATTCTCTCCTCGACTTTTCTCTGAAACTCCCGAACCTCTCAATATTCTACCACCTATATCCTCCTTGACGATGTATGATTTCATTGTCTTTGGGACTTCGGCAAGTCCTAGAATCCTTCGCACACGTAGTGCAAATTCTCCTTTCGAGACTTAGGTTGTTCTTGAATTCCTGATGCACTCCTTTTAGCGTTCTGCGCAGACTCTTCTGCGAATTTTCTCAGCTTGAAAACCTCCAAGGTTCCCAGTTCCTTTGTGTCCTTCAGTGGAATCCCTCCTACCTTACTGGTAGAGTATCTCTTTTCTTCCTAATCTTGTAAGATGGACTTTTTATCTACCTCGTCACACTCGTTGCACTCAACTCAGTTATTCGACGACCTCTCTCCTTTGTCGGTGCACTCTTGCAAAGACTTCCTTCCTCAGAATGTTCAGTAATTTTGGGATTCTCCTAAGGATTCCAACACTTCCAACTATGTTTTCCTTGTGCACACTTGCACCAACTCGATGCCCTCCTAGCAGAATGTTTTGGAGTGTTCATCAACTCTGAGTTGTGCTTCCTTCCACACAGTCTTTCTTTCCAAGGTACTTAACCACCTCGAAATTTCTCCCTGATTTTGTGAATTAACCTGTTGTGATCTTCTAGAAGCTTCTCTTCTGACTCCACTGAGTTCATACATGCACTCCTTGTGTCGGCTCATAGATTTTCCTCTCTCTGTTGCACACTCCATGAACTTAGCTTAGAGAACTAGATTTAACTTAACACACTCATGGATAGAAAACTGTATCTATATCCCTACAGACTATTTCTGACATTCATCTACAATTCAAACGCATGTAAATGAAATTCATAACACAACATCCATTTCACATAAATTAATAACATGAAAAACTATCATTTTCTATTAATGGTGGAATATCAAATTACAATAGTGGAGTCTGAGCTACAACTGATTCTTGGATCTCTGTGTTTCTCTCTTGGCTAACTCTATCTTAGCTAACCTCCTACAACCCAACACATCCTAACCTACATCCAACCTACAGCCAACCCAACATTTCTTCGCAACAATACAACAATTCAAATCACCATTCAAAATGCCTATCGAAAGGGAAAATTACAATGATGGAAATATGCTCCAAATTGGATGCAGATCCATTCTGTCATCAACCACTTAATGGAAACCTTATCTCCAACCTGTGCGAAATCACGATTTGGCTCTTCCATCTTGTCCTCCTTAATTGTCTGGATCGTGCTTTGGATTCTCGAGGCAAAAATGAGAGGGAAGCGCCTCTCCTTCCTTAAATGTGCACCATGTGTGAAATCCAACTGGCGTGTGTTGAGGTGGAGCGATGCTCCTGCATCAGGATAGCTCGAAAATATTTGTTTTCTTTCTCGGGATGTGCCTTAAGAGGTTTGTATGTTTCTCTGCCTCTTGCAAAGTGAGTCTAGGTATGCCTTTTATGCCCTACTGCAATATCTTTGAACATATCAACGAGAACAACTGGATTAATCTATGTCTCCCTTTGAACTATTGAAGGGGGAGAAGGTATTGTCTTACTATCAATCTCCATCTAAGATTATATGGATCTTTGAAATACCATCTCTTCTTCAAGGACAATGTCTCTATTTGTCGCAATTTGTCTCTAACCATGGATGTCGATCCAGAATGTCTTTAAAGATTCACTGTATCATTTCTTTCTAAAGGATATAGCTTGGACTTCTTCTCTTTGGGTACATTAAAATACACTGGGCACCCAAATAACCTGAAGTGTTCAATCTCAGGCTTCATTCTGGTGAAGACTTCTTCAAGAGTTATGTTTCTCAAAGTCTGGTGAAGACTCTTGTTCTGAACATATATTGTGTCATGCATGCTTCTGCCCATGGAATACTAGAAAGATTTTGATCATGCATTATTGCATTGGTTGTCTCAATGATGGTTCTATTCTTCCTCTTTATCAAATAGTTTTGACTCCCTCTGAAGGATAA
>ML777143.1:2049936-2068224 GCA_009831015.1 Picea engelmannii
GCTAGCACTTTTAGGTTTAGTTGGACTTATGACTGCCAACAATAATCCTTTGAAATATAGGAGAACAATGGTGAGCTGAATAACACCTTCAAGGAGTTGTAGAAACCCTAAATCTGAAATTTCTACAGAATTTAGCGAAACCCTAGAAACCCTAGGGCCAAAAAGTCAAAATGCTCGAAAATGTGATCTAAATCTTGTTGGAGGTGCATTGAAGGAGGTCATACACTCCTATCCTCTTTTTATCCCTAACATCCAAGTGCCAAGTGTTCAAAATCCCCAGAAGGGTAGGTCGTACAGAATTTATGGAAACCCTAGGAGGGTCAAACGGTTTCTGTAGGAGAGAGAGAGGATGGTTGAAAGTTGTTTGTGCAATGGGCTCTTCAAGACGTATGCTATGATACCATGTTTATTTTTCAACAATCAAGGTTAAGCATGAATTTCATTCCATTTTTATAATTTAACCAAAACAATTAATGTTGCAACAATCAAGATCACAAGAAGAAGCACCATGCATAAGAACACAAGAAGTATCCTGGGAAACCCTTCTCAACAAGGGAAGAAGACCCAGCCAAATCCTTTGCTATATTCTTCAAGAGAAATACCTTCACCACCAAGAAAACCTATCACACAATAGGGTGCTCAAACCCTAGAAGACTAGCGGCCAAGAGAGGTGCACACTTTTCCCAAGAAGGTGTACTTGCTGAAATTTCCAAACTCATATGAAAGATATTGTTCCTCAATGGGGAATTTACTTATACTAGAATTATGATTTCAATAGAAGTGTCTATTGGCACAATAGGGTCAAACTCACTAGCTTATAATATAATTAATATTAACCAAATTAATTATCTTTTACATTAATTACCAGTAACATTAAGGTGGGGCCGACCTGTACCCTTTACATTATAATTAGGGTTACAGGTAGGTCTGACTCTTGAACAATATAGCAAGGGATATGATACACCCACTAGTGCTCATCCACTAAGGGAACATCCATAGGGATGTCCATATCTTTGGCTCACTACATTTCACAGAAGAACCACTTCTTCACTAGTGCTCAGCCACTAGGATCACATTCACTTGTGTTTGTCGATAGGCACATCCACTCAACAGATCTTCTTTCCCACTTCATTACACAGGATAGTCATCTGGAGTTTCTCATCAATTGTTCTACTCAGAGGAGGCTAATACATCATCTTCATTTAGTTCTCATGACAATGCACCCATCACTTTGGGATTTCACACATTCACCTTGTGCTCATCCACAGGCATGTCCAACTCTGCAAATCACCTTTCTCATTGTGTTACACAGGAGAATCATCTGGAGTTATTCTAAACTCTTTGTATGGAGGAGATCATCTCTACGTTCCAGCTCTGTCTCAAATAGGAACCACACACCCTTCTCAGGGGATTTCTATCAGGTTTGAAAGCTGGAGAAAGTCTCACATAGCTGCAATGGTCCACATCTCACAGGTTTGTAAGCTGGAGGATGTCTCACATAGCTTCAATCATCAATATCGATTACCCACATCCATGACCCCAAATGTTATTGTCTATGGTTTGTGTGCACTCCCATACACACTTTTGTCCATCCTTGCAACTTTGTCATGGCTCCAACATTATTCATCAACTCCCCCTTGTCATCTCCATTGTGGTCATGCATGAAAATATCCATTGTGTTGTAGCAAGCCGATGGAGCTCCCTCTCCTTTATGTGTAGATACCCCCAATCCCTCACTCAAGTGGCACCACATGCACCCATGTTTCACCCCTCCCTTCCCCCCACCCCACAAGTGGCTAGCCTGTGTGTGGATGCCCAAACATCAACTAAGGAAGTGCCTTTTGCATTTGTCACCAAAGATAACAAACAAATATTGGCAGTGGGGTGTCTTGCAACCAAGTTGGAGCCATCACTACCCCACCATTGTGCCACCAATGATTTATGAAACAAAAAAAGTTTAAAGTGGTTTTATCATATAGTTTTTATATATGTGTTATATATATGGGTTTCACAATATTCATTGTTCACACATATGTTTTATGTATATGAATTTTAAAAATGAAAAAAAAAATGTTATATATATATATATAAGCAAAAAAATTGTATATGTTTTTATATACAAATTTTAAATCAAAAAGGTTTGAAATATATTGCTTCGAACTATAAATTAAAAATCCAATTTTTGGCCCCGAAGGGAACTTGTTAGAAATAATACTATAACTTCTTCATTTGAAGGGTGATTTGTGTCTAGAAAGAACCTAGATGACAGAGATAGATTCTAGTTTACAACTATAGTAGTATCATGTAAATTAATCTTGGATTTTTAGTTGCACTTCAAGGACTGGATAGACCCTTATTTTCCCTAGAGACCAAAGCTATAAATGGGCCAAATTGGATGCCTCTGAGGTCAAATTTCAATGAACCAGAAGAGACCCATTTGAGCTACAACCTAGCACTACTATAGAAGAAATCCATTTTTTATAGTTTCAATTCATATTTTGATTTTTCATTTCAAGTTTTTCAATCTAGTCGTTGAACCCAACACTTTCCTGGGACCTTTCCAAGGTCAAATCTCACTCAATTTGAGATCAATTTGTGCCAAATGAAAGGAAGTGCATTGAAAACAAGTAAAAGGTCTATCTAAGCACATATAAACTTATATATAGAGTTGTTAGGACTGTTGGTTCAACTAGGTAAATTTTCAATCTTGGGGGTCTTTTACTTGAACTGAGCATGGTTTGAGGCCATGCTTTATTGAGTGTTGAGATATCATTTTAGACAATGAGGGGAAGTCAATTTTAGAACTGAAAGGTGTTCAAACACTAACATATCCTTAATCTTTGAAATATTTTCTAGGACCCCACTGCCCTCTAGAGTAAAACTAGCTTCCAACCAACCATTGGTTTCATTTCCAGTCAATCTGGTAGCCATGGATGGCCAATTAGATAACTAACATCACTCCAATTTGTAGTATAAAGTACATCACTAGAAATGACCAGTCCCATTTGAGGCACAAATCACAAGGTAGTGGATTGATGATGTGGCACATTTTCCACTTCTTTCCAACAAATATTTTCTCAAAGCCACTTTTTCTCTCAGGATTCATATTTATAAAACATTTTTTATTTAGATTAGAATTAATTCATTTGATTTTCAAAAGTCAAAATGAAATTTTTGAAAGATACACTTGTCACATTTCCAAAAGTGACAAGTGTCTTGTAAACCCAAGGTAACCATTTGACCTTCGGGTTTGGAGCCTAACCCTTACCCCCTCTTCATTTATAAATATGAAGAAAGCATATGTAATTCCTTAGGACTTTGTTGAATAAAAGTCATGAAGTTATAATAGAATATTCTAAGAGTTATTGGTGACTATTGCTCTCTTGTGCTCATTTTCAGCCATTAGGGTTGGATGCTTTATGTTGGAGATGTGTTATATTTTTTGCATGTGGATTACACCAAGTGAAAAACCAATAATTGCACTAGTGGAAGTACACCACCCCAATGGAGTGATTTATAGTTAGGAGTAGTAGCTCCAAGATGTCAAGGTTTGGGACAATGCCAAAAAAATATAATTGGGTCCATTTTTCGCCTATTTTTATGCTTTTTAAACCAATGGTTTTTGTCCCATTAGGGTTGTAATCTAATTTAGGTTAATGGATTAGCATTTTGAATTCTATAGAATACCTAAACATTTTCATGTGAATGATCAAGTTAAAGCAATGAAGAAGATAGAAGTGTGGCTATAAGTTAGGTTGGTTTTCTTGATTAAGGGTTCCTAGGCTAAATCTTTGTGTATAATGTGTGCCATTGTTGTTATTTTTATTTTTTCTCAATAATATGTATGCATTGCTTCACTTGCAAAGGTTTAAAATTTATTTAGTATCATAGCATGGTTATTGGCTTCAGGGGGGTGCCTTTGTTGCTATGGTTTAGCTTGTTCTCTATAGAGAAAGTTTATCTTGGGTCTATGATAAACCTATTTCAATGGGAGCTTTGTGACAATGATTATTATGTGGAAGGAATGGTGAGAAATTCAAGAATCAATAATGAGAAATTCAGCTGTTACAATTTTGAGCTAAGGAAGCTAAAGATGGAATATCTTCTTGTAGATAGAATAGTGGGTTACTGTGGATCCAGGTGAAAAATCCTACTAGTGTGTTGAAAGGAGCCTAGGAGAAGTTGGAAAGAAAGGAAAGAAGTACAATTTAACTCCACCTCTCAGATTCAGTGTTTTTGAATTTCTATGGAGAAGAAAATCCAAAGAAGTTATGGGATAAGTTAGGGAATTTGTATCAATCAAACTCCCTAGTTGTAACACTTTTAGTTTTGATCCCTAGAATAGTAAATTTATGTGTATATGATTAATGGCTAAAATATGAGCAGTGTAATGTGTAAATGGAACATTGATAATAAAACACATTACAATCTACAAACAGAGAGGGATGAAAAAATGGGGGGCTATGATTCCATAAGAGAGGAAAGAAAAGGGGCTTAGGGGGGGCAAGAGGGGCAAAGAAAGATAACATTATTTTATTATGAGCCTAAATCCTTAAACCTTAGCATTATTAAGTCTTTAATTTATACTTTCTTAAGGGAGATACATGGGATTCTTAGAAAGACATGTCATATATTGTTGGCATGCAAATATAACCCATGATTTTGGTCATGCAAAGGGTGGTTGTTGGTAATTGAACGTTCATTCTACCTAGCATTTTTGTCTATGAGATCAAGCTTCCATAGGATGGTTGTGAGATAAATATGAAAATGTGTTACCATAAAACTGTGAAGAAATTGTGACCATGTGTAAGGGGAAATTGTGGTCATTGAGTAAACTTAATTGTAGCTGAGAATCCTTGAAGTCCCCACCAATGAAATTTCTTGGCTAGTCTATGTTGGAGCTCGAGAAGGAAGTGGGATAATGCAAGGGACTATATGGCAGACAAGGGGATCCCATTCCTTCGGTTTTGTAGGATAATGGGGAAAGAGAGTTGGGGAATTGGGGATTGTTGTAAGAGATTATAGACTATGAAATTCTAGAAAATTGGGATATGTGAGAGGATTAGAGCTAGCCATAGGTGATTTTGTTCTTGTGGTCTCATTACCTCAGCTTGGGAGTGGCCCTTTTAAAAAAAAAATTAAGGGTAACAAAGAGCCTATGGTTGGGTGGAATGTCTTTCGTCTACAACTAGTTGGTGGTTATTCCCTAGAAACATAAGTGCTTATGGTTTATATGTGAATATGTTGAATTAATGTTGTTTATATTATGGACTGAATTAGTTTCCAGTTTATTCAATTATGTTTGCATGTTAAGTATGCAATTGTATCTATGATTGATTATTTGTGTTTGTATAAGACTGCATTGTCATGTATAAATGAATTAATCATTTAATAGTAGGATAATGAGTGATGTGGTATCGAAGTTGTAGAATATTGTTTTTCATCCTAATTAGATGGATGGGTATGTTACAAAATGGTATAAGATCAAGAAATTGAGAGAATCTAGTGGTTTCAAGAAGTACCCTATATCTGTAATAGTCATAGAGAGTACTAGGTATGTTACAAAATGGTATCATATCTATTGGTTACAACATTGGCACTATATGGGACAAAAATCAACTTGTATATGAAGAAATTGCAGGTTGTTTGTAAAGTATTTGACAAAATATCTTAATGGAGATTGGGAATAATGCAGTTTGCAGACCACATATTTGACAAAATGTCATTGGAGAATACGTCTATAAAGCTTATAGTTGTTAAATTGAAAGTTTCAATTACCCAATTGGAATGCTTCTAGAGTAATTGAATTGATTATGGCAAATATACAAGTTCTATGGATGATTTTTTAAACACAAAGTTCAGACTGTGTAAAAATTTGGGGAAAAACTAAAAAAATGGAGAAAACCCCCAATTATGTATGAAATCCAAAGGTTTAATTAGTGTAGGGGTGTCAAATTTGACAGATAATGTGATCAAATTCCCTAATAGGAGAAAATTAATTGGAGGATCCAAGTTTGAAATTTCATGGTGTCATTGTGGAGGAAATTGAGAGAATTATGAAATTGGTGAAATTTCCTAATTCTGGAGGGATAAAAAAAAATGTAACGTGGATTGGTAGGGAGATGTGGAGGTGTCAAGGTGTTTCTTGGTGGATTACATGTTTGTAAGCGGTAGCCACAAGGAAGGGTCCATGGCTATAGAGACAAGTTGGTCAACAAAAAGCAGTAAGTGGTTTGCAAAGAGAGGAGGAGTGGTATTTTGAATGGTCAAAACCCTTTTACAATCTTCATTGGGGTGATACATGTCCCCCAAGTGATAAGAAAATTGTGGGGGAAAGGTTCATGTTACGACTAGAGGCTTCAACCTCTACAACCAATGGATGAGTGCCATGTGTCTGAAGAAACCTTATGATGCAATAAGAGGTAAGTGGTATCATCAATGGTGGTAAGTGGATCGCAGAGGGGTAAGAAGTGGTTTTCCAAACATTAATTTTGGCTTCGCAATAACTATTGGGGTGATGTGTGGTCCTAGGTGGTAAGTTGATTGTGGAGGCAGATAATTAACAACTTTATGCTATGCAATTGATTTAGGCAATTGATCTAAATCAAGCATGGTGAAACATATTCATCAAGGATGGATGATCATAGATGGGACTTGCTCTATCACATCTTTCAATAAGAACATGATAGGTGGAAGGCTCAAGGATAGAAGTGGGACCCCCTATCACATCCATGGTGGAGGTCATGTTAGGTGGAGGATAAGAACAGAGTGGTACACATGACCACAATAAATAAATAAATAATAATAAGTTATAAGGTAAAGTGAAAAAAGGTAAATGGGCCAGCAGAGATCTGACATGGTAAGTAAGGAGGAAAGGAAGATGAAATGGCAGTGTTAGAGGCTGACATGTGAACACCAATGACATATCATCATGCATGTGTCATCCAATGTCAGCAAGGATGCCTTGTCAAAAAGTAATTTTTTTTTTTTAAGCATGGAGCCAAAATCTTATTTTGGCCATAACATGAGCATGGAAACTCAATATCAGGAGAAATTTTAGGCATTATCCCACAATGATGAGGACTATAAAAGTGTCATTGAGGGCCATTGGTTGATTTGGCTCCAAAATTCTAGAAAGTATCAATCAATGGTTTTCAAAGAACGGGGTGGTACTCATTGCCAACAACCTCGTTGATGGTGAAATTTGAATAGTAAATAATAGGAGTAAACATGAAGAAAACCAATTTAGCATTTTGCCAAATTCCAAAGGGCTTGGAGTGGAGATTCATAATGATCTGGGATATTTTCTTCTGGTGACTTATTAAAGAATTGTATTAAATGAGCATAAACTAAAATACACCATAAAGAAGGAAAAGCTCAAAAGGAAAGATACATAAGCATGCAATATGAATGCAAAAACTTGATAACGGAGTTCACCCCTGGTGGACTACGTCTCTGGGTCCTGCTCTCAAATGGGTAGACCTTTTTGCTAACTCCACAAAAGAATTGGACAAAATACATAAGTATACCTCATTTTGGAGTTAAGCTACAGAACCTTTTCTCATATCAGAAAACAAACATCACCACTGCGTTCATGGCATCGAATTACCTAAAAATGATTGTCTCCACGCCTCAATCTGAGAATGGCACTTTCGGACCCAAGAAAAATCTTGCATCGGTTTCTATGCATGCACCTGCAGTTAATGACTAGGAAATTTTCTCGAAATGCATGCCTAGTCCGTACGACCATGTCCTTGGTTCTCCTTCTCCCACGTACACTGGAGAAAACCCCTTTTTATATAAAAATGTAGCAGTTGTGCAATAATGAGGTTGTTGGCCTACCGACGAGTGGATGTTATATTAAGGCTTTGGTTAGAGGAGGTGTCAGGGTCAAACCCACGGGTCTCCCCTTTTAACACATGCTTACAACAATCTGTCGGAGGTTTAGGCGGAGGCGGATATGCCACTAGAATGGCGGACCGACTATATTTGGCAAAGATGTTTTGGCGGGTGGCTATTAAAACATTGGAGATTTTGGCGGGTATGCCATATATGGCGGGACCTCCGCCAGATTTGGCAGGGTCCTGTTATATATACTTTTTTTTTAGATTTTCAGTTGTTGGGCATCATTGGGCATTTTCCCATTGCCATGTGACAGCACATGACCGGGCCACATGGAAACCAATCATTGGCCCACGTCACCTCCTTGTACAGTCAGTCTGCCACGTCACCCTGCCATGTGTCGTACAGATGCCACGTGTCTTGTAAGGACTGCCACGTGGCAACTTTTCATTGGTCCACAAGTCACCCCAAAAAGTCCAAAAATGAGTGACACGTGGCAGCCTCTCGTGTTGCCACATCATCATGTTGACATCAGCATGACACATGTCACCCTCTACGCTTTCTAAGTATGGTGTACGGATGATGATGTCATCCGTACTTATGATGACATCAGCAGTATGGATGTTGACTCATCCCTACTGACTGGGCTAGGTTGACCAAAACTTTGACCGCAAATATCTTTCGATCTGTAACTCTATTTGATGAGTCGTTTATGTCGTTGGAAATCTTATGACGCACTCTTCATGATCATGCCAATTTCATTGAGTTTTGGGGACTTTGAATTTTTGTCCCTTTCTCTATCTGTTGAAGCCATTCTGAGCATCATGAGTTGCCTCTGCGAGTTTTGAGTTGTTCTTAGCCTTCTCTGGATCCTTTTTTGGATCACGTCTTCCCATTGAGAGATTTTTGGACCACCAAAATATTTCATCAATCAATAGGTAAGTGAGGGAAGAGTCCCCTCACTTTGTCCTTCTAAATCCACTTTTCCTTGCTTGGTTGTGTACCCTTTAAGCCTACTTAAAGATAATCAACATCACCCTTGCATGAAGTCCTTGTCCTTCTGTCCAGGATGATATCTTCATGTAACTCATCCAAGTACTCAGGTGCAAACTCATCAACTGAAGGTATTGAAACTTCCTCATCCTGATCCATGATCATGGGAGGCTAAAACAGTTTCAAGTTCTCTATGTTCACAATGGAGTAAATCTGCATATAAGGTGGAAGATCTAAATGAAAATCATTAGTGTCACTCTTATCCAAGATAGTGAAGGGTCCATTTTGCATAGGCTTGAGTTTTTTTCCTTCACCCTTCAATCGTTCCCTGCTAATGTGAAGCCATACTCGGTCTCCAACCCAGAACTGATGATCAACCATATGCTTGTCATGTTGAGCTTTATAATGTGCTTGACTTTTCTCCAACTGTTCCATGACTTCCTAATGTATCTGTTGGATCCTTTGGATGAACTTGCAGGCTCTATCCTCTATTCATTCTTGATTCGCATCGACATCTCTCCCATACATCAAATCCAAAGAAACCTTGGGTAGGTACCCAAAACATGTCTCAAAATGTGAACTATGAGTGGATGAATGTAAAGCTCGGTTATAAGCATGTTGTACATAGGGTATTTTCTCATCCCATAACTTGGGATGCTTGTTGCAGTAGCCTCGAAGAAAAGTACCATTGTTCTATTTACCACATATGTATGTATGTCGGTCTATGGATGGAAAGCAGTTCTCCTCTTCAATTTGGTGTCCATCATTCTCCACAAGCTAGTCCAAAAATCCCCACTCAATCCAAGACAATGGATGTGGGTAACCCAAAGTGAACCCAAACATACTCAAAGAAGAGATTAGTAGTCTGCTCAGCAGTGATATGCTTTTTACATGGCATCAAGATACACATCTTGTTGAACCTATCCACTACAACATACAAGTAATCATGACCCCATCTGGTCATTGGTATACCCCCTACAAAATCCATGGAGACACTTTCCCATGGATGGGATGGAACGGGAAGTGGTGATTATAGACCCATTTTTTTATAAGTGAGCTTACAAGTAGAACACATCACACACCCCTTTACATATTTAGTTACAATTGCTTTCATTTGAGGCCAATAACAAAACCTATGCAAATGAGCCATAGTTTTTCCTACCCCAAAATGCCCAGACACAAGAGAAGTGTGAGCTTATTGTATTACATGGACTCATTCACTTGTAGGAATACATAGCTTCCCAAGATGGTAGAGTAGTTTTCCTTGCAGACAATAGTTCTCTACTTGGGCACCATGGGTTAGATTCTCATATACTTCATTAAAATCTTCATTGATGGCATATTTCTCTACATAGCTATCATGAGATAAAGAAGTATTCTTCAAAATAATAGAAGCAACAATAGGAGGTCTAGAAAGCATATCGGATACCTTTTTACTTGTACCCTTCTTGTACTTGATTACCAAAGGAAATTGTTGTAGAAAACCCATCCATATGTATTGTCGAGATTGTTGCAGTTTGGTATGTGCTTGGAGATACTATAAGGGTTGGTGATCTGTATGTATAATTGTTTCCTTCCATAACAAGTAGTGCTTCCATTTCTTTATGCTTTGAACTAATGCATGCAACTCTTTATCATATGTAGGATATTTAACAACAGCTTGGTTAAAATTTTCATAGTGGTAACAAATAGGCTTACGATATTGCATCAATATTGCACCCATGGTGTATTCGCTGGCATCTGTCTTGATCTCGAAAGGTTGTTGAAGATTCGGCAGTGATAATATTGGTGCGGTACTGATCTTCTCCTTCAAAGTGTCCAAAGATTTTTGTTGCTTTCCTTCCCACTGACAAGTGTTCTTCACACTAGTTAAGGCATGCAAAGGAGCTTCTATAAAGGATAGGTTGGGAATGAATCTCCTCCAATACTGGACTGCACCTAAGAAGCTTCAGACTTCGGTTACACTTTTTGGCTCTGGCCAATTTACAATTCCATCAATTTTGGAAGCATCAATTTTCAATTGTCCTCCTCCTACAATATGTCCTAAGTATACAAGTGTAGTCTTGCCAAATTCACATTTAGACATTTTCACATACAACTTTTCCCTTTGCAAAGTATCCAATACCTACCTTACATGCCTTACATGTTCATCCCAAGTCCCACTAAAAACATGAATTTCATATAAATACACAATCACAAAGTCATCTAGGAAAGGCCTAAATACCTCATTCATCACACACATGGAAGTTGTTGGAGCATTACAAAGCCCAAACTTCATAACTAACCACTCAAACAATCCCTATTTGGTTTTAAAGGCAGTCTTCCATGCATCATGTTCTGCAACCCTAATTTGATGATATCCACTACACAAATCCAACTTAGTGAAATAAACACCATTCTTCAATTGATCAAGTAAATCATCTATAAGAGGAAGAGGGTATCAATTTTTCACCGTGATTTTGTTTAAGGCCCGGTAATCGAAACACATTCGCCATGTGCCATATTTCTTTGGCACCATCACAATTGGAGAACCACAAGGAGATGAACTAGTCCTGATGACGCCCTAATCCAATAAGCCCTATACATGCTTCTTGATCTCTATGATCTCCACAATTGATATCTTGTACATGGCCACATTAGAAAGAGGAGAATCATGTTGAAGATGTATCTCATGTTGGATTTCCATCTTAGGAGCTAATCCATCTTGTTCCTGAAAATTTTCATCATACTTAGAAACAATATCAATTAATTCATTTTTATGAGATGGATCACACCCTTGGAAAGCATCGGATGTCCCGACATCTTTCTCTTTGATGACCATGAGTAAATATCTATTTTTAGTGTTTATGAGTCTTTTCATTTGTCCTGCACTAACAAGTGTTGTATTTACCCTCATGTTGTGAGCTCTAACAATATATTCCACTCCCCCTTTACTAAGGTGGTATTTGTTCTCATGACGAAAGAATATTTCTTTTCTATCATAAAGATAAGGACTCCCCAGCACTATGCCACATATATCAAGTGGTACAACATCCAAATCCACTTCATCAATCAATTTTGAATCAATAGCAAATCTAATCCTACATTGTTTAGTGACATTAAGTTTTTATTTATCACATACCCAACCAAGAGGATAAGGCTTTAGATGTGGTTTCGTTACAAGACCCATCTTCTTGACAAGTGCTTCAGATATTAAGTTTACTTGGTAACCTTGATCGAATAATGTATCTATCTTAGTATGTTTAGATACAAATCTTATGTGAAATAACTCATTCCTCTTTCGTTCATCAACATGAGATTCATTATTGGAACTTGAACTAGCATGAAGGGAATATTTACCTTGTACTCCAACCATTGTGATCTTTCCTTGATATCCTGAATTGGAACCAAGATCTTGTTGCATTGTAGCAACGGTATTTGTCTTCCCCTTTCCACCGAATTGTTTTGGTTTCTTTTCTAGATGCAGTTTCCAACAGTGTTCTTCATCGTGATTGCTCTTCTTGCAATGAGTGGAAGATGGTTTTCCTCCTTCTCTCATTACTATAGTGGTTTCTTGTCCTTCCTTTTGAACCTCTTGAAAGTCTTTTGTGGGAAATTGGAAGGTTTCTTCGTGGGATCTTCTTGAACATGTTTCCCCATGTTCTCAAGGTGAGTGGCTTGCACACAAACTTCGTCAAGACTAGTGGGGTTAAACAAGAGAAAAGTATGAAGTGCGCTAATATACTTCATTAAATTTTCATAAGAATCCAAAGGAATATTCAATGCAAGAGCTTTCGTCCTAAATTGTTTTGTGAAACTTTGTACAGTTTGACCTTTACTTTTCCTTAAATTTTTCCATTCCATCATCGCTTTATGTAAATACCCTAATGGATAGAACTGCTTCTTTATCTTTGATTTAAATTCCGACCATGAGGAAAGAATATTACCACACTTACTCATGTTTTGTAGCTTTCTCTCCCACCATACGAGAGCGGTGCCTTCCAACCGAAGAGAAGCCAGTTCCACTTTAACTTCCTCTTCATCAATATGTTGAACACGGCAATATACTTCAACCTGTCAGATCCAATTATCTAGCATTTCAAGATTAGCATCTCCATTAAACATAGGTAAAGAAAATTTTACATCAATCTTTAATAATGGTTTCTTAAAAGAGGCTTTATGGCTAGAATGATGAGAATGATGAGAATGTTATGAGGAAGAAGAACTAGAACTTGAAGGTGAAGATGGAGGCTCAAGAGGATCTCCTCCAACTCCCTGATTCATGAAGCATCTTCATCTGGTGGTGCTTCCTTTTTCTTCCTTTTTTTTTCCATTCTCTTCTCGTAATCTCCATATATTTTCTTGACCATGTTTGACATGCAATAGAAGACCATGTGAAATTTTTTCTCCTGTTCATCATGTTTGTCCTCTTATTCCATTTTCTTCCTTCAGGATGCACAACCAACTTCGAGATTGAAAGTATTAAGAGTTCCTTCACCCTGCTTATGCTTGGCCCTAGTAAGAATTCATACTCAACAATTCAAGTCAAAGATGATTGCTCTGATACCAACATGATCTGGGATCTTTTCGTTCGGTGACTTATTAAAGAATTGTATTAAATGAGCATAAACTAAAGTACACCATAAAGAAGGAAATGCTCAAAAGGAAAAAGACATAAGCATGCAATATGAACGCAAAAACTTGGTAACGGAGTTCGTCCTTGGTGGAGTACGTCTTCAGGGCCTGCTCTCAAATGAGTAGGCTTTTTTATTAACTCCACAAAAGAATTGGGCAAAATACATAAGTATACCTCATTTTGGAGTTAAGCTATAGAAGCTTTGCTCATATCAAGAAAAAAAAACATCACCATTGTGTTTGTGGTGTCGAATTACCTAAAAATGACTGTCTCCATGCCTCAATCTGAGTCTGGCACTTTCAGACCCAAGAAAAATCTCGCCTCAATTTCTGTTCTTGCACCTGCAATTAATGACTGGTAAATTTTCTCGAAATGTGTTCCCATTCTGTACGGTCACGCCCTTGGTTCTCCTTCTCCCTCGTACACTGGCAAAAACCCCTTTTTATATAAAATTGTGGTGGTTGTGCAATAATGAGGCCATTGGCCTAACGACGGGCAGATGCTACATTAAGGATTTGGTTAGAGGAGGCCTCGGGGTCGAACCCGTAGGCCTCCCCTTTTAACACATGGTTACAATAGTCTGTCTAAGGTTTAGGCAAAGGCAGATATGCCACTAGAATGGCAGACATACTTTATTTGGCAGAGATGCTTTGGCGGGTGGTTATTAAAATGACGGAGATTTTGGTGGGTATGCCATACATGGTGGTACCTCTGCCAGATTTGACAGGGTCCTATTATATATACTTTTTTTTTGGATTTTCAGTTGCAGAGCGTAATTGGGAATTTGCCCACTACCATGTGGCAACCCATGACTGGGCCATATGGCAGCCAATCATTGGCCCACGTCACCTCCCTATACAATCAACCTCCCATGTCACATGTCTGCCACATCACCCTGCCATGTGTCATACGGATGCCACGTGTCATGTACGGACTACCACGTGGAAACTTTTCATTGGTCCACAAGTCGCCCAAAAAAGTTCAAAAATGAGTGACATGTGGTAGCCTATTGTGCTACCACATCATCATGACATGTGTCGCCCTCTGTGCTTTCCATGTATGTTGTATAGACAGTGACATCATATGTACTGATTTTGATGTCAGTAGTACAGATGTTGACTCATCCCTGCTGACTGGGCTAGGTTGACCAAAACTTTGACCATGAATATCTTTCGATCCATAACTATGTTTGATGAGTTGTTTACGTCGTTAGAAATATTACGACGCGCTCTTCGTGATCATGCCAATTTCACTGAGTTTTGGGAACTTTGAATTTTTTCCCTTTCTATGTATGTTGAAGCCATTATGTGCGTCCTGAGTTGCCTCTGTGAGTTTTGAGTTGTTCTTAGCCTTCTCTGGATCCTTTTTTGGATCACATAAATAGGCCAAAATCCACTATTCTGAGAGACTGTTTAGTGATTTTTGAAATATTTGGTGGAGGAAAAGGGACTCAATATCACTAATATGGAAAAAAAAATTGCGTTTAGATATTTGATGTTCTCAACAATTGTTGTAATCTTCTTGATTACATAGTGATTCAACAAGAAACTATATTATAGCAAGAATGTCACACCCATGTAACTCAAGAGAGAAGAGATATTAATTAACCGAGTTCATATTCCTTCTTCAAGAGTATTTATACATTAGGAAGATGGTTGGAGTGATTGTATCCACTCCAACTAATCATTCGTTGGGTTCTCTTAACATGCACTTTATTATATATATTCATATATTTTTATGATAATGTCTAATGTGTGATGACTATTACAAGGGCCTAAGAGGCCTCCCAACATCTCCCCCACCCTCAAGTCCCTGATCATCTCGAGCAAGTGTGCAACAACATCCCAGATCTCTACTCCTACAGAAGTATCCTTATTATGCATCAACCATGCATACCAATATGCATAGGTAAATCAATTACAAGCTATATAGGAAGATACACATATACAAGGTTTATTGTGATTGGTTTCAAATGGATCCGGATGACTACATATCACAACTCCCAATTCCTCAATATCCATGCTTTCAAAAACAATCCATGCAACTTTGTCTTATTGAAGTTTTTCTAGTTTTGCTTTATTTTAGTGGTAGCATTTTTAGCCAAAACTTCTAAGTTTGGAAAAAGTGTAGAAAGGGAAAAGTCAACCATTCATTATTAATGCAAAAAAAAAAGGGGAGCAACAGATCATTAATCTAAAAGTTGTTGAGTACTCAGAAGCATAATCATTATCTACACCAAACAAAAAAAAGTCTTTGGTTCTTGTTAGATTTCCTGGGGAAAATTTTGGTCTTTGACCTTGATTGTAGTAGTGAGAAAAGTGCACAAATTGGATAAAAATGGCAAATTCAAAGAACCATAACTCCCAACTCATAGCTCAAAATTGAGCATATTTATATGCATTGAGAAGCAATTCATAAGAGAACGTGATAGAATGTTTAAGTCTTCAAAAGATGCATCTAGTTGTTTTAGAAAGTTGCATGAATGGGAGCAATGCAACTGTCAAACGTGGAAGACTTCCAAAGTAGTTTTAATTTGGGAAAAAGAGTTTAAGATGATAGAGATGCATACCAAATGTGAATATTAAGAAAGGAAGGATGTGCATACTTCATAATGATGCTTTTGTAGTGGTGTGGAGGTACATTTGGAGGTGCAATAGCATGATTGTAATACCCATGTTTCCCCCAGTTTGTAAATATAACTATAATTGGACAAGAGACTATGGTGGACTAAACGATAAATAAATACATAGTGGAATACATTCATATATAGATTCATAATACCATAAAAGAGAGAACTTATCTTTATAAAATATGACACCAATTGGCTGCAGACCAAGGACGTTCCACCCAACCGTAGACACTATTGTTCCAAGTCTCAACAATAGTGTCATCCCCGAGCCAGGGATATGAATCCACAAGGATGGTTCCAGAGTGTTACTTGGCTTCCCTAACCAGTCAGCACTCAAGCTCTCACAGGATTTCCCAACACTCACAACAGTCCAACCCTCCCCAATAGACCAAGGGCGGGTTAAGTATTGCATGGGGAATCAAGAACCTCCTAGACTCCCCCAAGAAGCTCACGTAATTGATCCACTCTCTTAGAAAAAAGGGTAATTAAAATAGGAAAAAAACATTTATCCCCTCAAGACCCTCTCTTATGGAATCATAGCCCCCTATAACTCTAGTCCTTGTTTGTCTAGCATCCAGTGAAGTATTTATTATTAATAATGATCAAAACATTATATTTCTTGGGCATACTGGCCTTTTAATAATTTTTTGGGCACTCTAGCCTCTCAACATTGTAACAATACATTATTCATAATGGGGGTTCAAAACCTAGGGTGTTACATCCCCTCCCCCTTATTTTGGCACTGTCCTCGGTGCATATATAAAAGAGAGATCAAAATCTCAAAATTTATTCAAAAAGCTACAGGTACTCTGCCCACATGACATCTTCATGCTCCCAGGTATCATCTTCATGACCGTAACAGGTCCACTGAACTTTTACCAGCTCTATAACTCGATTCCAGAGCATTTTGACCTTTAAGTCCAATACCCGCACTGGCTAAACCTGAAAGTCTCCCTTTATCTCTACCTGAATCAGATGTCAATCAATAACATTGTAAGGATCATGTACATATTTTTTTAATAAAGAGACATGAAATACATTATGCACATTCATGGAAGCATGATCCAGGTGGATCCAAAACCGCTTGAAAATACTCAAATGCAGAAAAGGAGGATCTAGGAATGACCTAGAAGTCTCAGAAGGGTCCCTAGGCTCAGAAAATGCTCACAAATCAAAGTTCTCAGAATTGGATGAAACTAATGCCATTTCGTCTGGCTCGTTCTCCCGATTTTGGCCATATATTTACTTTCTCAAATGGAGCTCGTATGAAGAAGTTATGACACTCTGAAGTGTTTTGAAAACAATAAAAAAAAAAACTCAAACAGTGAACATGTCGTACTGATGATGTCAGCAGTACGGATGTTGACGTCATCATGACATGTGGCAGCTTGAAGACGTGGTAGGTCATACAGATGATGACATCATCTGTACGAATGATGACATCAGCATGACATGTGGTAGGTCATACAAATGATGACATCATCTGTACGGACGATAACGTCAGCAGGACACGTGGCAGCCTGAGGACGTGACACGTGGCAGGCCGTACAGGTGATGACGTCATCTGTATGGACAATGACGTCAGCAGGACACGTGGCAGGTAGTACATGTGATGATGTCATCTGTATAGATGATGACATCAGCAGGGTGACGTGGCATCAACCTATGAGAGGCTGACATGTGACCCAATCAAGAGGCGCCACGTGTCACCTTTTATAAGCCCAACAGTTTCGCGAATTCAGTGAAATCTGGCATTTTTCAACCAAATATAGAGGAGGTTCGCTAAGTTCGGGGAACTGGTTAGCAGCTATGCTTATTTAGCCAGGAACGCAAAACGAGGTAGGGGGAGTTGGTAGACGTTGCATTGGAATCTGTGCCAGGAGGTGTCCCAAGCGACCTGCTCAAAAATAGATCAACTTTATACTCAAAAGTTGCAGAATTTCGAGAGGATCATGAATATGCTATATGTTTCTTCATCATAGTAGCCGAACAAAAAAGTGCCTCCAGATCCCATTTGAGCGAGCCAAGCATACCCGAGTTTACAGTCAAAAGTTGCATAATGACGTTTTCCAGCCACCTATGATGGTTGTTTCTGCCCAGAATCACATATCTGAAAGTTGGTTTTTGGGAGCTCTTATGTAAGCCTTTCTTTGTAATTTTTAAGCATTTGAGATTAATTAAAGAGCGGTCTCACTGTTGGAGTGGACTC
>ML777143.1:2113250-2131368 GCA_009831015.1 Picea engelmannii
CAATTCAAGATAAAACCCCATGAAGATTGGAAGAAGAAAAAAAAAATCAATATTTAAGAAGAAGGGGTTCAAATCCTCGATATTTAAGAACTGTGGTAAGAGCTCTAGGATGAGCCTTCCTGCCATAATTTTGCATCAACAAAATTTTCCATCCCAGAGTGGAAATAAACCATTCGGAGCAGCTCCAAGTAAGACTAATAACATGAAGAGAAAACCCTTGAAATGTTGGGGTTGTGGAGAGGAACATTTGCTGAGGGACTATCTGCATAGGCAATAGAACAATGGGAGGGTCTACAACATCCGAGAGGCTCCCACAGTCAATGATGTGGCTAGGAGCATGCCAAAAAATTATGCAGCCTTGGATAATGGACAATATGACCACCAAGCTTCAGTGGTGGAGATGGAACGAACGATTGCCAACCATCATGTTTCCATTTTAATTGACCCTGGTTCTAATTTGAGTTATGCTTCTTCTCAAACTCTTGAGAAATGTAAATTGCAACAAGTCAAACATGTTAAATCATGGCTGGTACAACTAGCCACTTGAACCAAAAGAAAAGTAATAAAGTTCATACCAGCATGCCAATTTGTTATAAGTGGGTTTCCCACCCAAACAAACCTAAACATACTTCCTATAGGATCTTATGACCTATTGATTGGCATGTATTGGTTGGCTGCCCACAAAACCAAGTTAGATTGTTACAGTAAAACTTTTGAGTGTAAAAATGAAGAAGGAAGAAGTGTAACCCTACAAGGGATTCAAAAGTTTGTCTCAGTGAGACAAATATCAGCGCTCCAAGTGAAGAAGTATTGTAGAAAGGTATGTCCCTTGTATGCAGTACAATTACTAAAATTGTTGAGAATGACAAACCTAGCCTAGAGAACTATCCCATATTAAGAGAATATAAATATGTATTCCCAGAATTACCAGGTCTACCTCCAAGAAGGGATATTGACTTTTCAATAGAACTTGTACCAGGAGCAGTGCCAATGTCTAGAACACCCTATAGAATGAGTACACCGGAGCTAGTTGAGATCAAACTATAGTTGAAGGAGATGTGGGACAAAGGATACATTTGTCCTAGTGTGTCTCCATGGGGAGCACCATCCTTGTTTGTGAAAAACAAAGATGGCACACTCATAATGTGCATAGATTATAGACAACTCAATAAGATCGTACGCCTAAAACGGAGATCGTATGCAAAACTTACGACCCCGGGAAGTTGATGTACCGACTTACCCAAATGGGGCCCACATGACTTTTGGCGCTTCATCTCCTAGGGTTAGGTTTTTGGATGTTTAGGGTTTTTGAAACTCTTGTTTATTGTAAAAAGGCCTAGAGAGCCTCATTGTAAGGATCTTCTTGCGAATGAGCGTAGCCATCACATCTCTTCTCAGAGATAAGCTGCCACCATTCCAGCAAGTTTGTTTTCCGCTGCATTTTACAGTTTCAGCTTATTTCCTTATTGAATAGAAAACTAGTTTTACTGTATCTTTGTTATTCTGTGTTAAGCATCTGGTAATAATTTGTAGTCATTTTGTTCTGCTCATAAAATCTGGATCACATGAAGTCAATTATGTGACCCACGATATGGAATTGGCTTCCATAGTGCATGGTTTAAAAATGTGGAGGCATTACCTCTTAGGTACAAGATTTTTACTTATGACAGACCATAGTGGGTTGAGGTATTTTTTTTACCAACGAAAACTCAATGTGAGACAAGCTAGGTGGATGGATCTCCTTAGTGAGTTTGTTTTTGAAATCAAACATATCAAAGGAAAGGAGAATAGGGTGGTTGATGCCCTTAGTAGAAGTGTGAAAGTAGTTCACTTAGCAGCTATAAGAGGTAGTGAATGAGACATCAAAGAGAGGGTCAAAACTGCACAAGAAGCAGATGCATTTTTCAAGACCTTGACATCATACTTAAAGCAAGAGCCCACAGGGATGAAGTACGAAGGCTATCAGATGCTTAATGATGGGTTGTTGACTTACAAGGGTAGATTGTATATTCGAAATTGTGACGAGTTGAAGAGGTTCATAATGGATTAACTACACAAAATATCATATATTGGTCATCTTGGTTATCAGAAAATGATCACGGCCACTAGGAAACTATTTTATTGGCTCAGAATGAAATAGGACATAGATGATTACGTATCTAAGTGTCTAGAATGTTAGCAAGTCAAAGCAAAGCATCAGCACCCAACAAGGTTGTTGAGGGCCCTACCAATCCCCGAATGGAAATGGGAAACCATCTCCATGGATTTCATCACAGGATTACCAAGATCAACCAAACAAAATGATGCAATCATGGTAGTTGTGGACAAACTGAGCAAGGTTGCTCACTTCATACTTGTCAAGTCAACTTGAAAGGCAATAGATATTTCCAACATTTTCATGAAAGAAATATTTAGACTACATGGCATGCCTAAGGAAATTATATCCGACAGAGATACAAAGTTTACTTCAAACTTTTGGAAATCTCTGTTTGTTGGTTTTGAAACAAAATTGCTCTTTAGTACAGCCTATCACCCTCAAAATCATGGGCAGACAGAGAGGGTAAACCAATTATTAGAATACAATATGAGGATGCATGTAATGCATCAACCCATGAAGTGGGGGGAATACCTACCACTGGTAGAATTTGCCTATAACAATGGCTATCAAGAGTCATTAAAAATGAGCCCTTTTGAAGCCCTCTATGGAAGGCAATGCAACATTCCAATCAATTAGAACAACCCAATAGACAGAGTTACAATCGCGCCAAATATGCTAAGGGAAATGGAACAACAAGTAATTCAGATCAGAGAAAATCTGAAGATAGCCCAGGATAGACCAAAGAGCTATGCAGACATGAAAAGGACTCCTAGAAAGTTCAAGGCGGGGGATCATGTGTATCTCTGAGCTAGACCTAGGAAAATATCTTTGAGGATGGGAGCTTGTGCCAAGCTAGAACCTCAGTATTGTGGACCCTTTGAAGTTTTGGATAGAGTGGGACCAGTAGCCTATCGGCTAGCACTTCCTCCAATATTGAAGGCACATAATGTTTTCCATGTTTCTTTATTAAAGAAGTATGTATATGATTATAATCATATTATTCACTGGTCTATGATTCAGGTGGAACCCGAGGGAGAATTGTTGCTATAACCTCAATGCATAATAGACAGGAAAGAAACCCCACTCAGGAACAAAACCATTGCACGGGTCAAGGTGTAGTGGAAACACTTTGGCCCAGATGAGGCCACATGGGAAATGGAGGATGCCATGAGACAAGCACATCCATTTTTGTTTACTTCTGTACATACAGAGCATATTGGTAGATATACCATCGGGATGATGTTCCTTTAAGGGGTGGAGATTGTAATACCCATGTTTCCCCCAGTTTATAAATATAACTATAACTGGCCAAGAGACTGTGGTGGACTAAATGTGTGAGAATGTTTGATTTGATGAACCTTTGTATAAAAGGGTCAATGTATGAATTTTATGTTATTAATAGAAATTCAATATGTGTTGCACAACTACTGAAAGGGGGGGAAGTTTTCCAAGATAGACCATGGATTCCATGAGAGAGATGGTGAGGGGAAACCAAGAATGGTTGAGATTACCCTCACTAGACCAGTACCTATTGGGTGTAATTTCTCAATAGTTCTCTAACCCAGAAATGAATTACCAGTCAGGCTGGTAGTTGGAAGGCCATCGTCAAGAGTTAATGAGGAGATGGGGTAGGGTACCCATCTGTAAGGCTTCTAGGCCTAACCACGAATTAGAATTATGACCCATGCAACCTTGTTGAGGAAGGAAAGAAATGAGGTAATTTGGGGGACAGAGACAGATCTACAAGATAGTAGAGTAAAGAAAACGCTCTCGTAAGAAGAAAAGTGGACATACTTTGACTGTGGAGTTGAGAGGAAAAGTTGAGCAATAAGCTCTTTTTTACTGAAAGAAGCCACGAGAAGGGTTTGGCTACAAGCTGGTAAATGAGGCTGACGAGTGACTGGGGAAGTACTCATGCAAACCTCCTTTCTTGGAGTAGAGAAAACCAATTGCCAATTTCCTATGGGAGGAGGAAAGTAACCTTTGTCCCTGACTGTCGTGAAGTAAAGAGAAAGAATCTCTCTAAGAGCATCATGGTCTAGCTCGGGGGTGGCTAGTGGTAAATCTAATAGGATTGCTTGTGCCTATGGTTGGGAGAAAATAGGCACCCCTTTCAGCAGTTACTTCACATTCTCCATTTTTTATAAGTATTATCATACTCTGTGTATATATATATTGGACGCAATGATGAATGTTTGTGTTTATGGTTAAGTCCTCCAGTATTTGAATAGTTATTAGAAATTCTCTTGTAAAATATTATATGTAAATGATCTTTGAAATATCTTGGTTTAGCTGTTAGAGATTCATGGGATGTGAATCCACAGGAGAGTCGAGGTGAATCCACAGGAGAGTCGGGGTAGGATTGACTGAAATGTTTAAGTCTTGTTGATCCCTTGAATTCACCTTAGCGGGAATGTCAAGTTCATCTCTGTGGGAGAAGGGCATTTTCCCTTCAGACTATCCACCCATCTCACCAAGGGCTCATGTCCATGTCCTTAACCCATTTGCTGCTAAAAATATTAGCGCTTAGCCCATAAGATTTCCCAAAGGACCCATGTGACCAGGGCCTAGGAACCCTGCACTAGTCCAAAAGGAGTTATCTCATTCGGCTTCGGGACTTCAGGACTTGTGACTCCACAATCCTCTAAAATAGTCGAAGTCGTGAATTGACGAGGGTCGTCGATCTGGGGATCCAGTGTGGATCCCTCTCATCCATTAGATCGTACTTAGGAAGGGAATCTTTAAGTGCTTCAATGAAGTCCTACTTTGGGAGAATAGGAGTGGTCTAACGCTGAAAATCCCAAATGTCAGAGTCACATAGTAAATCGGGACCGTTAAAAATGGAGGGACATGTGTCCATAGATCAATGGTTATCCAGAAGTCTGGGTATTCAGCGTTATAGGGATGCGCAATTTTTCCTGGAGCTCTACAAATCTAGAATAAATCCTGGTTGTGGATGTTATGTGCACGTGGTAATAGATCAGGCGTGGTCTAAAGGGAAAGCCGAGAGATACACACTAAACTCCTGAATTCCAAACTTTCTAAGTGATGTGGACCATCGATCTTCGAATCCTTTGGGATTCCTCCCAGTCGTCGATCTAAGAAGCCAACTCTCGATTACCCAATCGACTAGGAACACATCATGGAGTGACATGTGGCCCCTACTTTTCCCCTGTCTAAGGTTGTCGATTGGTTTAGAGTCATCAGATGAGAGGACACATGGTAATCGATCCCATAGTCCAGAGACTTAGTACTCCAGAGGAACCTAGCCAAGAACCTACCGAATGTGAAAATCCCCAAAGTCGCGAACGTCGAAATGAATCTTGGTCGTTGGTAGGATGAGGACACTTGGTGCCATATCAGAGATTTTGAAGACTTAGCTCTTCGGGGAACTTGTGATGTGAGAATTTGGAAAGCTTTGAAGTCCGGAGTTGCAAAGTAACGAGAGTCGTAGATTTATGGATCCATGTGGACTCCTATTGACCATGAGATCAAAGGGATGGATAGTTATCGGTTCAAGATGATGTGGCATGATGACGTCACTCGATGTGATGTGGACCCACATTACGCGTGACACATGTCATCCAGATATGAATGATTCACAGACCCTTTATGACTATTAGAGCATGACATGTGTCACCCCCTAATGAGGACACATGTCACCCCTTGACCCTTGTCGTGTGTCATCTTCTGTTTCATGCCCACCTGGCCAACATGGATGGTAATGTGTCCGAGACTCCGAGAGTCTGGATAATTTGGGAGTTCAGAATATTGAACATAGTATGGTTGAGGAAGGTACAATGAGGATTGTTGAACGTCGAAAGTCCAATGGCGATCATCGATCGCCGAAAATGTAGAACAGAGACCGCTGGTTGTTGAAACACTGAAACGTAGGACGTTCAATGCTAAACATAGAACATTGATCGCCACATGGCGAGATTTTGGGACTTCGAGGATTAGGGAAAAGGAGTGTTCCACGTCGAATGTCGAAGCCCATTTTTAACCGTAGGATCTCGGCGGAGGACATGGACCATTGATTCCATCCATTGTTCGATGACCCGAGAATTCGACAACACCATTGGAACTCCCGAAGTACGAGAATTGTGAAATGTCAAAACCTTCACTAAGCAGACTCTTAGCTCCCAGTTTTTTGCCTGAGGTCACCAGGAGGATCCCGCTAGCTGGTTTAAGAACGTAGTGGGAGATGTAAACTTTTGGGAAACAAAACAAGAGGGTTTTTTTTAGTAAGGGACTGAAAATGAACGAAGGAAAAGCGAAATTTTGATGCCCCATCCCTAGAAAGGGTATTTAAGGGGTTGGGTGTGTTACAATGATAGTGAAAAAGAGTCGAGTACTTAATGATGGGGTAGTATTGTTGATGAGTGGGGACACTCAATGAAAGAGTGTTGTGGAAAGCTTAGTCAACAAGGTGGTCACATTCCATGAATGAATGGTGTTAAGGCCTTTTTCAAATTGATTTTCGGTTCAATAAAGAAGAATAAAGGAACCAAGAAGATGGTACCTTGAGTAAGACTAGATACATAATATTTATTGCAAATAATAAGTGCAATTCATATTACAAAAGAAGTGATAGGGAATGACATAGTCATTGTAGTTGGATACTATATGTAGTGAAGAAATGGTAACATGTATGAAGATCCATAAGATCTCTTGATTATTGGATTTGAATACTCTATGCTACACGAGAATATTGAGCAAGGGTAAGGAAGACACTAACATGTAGATAAGAGTTGTGAGAGTCATGACCATTGTATCTAGTTATCGTGTACAACCAAGTAATAGTGACATGAGTAAGAAACATAAAAGAAGCACCCAGGTAAAGAAATACATTAGTATGCATAGGAAGGTAAGGTAATTTTCTTAACCCCTGAATATAAAGAAACGAAACTAAGTAATGATGGCGACAAAGTAAGACATTTGATGGCCTATCACAACAAGACACTCTGCAATGTCATTCATAGGTACCCCACCTATGACAAGGAGATGTACTCCATTATGCAAGCCTATCACCAATGGAAGCATTACATTCTAGGGAAGGAGACGAACATCCACATTTATCATAACCCCATGTAGTTCATGTAGACATAGGGAAAGTTACATAATGAATGCAATAAGAAGGTGGTCCATGTATCTAAAATGATTCCACTTGAACATCAAGTATAAAAAGGATAACATGAATCACATTGTGGACTACCTCAGCTAACCTCCAATTGTGAAATTGACCACAATACAAAGTCATGAGACCTCTAGGTGGCCCCAATATATGACAACAATCTCGACTTCATTGTTACCTATCAAACATTGAGCATAAGTAAACCAATCTTATAATTTCATCTTCAAGCTGAACTTTTATGCCACTTGACCCATCTTTGTGTTCCTTTAAGAAAGCATGAGAACTTTATTTGGGAGGCACACTATAGTTTTTTGGCAAGGCACTTCAACATGGAGAAGACAATGGCAGTGTTGTAAAAGTACTTCTATTAGCCAAATCTTCGACATCATGTCAATAGTTATATCAGATTGTGCACTTCCTATGCCATCGTCAAACTTGTCATTAACAAACAAGGGTTTTACACCCCTTTGCCTACCCTAAACAAACCTTGGGAGTTCATATCCATAGACTACATGTATGACTTTCCTTCAACCAAGCATGTCAATTATTGTTTATTTGTAGTCATTGATTGGTTCTCTAAGATGGATATTTTGACACCTTGCAAAAATATTATCACAATAGAGGCCACTACTAATCTCTATTTAGAGTGTATTTGGGTTCATTTCAAGCTTCCATGGACCATTATTTCAAGTAGGGATAGTAGGTTCACAAGTAATTTTTAGTCCAACTTGTGGTATGGCGATAATAGGTTCATGAGTACTTTCTAGTCTAGCCTATGGTCAAGGATGGACACCACATTGACAAAATCAATTACCTTCCACCCCCAAACCAATCATAGTATTCCTTAACCCTTAAAATTGAAACACAACCAAGTATACAGAGAACATAATTGCAATAACCAAATATAAGAGACAATAATATGAAAGATTTAAGAGATACCCTTGTATTAAGATAATTCAAAGAAGGAAACAATGTTCACTTGCCTCTTAATGTGGGTGACCTTTCACCAAGCAAAGATCTAAATACACAACACAAGATGAACATTCCTTAGTCTCCTATCTATTTAAATATTTTTTCAGTATCAAAAACCCTATCTATCTGTGGTCCCATCACTAATGGGTACCAACTACCTAGTGAGCCTTATAAAGTGGACCCTTTACTTTAAATAATTATCCACTATTATCCAATGAGACTTATTCAAAGAGGATGGATGCATACAACAATTAACTAACTCCTATGTAGCCTAAAGTAGGGAGCTTACGGTAGGACCCTAACATGTCCTTTCCCTTCGAAAGCATCATTGTCCTAAAGGTTGAATATGAGGAAATTGTTGCAAGATCATGGTTGGTTCCCATGTGCCATATTTGGGTGGCATGTATTTCCACTAGATCAATACTTCATTGATCGTGTGTTGGTGCAATTGGCACTCTGTGGTATCCAATGTTGATTCTAGTTGAATCTAAATGGATCTTTCTTCATCAAGTTCTGGTAATCTAGTTTTCACCTTCCTCTTTGATCCCATGACCTTCTTTAGACAGGATGCATGAAACATTGGATGAATCTTAGAGCAAGATGGAATATCCAATTTGTAGGCCACTTGTCCAATGCATTGGATGATCTCATAGGGTACATAGAACTTGGGTGCTAATTTTGAGGTGTTTTGTCTCTGAGTGATGTTTGTTTATAGGGTTGAAGGTGAAGAAACACTTGATCCAAAAAAAATTGGAGCAATGTTGGTCCACTTGTTGCTTCATTCTATTTTGATTCATAACCAAATTGTCCTTTAGTATGCAGAGAATGGCTTCTCTACTATGGAGTGTTTAATCCACTGCTTGAACCTTGGAAGCACTTGGTACATATGAAGTTACCAACAATGGTTTTTGGCCATAAACCGCTTCATATGGACTCATTTTTGTAGCTCCATGATAAGAGGTATTGTACCAACATTCTACGAGGGGAATCCAATGTGCCCATTGATGTGGTTTTTCATAGGCAAAGTGTCTCGAATAGGTTTCTAGGCACTTATTAACCTATTTAGTTTCACCATTTGTTTGGGGGTGATATGTAGTGCTCATTTTTAGCTGGGTACCCTATAGTTTAAATAGCTTCTACCACAATTTTCTAATGAAGGTAGGGCTCTGATCTGAGAAAATGTTAGTGGGCATGCCATGTGACTTAAAAAACTGGTCAAGGAAGACTTGGGCAACAAATAAGGGGTTAAAGGGATGTGGTAAGGCACAAAAATGAGTATATTTGGAGAGATATTCAACTACCACCATGATCACATATTTGTTTCCCACCCTAGGAAGTCCCACTATAAAATCCATAGTGATGTCATCCCATATGTTTGTTGGGATCGATAGCGGTTGCAATGCCCCTGGTATCTTTAATGTCTCCCCCTTGTGTCTTTGGCATGTGTCATATGTTGCCACAAAATCTTAGATGTCAATTTTCATGCCCTCCCAAAAGAACGAGTGCTTAGTTCATTCATACGTTTTATGAAATCCAAAGTGACCTGTTGTAGGTGATGAATGAAAATCCTCTAAGATTCTTTGTTTTAAGGAAGAATTCTTTACTAGAACAATGTGTCCTTTATATTGCAATGTATCTAGCTACCATTTATACCCTTTGGGAGGGTTGGGATCTTCCTAAATCCTGTGGATGAGTTGAATGATCGTGCTATTTTCCAACCATTCTTGATGAGCTTCCTCAAGCAAACCTAGAGAGAGTAAAGATAAGGAAAAGATGGATTCACCCTCAAGTTATCAAGATAAGACATCAACTACCACATTATCTTTACCTTCTTATAGATAATATCGTAATCATACCCTAGTATCTCGGTGACCCACTTATGTTGATTTGGTGAGGATAACATGTGTTCGAGAAAGTACTTTAAATTATAACGGTTAGCATTGATCTAGAAACATCGCCCTATGAGTATGGATGCTAGGTCTCTACTGCATACATGATGTCCATTATCTTTTTCTCATATAGGGTTTACCCAGCCGGGGGGATGAGCCCCCCAAACCCTGCAGGGGGGGAATCCCCCCTTGCAACTCCCCCCCCCCCCTGCGTGGAGGGGTGTATAGTCTTATGAGGTGTACAATCTTCATGGAGTATAAACACGGCTGAAAACAGAGACCTATGAATCAGGAATATAATCAGGCTCCACAACCAACAAGTCTCTCTTGCATACCGAATGGCCATTATCTTTTTCTCATATGTGGATTTACCCAAATTGCAGTCACATAACTGCTTATTGACAAATGTCAAAGGGCACCCTTCTTGCATCAATACCACTCCAAGACCTCTACCGAAGGCATCACATTCCAAGGAAAAATTCTTAGTAAAATCTGGCACTGGTAATACTAGAGTCGTGTACATGGCATCCTTTAAATATGAGAGGGCTTATTCAACTTCCTCATTCAAATAAACACATTCTTTTTTAGTATTAAGGTTAAGGAAGCATCAATTTTTCCATAATTTGTCACAAGCTTCTTGTACTAACCTATAAATCCTAAGAATCCATGTAAGCTATTCAAGGTTTTGGGATGGGGCCAATCTTGCATAGTCGTGACTTTCTTAGGATCAACTCATACTCCCTCCCGACTTACATGTGACCCAAGTATTCAACCTTTGAAGCCCCAAAAGCACATTTGGAGTGTTTTATGAATAGATAATGATCTTGTAGGATTTGCAAGGCTCTATCAACATGCTCTATGTGGTATTCCCATGTTTTGTTGTAGATCAAAGTATCATCGAATAATACCAACGCAAAATTGCTTAGGAATGGTCGATATATCTTGTTTGTGAGGCTCTAGAAGGTTGATGGAGCATTGCAAAGTCCAAAAGGCATCACTAAAAACTCATAATGACCTTCATGTGTATGGAAAGCGTTCATAGGGATATTTGCATGTTTCATCTTGATCTGGTGGTAGTCAGAATGAAGGTCAAATTTAGTGGAAAACTTGGCTCCATGAAGTTCATCCAAGAGGTCATCAATAATTGGGATAGGAAATATGTCCTTGATGGTCAACTTATTGAGAGATTGAAAATTGGGACACATACACCAAGTACCTTCCTTATTCAATACCATGACCATTGGTGATGAGTAAGGGCTAGTACTGGGACATGACTCCCACCTCCAACAATTCCTAAATGATCTTTTCAATTTCATTTTTTTGTGCAAAAGGGTGACAATAAGGATGCACATTAGATGATTGACTACCTAGAATGAGGGGAATACCATAGTCATGCTCCCCATGTGAAGGTGGTAAACCTTATGAAATTTCAAATACCTATTGATGCTTAGAGAGAACCAGATCCAAATCAAGGTGAATCTCTTGTGATGTGATGTCATATACTTGTATGGCATTGAACGGTGTAATAACATGTGAGTGGCCTCTCTTCAACAACTTCTCCATATGATGAGAGGTGATATTTTCATGGGAACTATATGTAAGCACCTTTAGGATATGTTTCATCCCTTCCTACATGAAGCTCGTGTATAATTCTTTGAAATCCATGGTGACAGGTCCCAAAGAACGTAACCATTTTTCCCCAATAACTATATCACAACCACCCATTTCAATAGAAAACATGTGAGTTTATTTGCATTTTCACATTTTCACATCGCCCCCCACATTTCATCATACCACCATTGGTGATCATAATTTGAAATTAGATACGGGACATACATAACAATGGGTGTTTTGTGCCTCCCTCCTAAGGATAAAATTATGGGTGCTACCTGTAACACCCCTAGTTTTGATCACCATAATAGTAATGTATATGTGTACATGATGAATGGATTAAAGCTTAATGATGTAATATGCAAATGGTACTTTGAATAATGATGAAATTATACATCACTTGCTGCAAACAAAGAAGGACAAAAGAATGGGGAGTTAAGATTCCACAAGAGGGGAGAGAAAGGAGACTTAGGGGGCTCAAGGGTTGCAAAGAAAGATAATATTATTTGATTCAGAAGCTTAAGTCCTTTTATTTATGTTTTCCTAAGTCCTTTGACCATGGAATTAGTCAGCAAGAGAGAAATGTGTACTTCCCATGAAGACACATGGTCAAGCATTACCATGCAAATATATCTCATGATTTTGGGCATGCAAAGGGAGTTTGATGTCCATTCTTGGTTGTAAACAGAGAAGGAATAAATAATGGGAGGTATTGATTCCATAAAAAGGGAAAGAAAGGGGGATTAAGGGGGCCAAAGAAAGATAATATTATTGTATTCATAAGCCTAAGTCCTTTGATTTATGTTTTTCTAAGTCCTAAAGCATTGGTTGTAGAGAAATAAGGACAAAAGAATGAGGGGCTATGATTCCACAAGAGTGGAATGAAATGAGGCTTAGGGGGCTCAAGGGGGGCAAAGAAAGATAATATTATTTTAATCATGAGCCTAAGCTATGAGTTGGATGAGTTCAGGGTAGTCACCAGAGGGGGGCTAGGGTGAGTGGTGATTAAAGGTCTATTGTTTTATGCATTGATCATTATATCACCTTCTTTAGCTCTGTCACAAGCTTCCAACCATGTGTGTGGGCACTGCATCATGCCACATGCTCGAATTGCTTCCTTGAGACCATTGTTAAACACTATTTAAAAAATGAATTAGATTGCCCCTCTGTGAATCTATCTATCTCAATAGAAGTCTAGGGCCTTTACTTCATATCTGAATTTTAAAGATAAGTTCAGCAAACTGTAGACGATTTTTAAATAATCATGGGTACCACAATGACACCATGTTTCTAAAAGATATCACCCAATATTTCTAGTACTTGTAATCTAGCATGCCCTTTTCAAAAAGCCAAATAGTGAGGTAAATTATTTTACTGACTACACACTTCAAATTAGCTTTGGTTTAACCATGAGTTTTTACCTTTTATAACAAGCAAACATCTACATAAGTGTGTGCTTCATCTCTCTTTTCTCGGCATTGCTTTGTTGCCAGCGAGCATCCATATCCCCAACGAAGTTGCCTCAATACCATACAAGCATAGCTCCATTACGAGCAAGCATCCATAGCCTCGACGAGTTTACTTGTACTTCCCACATTATTTAATAGTTCTTTCAACTTCCTTTTTATTTCAGAATATGCTCACCCTTTTAGAATTTATATATAAATATGGATATGCAAATAGGGTGTGAAGAAAACGGGGTGATACAAGAGTTGCTTTGATTTGTTGAGTAGAGGTTATGCATTTTAGTTTAACCCACAGGTCCTCCCAAAAACCATCATAGTATTGGTCATCTTATTAATATGAAGTGGATGGAGCTCAAAGAAAAGGGTAGATAGACATTTTCCTATACTTATGGATTATCATGGTATGTTCAATAGGCACATGTGTTCCACCATGACTATCAATCCATACCTACAACTAAGAACTTCATGAATGTTCATTCGCATAGAGTAACCCGTGCATTTCATGACTTGTAAAAAATGTCTTTAGTATGTGACTAGAATTGAACCAACCCCTCACTCAAATTTAAAGAGTAATCCTCAAGGCAGACTAAGAGGCCAAATCAACTCAGGGAACATACCAACATTCAAATTAAAAGATGGAAGTAATCCATACAAGCAGAAAGTAAACAATAAAATTGAAGCTAATTCGTGAAAAAGAAAACTAAACTAAAAGAATCCTAAAGCTAGAATGTCGATCATCAAGAAAGAATGAAAATTGGTTAAAAATAAGAAGAGAACACAACAACAAATAGTAAATCTAGGCCAACAACAATGAAAGCGTTGAAGGAAAGTAAGCCAAGGGAAATAATTAGTCAAACAATGTTAACCATTCAATATCAAGCCTAATCGAAAAATTCTCAGGGTAAAGATCTGAAATGAAGAACAAGCAAGATTACAAGAATTGATAATCTAGTGAAAAAAATTGCAACACAATCCTCTAATCTAATTGATATTTATAAAAAAAACATTATTGTGGGAACTTAGCAAAATGGTTTAATGGAGAAGTTTAGTCAAAAGAAATTTTCAAAAATTCAGCTACATGAAACATTTCACAAACCTATAGGCTCTCAAGATTTCTTGACATGAACAAGCCCTTTTGCACACTTGAAAATAATGAATTTTTTTTAACATCAGAAGCTCCATTTGATATTCCTCACCAAAATATCAATTTCTCTTTGCCATAAAAAATATTATAATCTCAAAGATTCAAACGATTCAATATGATAAGGCAAAGACAAGATATTACAATTACGGAGGTCATAAAAAATAATCATGAGAAGGACTCCAAATATCAACTAGATCATAAACCAATATGGGAATACATGAATGGGACTATATTTTTGATTAGTTGTTGATTTGGTGACAATATTAGTTAAGAAAATGTTGCAAAGGAATTTGAGAAACTAAGTTTAGAATAACACTTCCCTAAGTTGCTTTCATTTCAAGAGAAAAATCATGAGTTGTTGGTTGCACAAGCCATTTCCCAACCTGCATAACAAAAGAGAATGGTGTGATCACCTATTAGATAGTTTGGGAATAATTGTTCCTCTAAATGGTTGAGTTGTTATAATGAAATTAAACTATAAAAGAAAAATAAAGACCAACATTAAAACTAATCCTAGGCAAAGCACTCTAAGCGAATGTAAAATTGAACTATATAAAGAAACTAGTCACTTATTGGAGTCTACGAGTTGCTCATTCAGTTTTTAGTTTATTTTTGGCCATAGTAGTACCAGGGTGATCTTGTAACCAGTGGTTATGAAATCCATAGGTCCAAGATGGGTACTATTTTGGTTTGAGGGCGGTTCATTTCTTGGATCAGAAGGAAAGATAGGAAGGAATAGCCCACTCCCCTAACTTTTCACGTGAATGCCTTTCATACAGGCTTCAACCCGAATCAACCATGGTTTCATTCTTCAACCCGTAGGGCCGAGAGTCAAATAACTCTAGTGCAGTTATTCAAGTGTTCATTTTTCGTCCATTCAGTCAAATATCACAACCTTCTTCTTGAAAGATAAGTACAATGTGCTTTAGCACAATATTCCCTTTGACAAGAGACTTAGTGTTGTTGATTGTTGTAAGATTTGAATCCATGGACACAATGTCTCGTTTCTGCAATCATAATCAATCAAATTAAACAAACAGAACCATAAGACTTCAATTCCATCTATCTTCTAAAGATACCAGTCTATCAACATACCTTTGTCATGCTTAAAAGATGAAAAAATATGATTCAACAAATCCTCAACATTGCACACCAAGGTTTGCATTTCCTCTGGTCATTAATGATAATAATGTGAAACATTTGTATGATTATCCTCACCCTTATGAGAGACAAGAGGAAATCACGATGTAAATGGAAGTGATTTAAGACACTTTGGTAAGGAGCAAATAATCTCAAGTCACAACCTAGATGGATTGACTCCACCATCATAAATGAAAGATAGAATTAGAAATCATAAATGAATGAAATGAGTAAGATCTGATTTCTAATTGGTGATAAGTTGATGTTTGTTGTGATTGGAAAATACATGAAATTGATATCCTCAATTTCTCAAGAGTGTTCAAAGCAGAGAAACCATAAATTTTTCTTCCTTAAGCTTACATATGGCATAGAATATGGAGAAAATGAAATAAAAAAGAAGAGTGTGTAGCTTGTCTCTCTTCTAGATAGGTTTTTCGTTCAAAAGAATGAGACACATGATCCGGAAAACAAAATCAGCAAGCTCATGAGTAAGAGAGATCCAATAAAATATATTCCAACATAACCCAAACATGCTTGTCTTTCCAAGTTATGAATAAACTAATTTTTCAGTTCAAGGAATGTTAAAGAGTGTGAGCCCAATAAATTGATGAGTTATAGCCCACAAGAAATTTACATCTTGAAACTTATTAAGACGAAAACAAATGTTGAAAAACTCAAAATTTAAAACCTTAGAAGTTGCATTGATGTTTACCCCTGAGGTATTTACAACCCCTAAGCATTTGAATGATTTCAACATTGTGAGGTAAGAAGGTAGTACTCATCCATGATAAAATCAGATTACCCAATCATGAAACCAGAATGAGTGACTTAAAAGCAGCAAATCCAAAAGATAGAGAGATAATTTCCAAGAAAATATAAGGTTTGAACTTCTTATGATTGATAGGACTAGGATTAAATTTTCAATCAACCATTAAATTGGTGAAAAAATGGTTGATTCCTAAGAAATTTTATGAAATATATATCAACAGAAATATTTATAGATTGGATTTGTCCACAATGTCAAAACATGCTCTTGGATAGGATGAAAGAATATCTTGTGTTGTTGTGTATAAGAGGAAACTTGGATCGATTAAGATGTAAGATAAAGCACAAACTCTTCCTTGACAAATTGACTAAATGGTGAAAAATATATGCTCAGCCAAAAGCCAAAAAATTAAACTAGAGGTGCTAACATGAAATAACTCAAAAGAAATAAAAAATCAACTAAGCTCACTATGCTAAGTCCATATTAAAACCAAGTTGGTTGAAACTAACCTAAGAAAACACTCAATGTACAAGCAACCATTTGGATAACTCCAAAACCATGATAAAATAATCATCCAAAGAAAATACGAGTTGGAGTGGGTATAATTTTAGATGGGCATAAATTAATATTCAAAACTTCCATTCACTATGTATGGGACAATAAAAACAGAACTTAAAAGAATTTCAATCAAGCAAATTTTCCCAATTAGAATCATGTAGACATGAATATGGAACAAATCTGAGTGCTCATTCTCACCACAAGAGGGACTTAATAGTATCCCTTATTTAAAATATCCCAATTGCAAGATGAAAAAATGTTTGAAAAAAATTTGATATGGTAAAGAACAAATAGAATCAAGGATCTGAAAATTGTCCCAACACATGAAAAGTTTTAAGAATGAATTAAAACAATTTTCCCATATAAAAAATTAATTTTTTATTCAAAAATCCATTCAAGGGAAACATTAGCGTGTAAGCCTTCTATTTCTTTCCACCTCTGCTGAGAAATTCATTTATTGATAATCTCTTCAATTGTTGGACCTTTGACGATGAAAATGTACTATGGCAATGTATGGTGCCAAAATCTTTGTGTCAAACAGACAGCTTTATCTCTTCCCCTTTGGGCCGCCTGAGTTTCTATCTTTTCTAGAACTTGGAGGCTTCAACAACCCATATTTAGAAGCTCTAGAGCCAAATCTAAAAGCGTGTCTTTATGTTATAGAAAGTGTATTGAATGTTTTGTGCTATTACTTTAGTCTCCAGACACTAACCACAACATTCATTTCATATTTGAAGAGCCACATTAATAGTTTTGGAGTCGTGGGTTATCCAAATTTCCATAGCGAAATCTAGAATATTTCTCTTAGATGCAGACATTAATGAATGTTAAAGATCTCTCCGATGATTAAGATGTTCACCTCATTGTTGATGTCGTTGAAGAAATATTGGACCACTCATTGCATGTAAGCAAGCCTTGTTCTGAGGGTTTCATTACTCATATTATTAGGCTTTATGGTATAGCAGGAATGCATCAACATGCTATTAAAATCTTCAATCAAATGAAAAGTCTCAATATTTTACCGACTGTCAAGTCCTTTAGTGCCCTTTTGAATGAAGCAGAGATACCAATCACTCACTAAACCCCGACCAACGATTAAATTCTGGAAATGACAAATGATCTGGGCGAGTTTTATGTGTGGGTCACAAGGGAAAATTCATCCATGAGTGTCCAATCCCAACGAAAAACTTTATATGCAAATAATTCAAACCAAACTGCAAGAACAACACCTTTCTTAGGGAATGTCAATGAATAAAGAAGGAACTCACAACGAGCATTAACTCATTTGATTAGGGTTTCATACATGGGAGAATAAGGGTGCACGCAGAAGGAACAAACTC
>ML777143.1:2154633-2198903 GCA_009831015.1 Picea engelmannii
TATACTTCATAAGAGTTTCTTGGGTATGTAATGGAATGTCTAACATTAATGCCATCTTACGAAATTCATCTGTGTATTCTTGCATTGTTTGTCCCTTTCTTAGTTTAAGACCTTGCCATTCAATTAAGGCCTTCTCTTTATAACCCAAAGGATAAAATTGCTTTCTAAGTGCATAAACAAATTTGCCATGATGGAAATACATTGCCCACTTGTTGCATGCCATTTTGCAACTTGTTTTTCCACCAGATGAGTGTTGTGCCTGCAAGTCAAAGTGATGCCAATTTGATTTGAGTTGCCTCATCCTTGATTTGTTGCACACTGCAATAAACTTCCATCTGTCTGACCCAACTATCAAGTCTCTCTGCATTGACTTCACCATCATACATGGGTAATTCAAACTTCACATCAAGCTTAAGTAAAGACATATCATGTTTATGTTTATGGGAATATTTTCTTGCGGTGGATTTGGAACTTGATGGAGAAGAAGGAGGTGAAGGAGGAGGTTTAGGAGGATCCTCTCCTTCTTCACTTTTGGCCTTGGAAGATTCACCTAGAATCGGTCTCTTCCGCTCCAAGTAATCATCATATAAAACCTTTACCATCTTCAACATGGCGAAGAAAGACTTTTGGAACTCTATCTCGGTATGAGAAAGTCCCTCTTCTGATGCCATCTTCTCACTTTGAGAAGTTCTCTTTCTCGATCCAATCTCAGGATTCTCTTCAACAAGCTCGCCTTCACCATGATTCAACGTTTCCTTGGTAATCATGCAAACTCAAAAACCAACCGTCAACCTGCTCTGATACCACTTGATCTGAAAAGATCTTTTAAGAGTATGGTTAAGTTTTTAAAGCATGAGTTCATTAACCATTTAGGAATTGAAGAAATAGGAAGAATTAATGATGTAACATGGCAGCCATAATAAGATATATAGATCTAGAAATAATCATAAAGAATCAACAAACCATAACAACAAATTTGTTAATGGAGTTCGGCAATATCGCCTACGTCTTTGGGCCTTTGTCTCAATGGGTGAGGCTTTCTTGTTTCTCTTAAAAGATTCAAAAGTACATCAGCAAAGTGTCAAATGGATTACAAACTAGTCTGGTTGTGTTATGCTAGACCTCAAGAACCCAACACAATTGACGACACTGAAAATGGTTGAACGAAGCTCCTGGAAATGGCCCATAAAGTTCCTCTCCTCGATGGCTTCCGTACATAAAAATGGCTTTGACTTTCAAATTCCTCAACATTTCTCCTTCTTTGAACCTGTCCAAGGATGCCAAGAACCTCTGGTTTCTATAGGTTCGAAGTTGGCAACAACCTCCCAACTTCCTCCCAATATCTGGCCTCAAAAAGGGCTCCAGATCCTCCAATAATGGACAAAATCTCCCAAAACAGGCTAAAACATCTACTAAAAATCATATAATAAAGTTAAAAGACCCAAAATTGGGCGCAGCCCCCGAATTTCAGCCCTTGGTCCTATGTCGTTGTTCCATGCATCCTTGGGCTAGCATGCTAACTGTGGAGCCCCGAGTCGTTAGGTCCTGGTCATGTGGCTTGGCCATATGGCCACCACCTTAGCCTCCATGCGCCCTGCAATAGGTTAAGCTCTCGGTCACTAGCCCCCGCTGATCGGGGCTTAGCCCAATCCTCCACCACTGGTCAACACATATATAATTTCCGTTGAATAACGAACAAGCCCCACAATTCTCCATTTCGGTTAGCCTGGGGGGTCAGGTCGTTGCACCCAGCTACGTCGGGATTTTGAATCCCCCAGAGTAACAAATTCTTTTGACCTAGCTGACATAGGAAAAATTTGGGGTTCCATGTGGCACCCTCTAATTGGGCCACATGTCGCCCTCATATTGGTCCATATCAGGAGATTCAGTGGCACAATCAACGTCCAGTCAACCTGCCACGTCACCGTCGTACAACCCAGTCACCCACCATGTGTCACTGCCATGTCACCATGTCGTACTGCCACATGTCAGTCTGTACTACCACGTCAGCCCGTCATACACCCAAGTGTCATCCGTACAACCACGTGTTAGCCTGTAATTGGGCCACGTCACTGTATGGACTGCCATGTGTCATCCGTATAGTGACACGTGTTAAATCCGTACAGTGCCAACTCAGCCCAAAAGTGTCGAATCTGAGTGACACATGTCACCTCCTGGTGATGCCATGTCAGCATGATGATGTCATCATGACATCATGTTGATTTCACCTATCGTACCTATTGACGTCATCATTGACTTTGACCAGTTGACTTTTTGCCTGTTTGGGAAGATCAGAACATGATAACTTTTGCATACGGTGACTGTTTGAGGAAAAAATTATATGGCCAAAATCAGTGCAACGAGACAGATGCAATGGCACTGGTTTTGTCTGATTCCGAGAAATTTGTTTTTTAGGCCTTCCTGGACCCATTTTGGTTCTTGGATCCTTTTTGGATCACTAAGCCACATGAAGGACACAATAAAGAAGCTAAGGTGGTCATTGACTCAAAGGCACAATGTGTTGTAGATTTGAATAAAAAGAACCGATTCCTACAGTTGTGGTATATCGCCATCCACATCATATCGAGAAACAACAGTCATCAAGACAAGGGTGTGAGCATCAACACACTTCTGCACCATTGGGGAACTAGAAAGGAAACCAATCAAGTGGTGCATGGAGTCCTACCAACACTCCAGGAAGACATCAAGCTAGAGAACCAAGTCCGTGGCAACATCGACATGATGCAGAGCAAACTCGGGGTGGCAAGGCAATAGTTGGACATCATGTTCGACTTCCATTATCATGGAGGGATGGTCATACTTAGTACCAGTTGGCTACAATTCTTAGCCAATCATATCATATGGCCTCTTCTCATGTTTCGAGGATGAAACATGCTTAAGGGGGGTGGAATGTAGTATACCTAGGGAGATAATATGGGAGGTACCCAATGGGAATGGGGTTATGTATTATTAGTGGAGGCCATTCAATGTAAGGTAGACTAGGTCCACCATAGTATTAAATAAGGCCCATTATGGTAGTTACATATAATAAATGGGTAGTTAGATATAATAAATGAGCTTTCTAGAAGATACATTCTCTAGAATGTTCCTAGGAGATAGAGAATGTTATATAAGGAAGTGTAAGCAATGTAACTGGCATGGCGAAGAATATTATATTGTACATGAAAGTATTGCTTGAGGAGTGTTATCCTTTCATAAGGATTAATACACAATGTTACCCTACCTCAAGGGTTTATTATTGATTTATTTCTGAAGCATATTTGCATATCTAGTATTGGTATATAACAAGATCCCATCAAAAGCTTTTCCCACTCTATTACAAGCCTTACACCATCACCAAGGTTGTGGGTGAGAATGCTTTTGAATTAAGTATCCCCCCTTTCCTTAGCTTACACCCTATATTTAATGTGGAGTTGCTCCAACCATATTTTCCACCTCTCTTGGACACCTTAGAAGTGGTCAAGCACTTGCCCCCTGTTAAACTCAATCTCAACTACATTGAGCATGTGATGGTCGATTGGATCATGGACACCAATATGAAGGGCACCTGACATCAGGAAACACACATTATTGGGTTGTCAAAGTGGGGCAACTCCTTCACTAGGGAAAGTGGTTCACAAGGAGTCAGATTCACCATAAGTTTCCCCATTTAATGGAGGAACTTGACACAAGGGGGACCATTACTTCATAAGGGGGGATGGCTGATTAAAGTGGATACTAGTGGTTGCCCACATGTTCCATTGATTCAACATGGTTCCATCTCATGGTAGTTTTACTATTGTTTTTCAAGTCTCGAACTTCTAATGCATTCTTTGGGCATTTCCCTCATGTTTTTGGTAGTATGTGTAGGCCACAAAATATTCAATTGTGTGGCCTACCAATGGTCCAAGAAATGCCCTAAACATAGTTTATATGCAAAATTTGTACCCCTGAGAAGATTACGTATCGACTAGCCGCCTTGGGATTTACATTCCTTTTGCACATCATTTTCTAGGGTTATGGGTTTGGATATTTAGTTTTTTTTGCATCCTAGGGTATCGTACTTTATGTTAAAAGACAATTTTGGCCTCTTCTAAGTCTTCTTGCAAATGGGCATATCTGACACATCTCTCACCACCATTCTAGCTAGTTTGTATTGTTTTGCATCTTATAGTGTTTTTCCATCTCATTCAGTAATAGAAGTTGGGTTTTACTATATTATTGTGCTCTTTGCAATATCTCCATGTGTTTCCATTTATAGTTCTACCTTCATTTCAATCTCTACACAATCTAGATCATTTAGGGACTCATTAGAGGCTTTCTCGATGGATTTTCTAGCAATTTTACACCCTTTATCACACCATGGGTTGGCCATTCTATTTTCCTTTTTATAGGAAATATCACGAGGGCACTTATTTATACAAGTTGAGAGTGTTGTTGTAAACTATGGTAGATGTCTTTAATATTGTCATAACTTAACGTGATCTTTATTTCCTTTTTTAAATCCTTAGAAAAATATTAACTTTATTTTTATTGAAAATCAAGTGCTTTGCATTATTAGAATTTTCTTCTATGGGATTATTATGCACAAAAATGTTTAGAGTTAGGATTAAGGGTCTATGATCCGATTTTGGTTCATGGTCATTTAAGATATAAAAATAACTATTTGGTTGTATATGATGATACACGATATAACATAATCTGCCGCACTACTACCAATCCCATGAATACAAGTCATCCAGTTGGATTTTGGCCACTTCATTAGACCATTGCAAATTATTAGGTCTTGAGAGTTGCAAAGCTTAGTCAGTTCAAAACCAAACAAATTTTCACCTAAATCTTCAAAGTTTTTTTTTTGTATATGTGGGCTAAAACAAGGTCCTCATCTAACCATAGAGGGTTAGGGTTGGAGACTTTACTTAGGATTATAGCTTGGTTATTTGTTGTTCTAACATTAAAGTCCCCTAGCAAGAGGATATCACCTTCATTTCTTAGACTAGAGATATAATGTTCTAATCCATTGTATGGGCAATTTTAATCTAAAGTGTTCTTCTTATAAAAGGTATTATTTATAGTTAGAAAATAACAAATTGCAAAATAGTTTTTTTTAATATTAATGTTTGAAATCTCCATCTACATGTAATGATTGAAAGGGTCTTTCTTGTGAAGCCTAATATAAGGAAAAAAATTCTTCCCTATGTAACAAGCTATGCCTCTAATGCCTCTGTGAGAGGATCTCTTATTCCATGTTGACCATAAGACAAATCCTTCTATGTTAAGGAGTCTAGATTCTTCATATTCCCAAGTTTCAACGAGCAATATAATATCAATTTCTCTCGGTATCCAACTTAACTTGGGATCTTTACTCCATGGAAAGCCATTATAGTTCCAAGAGAGGATCCCGAGTGTGCCAAATTCCTATTTATTATTATATTTTTGGTCTTTATCTCTAATAATTTCTTTTCTATTTCTAATTATTGTTCGTTTTCCTTCCTTCTTGGTTTTTTCCCTTTAAACTTCCTTCCTTAATTTAACTTGATTTGTTGGAATGCGATCTTCATTTATAAATATTCCCGAGCCTTTTAGACTCGAATTTTTATTGGGTATGCCATATTTATGGTCAATAAAGCTTACATTACCACATATTAACTTATATTTATGCTCAATTAATTAACCCAACCTTCTTGCTTCTATGAGTCTACAAGTTGTTTCAATTCGTTACTTGTTATGTAACTTTTCCTTTGATTAGTACTAGCATGTCCTTTGCTCTCACCTCTTTTAAACAAAAAAATTACGAGGTTTAAGGTTCTTTTGTTATGCTCATGGTCTAGTTCTATTAGCTTATTCATTTCCTCTTTAATGGGTTTGATATTCAATTTACCTTCCAGGCTATTTAGGGCTAAGTTATTATTTATCTTTTCTTCTAGTTGTTTGATCATGTACTTCATTTTAAGATTTTCTAAATTATCAACATCCCCTTCCTAGGTTATATGTTTCATTCCTTTATTTTTCTTTTCTATTTCTTTTAGTCTAATCTCCTATGTATGAAATTTATTCTCAACACTATTATTTTATTGTCTAATTGTTTTTTAAACTTGTCCTCAAAGGGTGCAAATTTATTATCAAGCATTACCTATAACTTTGCTTGAAGTTTAACTTCTCTTTCTTCCATTAGTTTCTTTAATAATTCAATATATTCATAAATAATGTCTAAGGTTACTTTGCTAGGTCTCCCCTTGAGAATTTTTGGTATATGTGGTGTAGATCATATATAGATAAACAAATAAAAAGGAAAACTACAAACAAGACTAGAAGAAGGAACTTGTGCTCCTGATTAAGTCACACTTTGTGCCTCCTTGATCTACTTCAAATTCTACTCAATACTATCTCAATAGATCTATAATAATCTCGATGGACATATCTACTCTCTCAATGGTAAATCCACTGAGATTCATAGCCAGAGGATATATTTGTTTAAAGATCTACTTAAAACCCTAATATTGAAATAACTATAACTTCTCAAGGAGATCTTCATTCTCTACTTGGTTCAATCATATGTTAGATAGGAAGAAGGTAATTTGCTTTAGATTTTGCTCAATCAACCCTCAATAGATCCACAATAGTATCACTTGATAGATCCACTCAAGTTCACAACCAAATGTTATATATGCTCAAAACCCAGATCTTGATATAGATGTAACTTCTCAAGGAGATTTGCATTCTCTACTTGGTTCAATCAGATACAATGGAGAAAGAAGGTAATTTGCTTTAGATTCCATTGAGTAATCTCAATGAATGGATTTGCAAACTGCTATGGATATTCCACTGGAACAATTTGTCACAATAGATCTTGTATTATGCTAAAATATTTTATTATGCAAGTTTATTTCCTTAGATCTCAAATTAATTATCACTGGATTATTGCTCAAATTTATGAAAATAATTGAAATACAAAAATGAAAGAACAAGCAAATGAACACACCATCCACACAAATGAACACAAGATGTATCTTGGGAAACCCGATATAGGAGAAAACCCAACTAGAAGGTGAGGGCTATGCTCTGTGCTCTTTTCTTTAGTTATGAAATTGCAAATACAAAGAAAGAGACACTTGCTATGGAGTTGCCTTTGACATTGTGGCCTAAATGGTTGCTACATAATCTTCTTCCTCCTTTATTATGTTCTCAAATCCCACTCCTAGATGCTTTGCTCAACTATGGAACACATACAATGCTAAAGAATGGAACCCCCTCTCCTCCTAACATAGCCTAATAACCATCTAGTGTTAGATTTTTTGCATGCCTCAACCCTCAAGTGTTAGGTTTTGGACCTTCTAGAATCTTCTTGAAAGTACACACATGGCTAGCCTCACATGTGTAAGTAATGGGGGCTGACATGGCATCAACTCGGTACCATGGTGATCAACAAGGTAGGTCAACTTGTAGGAGACATAACTTTCACACATGAGCTCCAATTGAGGTGATTTTCATAGTCTTGGAAATGTCTCAACGTGTAGAACAAAATTGAGGGGATGCGAGCTTTGACCCCAAAAAGTGTCGTTTGATGCCTCAAAATGACTTTGGAAGGTTCTAGACCCCAAATTCCAAACTGAGACTTATCACTAAAATGAGTCATGGAAGCCAATTCCTCCAACTTTTCCACCTAAAAAAGTACCAAAATAAATGAAAAATTATATAATAATCCATTTTGAATCATCTCAAAAAAAATCTACATTCTCTACTCAATTTAATAAAATGCAATAAAGAAAAAAGATAACCTACTTTAAATTCCATTCAATAATTCAATAAATAAATCCCCTCAACTTCACAAACAAACAAACAAATAATAGATTTACTCAAAAATCCACACAAAACCCTAATATCACAACCATATGATAAATTACCTTAGAAGTCCACTTAAAGCACTTAAAGAGATATGTGTTCTTTAGTGCATAGTACTCAAAGAAATCCATAGTCTTTATCACATCCTACTTAAAAAGATCTATACTTATTTAATAATTTAAATTCAAATTTTAATGAACATAAACCTTAAATTATATATTAATATGTTTTAGAAAATTTATATAAAATATTAATTTTATTATTTTATTATTAATCATTTTAATGGTTTTGAAAAAATATATATATTTCTTTTTCAAAATTTAAAACAATATTATAATTTAATTCACAATAAAAATAAAAATAAAAAATAATTTTAATTCACTAAATACTAATTTTAAAATCTCATATTCTTTCAAAATAAAAACGAAAGGCAATATGTTTTAATCTATGTTGCACGAGTTTTCTAAAAGTGGGAATGTGAATACAAGTGTTCGAAACTAGTAGAAGTTTCCTTCAAATTTACAGGAAACTTGAATTTGGGAGCAACAATAATATATATTAAAAAAATATAAAAAATATTTTATATTACAATGATACTTTAGATTACAATGTATAGATATATTGATACATTTTAAATCTTATTTCAATAAAATTGAAGTTGAATCGAGGACAATGTTTCTCTTATTGCAACAACTACAATATTAAAATTACTAATTTAATTTGTGTTAATAATTATATGAATATATTTAACACAATAATGAAACTTTAATATCCACAAATATTCCATTAGAAAATGAGAAACAAAATTGAAAATACATATATACAATTTTAACATCTTTTTAGAATTAAACTTTACATATATAAATTTTAAACATCTTTGTAAATTTGAAGCATTATTTTTTTTTTATTGAAAAAAACAAAATAGTACTACCCTTCTAATATGAAAATACTATAATGATATGCTTGGTTGATAGCAAATGCTTGTCGTGGATGTCGTGGATAGGGTATTGATTTATTCAATTTTCATGTTTARTTTGAGCTTGAAGGAAACATAAATGCATTAAAAGTTTTTCATGTCCTCAACATGGTCTGGAAGTCCAGAAACACGGCCCTCTTTGAAGGGAAGTCACCTTCAGCGCTTTTTGTGGCTAATTCTCTGGAAGTCCAGAAACACGGCCCTCTTTGAAGGGAAGTCACCTTCAGCGCTTTTTGTGGCTAMTTCTATTTTACATAAGGCARTTTTACAACGGACTCAACCACCTACCAATCCAAAGCGTCGGTTTCGTTTTGCTTATCCTATTGATAAGGTTGTTGCCTGGTTTGATGGAGCCTCTCAACAGAACGGTTCTCTCTGCGGTGCGGGAGGGAAAATATTGCTAAACACTCACACTTGCTATCGCTGGACCTTAAACTGTGGGAATGGTTCGAACATGAAAGCTGAATTGCTGGGGGCTTGGGCGTCCCTCAGCCTGGCTAGACGACTGCACATCGACGAGCTTCTTCTCCTGGGTGACTCCAAGATTATTGTTGACTGGCTGAAGGGTCAAGCAGATTTCAAGGTGGCGGCTCTCGAAAGTTGGAAAGAGAGAACTAAAGAGACATCCTACTGTTTCAGATTTCTCTCTGTTACTCACATCTATAGAGAGGATAATTGTGAGGCTGATACACTCTCCAAATTAGCTTTAAATTTGCCCCCGGGACATTTTTGCTTCACAAAGTGGGAGGACGGTAACGAAGGGCCCACCATCAATATCAAGCTGTGATTGCCGTTCCTTTGGGCTGACATATGTTGCATATCTTTTGATTAGATGGTCGATTCCCTTTTTGATTTGGGGTTTTGATCTTTGCCGGATTTGTAGTGATATTTTCTTTCCCACCAACTGTGTTTATCCTTGAGGCTCCTTTGGCGGAGACCGTCTTTGTATATTTATATATCCTTTTGAATATATAGAGTATTTTTTCATGTGGAAAAAACTATAAAGTGAGTATTATTAAGTTTTTTTATTTACTAATTTTTAAAAGCTCCCAAGTTCTCAAAAGAGTTCCCAGCCAATTATGAACGTTCCCAACTAATTTCCAAGCTCTCCCAAAACTTCAAGAACTTGAAAAGAATTTGAGAACTAGATGTTACAAATGTCGAGAACAGTTTCGTGCAACATTGATTTTAATTCACTAAATGCCAATTTAAAAATATCACAACCCGATTTTAAGATTATTATTTTTCTTTTTTATCAATATGTTGTTGGTTTATTAGTGAGCCGATAGTGTTTCAATAGGTGAAGTCTATATCCCCAGGTTCCATTTTCATGATGGATATAAATTTCAAAGAGGAGAGGTTGAATTCAAGTTGTGATAGTTGTTAACAAAATAATTTTTCTTAAGTCTCTATCCCCAGGTTCCATTTTCATGATGGGTATAAATTTCAAAGAGGAGAGGTTGAATTCAAGTTGTGATAGTTGTTAACAAAATAATTTTTCTTAAAACCTTACATTTAAGTGAAATTAAGTTCGTTTTCTATAGTGTAACACTTTTAAGGTATATTTCTTGAAAATCGGAAATCACTATAAATTATAATTATTAAATAATTAAAAATATTATTTAATGTTAATAGTGTTGTAGTTGAACTATAAATATTCAATGTAAATATTTCGATTTAATAATGTTGTAGTTCAACAATAAATATGTTAAATTATTCAGTAATATTTAATATATTTGAACAAACAAATATTAATATACTTAATGTATAAATATAATTATTAAGAAATTATAAATTCAAATTCAAACGTGGTAGGTTATCTATATCTTGTTAGATTTTAGAAGTCAAATCCCCTTAATATTATATTATTATTATTATTATATTATTTGAAGAGAAGAGAAGTGCACTAAGAGCTCGTCTTCTTTTAATATAAGAAAATAGGTTAATGGCTCAAGACTAAAAAACATCTAGCAGGAGTGAAAGAAACTTTGCCTCCACTAACAAATTATTCTCAGTGGCGTGGTTTTCTTTGAATAATGGTGACCAAGTTGTTTTCCTTGAATAACCTCCACCAACTAGTTATTCTAGGTGGCTTGATTTCCCTTGAATAATGGTGATGAACCAACTAGTTATTCTAGGTGGCGTGATTTCCCTTGAATAATGGTGATGAGTGTGCTTACATTCTTGAATAACAACCATTGACAAGTGAATTATGATAGGTCTTCCCACTTTGTAATGGTTAAGAACATGTGTTTCCTCTTAAGAGGTCACAAGTTCAAGTCTAGAGGGGGGTAGGGTATGTATCCCTTCGTAGACTTTACCAGTCAAATCGCTGGGCAGAGGGGGGTCCCTTGTCCCACAAACAAGAGGTCTCATACACCAATTTAGTGTGCTAGCTTGGGGTCTCATACACCAATTTGGTATGCTGACTTGGTTGTGACCTTAAAAATAGATTATTATTAATAAAAAAAACTCTACATACCAACATCCTTTACTAATAAAAAGCTATAAAAAAATTGTACATCCTATAATTATAATTAATTACTATGTGAAAATGCTTCTAGCTTAATCTTCCCCTCGTATAGGTAAAAAAAATTACAAAATTCTAATAATACCATTATTACATAATACCCCTTTTACATGCTTTACTAAAAAAAATTACCACTCTAAATCAAATACACTTGTTTATACTTATTAAAATTATTTTAACTTTAAATTACAAAATTCTAATAATACATTATTGTACTGCGAAAGGTAGTATATAGTAATGAGTTAGCATTGACTTTCATATTAGTTTTATGTTGACTTGAAAAATTTATATCAATTTAAATGTTCAACATAACAATTACAAAAAATTATTTTTTTTAAAAACAAAAATAGTATTTTTTTAACTTTTCATAATAGTATTATAATATATGTTAAAATCTAATATTGTATTGTTTTTTCAAATGAGGTAAAAATTTAAATTTTAAATGTCAACTTTTTTACACTTATTAAAATTTCAATAATTTTACATTTATTAATATTTTTTTAATCTTTCAATTTCAATAATTTTACATTTATTAACATTTTTTAATCTTTTAGTATAATTTTATATAAAAATTATTAACGTTTTTTAATCTTTTAATATAATTTTATAGAAATTTGTATGTAATAATTTTTAAACTTTTAAGTTATATTTTAAAATATAAGAAACATTGAGATGTTTTTACTTTTTTAATTATTATAAAGATCATAGGAAGTACATATCTGCATTTTTTTAGAATGATTAAGTAAATGTCTGAATTTCGGAGGCAGTACATGCATCGTGCTGCCCTTGTTACATACTAGCACAATCGCTAACTCGCCGTTGAGAACACGTGCCTACAATATACTGAGAATGCGTGACTCCAATATAAAATGTGTTACATACATAAAATGTGTTACATACTAGCACAGCCTCCAATATAAAATGTGTTACATACTAGCACAACCTCCAATATAAAATGTGTTACCCGCTAACTCGCGGCTGAGGTTGAGAACACGTGCCTACAATATACTGAGAATGCGTGACTCCAATATAAAATGTTTGTGATAATTCGTGTGTGGTAATATGAAACGTTTGGCTGCATTAGGTTGATAAATGGAACGTGGCAATTACATATCCTTACAGTAATTTTTTAATGTGATTAGGTAAATGTTAAAAAGTAAACATGTTAACGGATGCCTTGATTTTGGAGGACAACTAAGAATATGCCAACATCTTCAATACATAGCCATCAGATTAGGGTTTAAGGTTAAATAAGGTTAAAAGATCATTAATTGTGCCCATTATCAATAGGTGTAAATCTTTCGACGTAAATACCCCTTTTACATGCTTTACTAAAAAAAATTACCAATATAAACCAAATACACTTGTTTATACTTATTAAAATTATTTTAACTTTACGAATACAGTTGTTTATACTTATTAAAAGTATTTTAACTTTACATAAATACTTTATATTCCCATTAATTTTTTTTTATCTCTATTTATAATATCCGAAGAAAAGTTCCAATTTACTATGTTAACACCAAAATAAACAAAAGATTCATCTGCTTAACTTGGAAAATTAGAATATAGTTCTTGCTATTAAACCCTAACCTTCATAACAAAAACCCTAATATCACAGAAAGAGGGCGAGAACAGTATATAGCAGCTCTTTAACCCTCATATTTTTCTTTTATATCTTCGGCTTCTTGACTCTCCAGTTGCTCCTGTAATATATTGCGAGTACGTGTTTGTAGCCAGGTTATCCTTTTTTCCGGCGAAGCCATGGCGGACGGGTACTGCTCTCTTTAACTTTCGCCATAAAATTTCTAGAAGTTATTTTGCATTTTTTCCGTTTTGGTTGTAATGTGAGTAAATTTTTTATATGAATATGACTATTCGCTGTCCGAATTTAGTTCACGAGGCTGCTTTAGTGATCAGATCATGGTATTTCCAAACTGATAGTCATAGGTCACGAGTTCAATACCATTGGGCCCATAATTTTGTATGACCCTGTATTTTTACCTTTGGAATGGAAAATAAACAGTATATTTGCGCTCCTTATAGTAAGCCAAGTAAATTTTCGCTCTTCAGAAGGGAATCGGGTAAAAAGCGTTTTAGATTTTATTGTTTGATGTATGCCCAAGACTTTGTCCCACTGGTGAAAAATTGGGTCTTTCTCAGATTGACGAGATTTCAAATGTTTAGAGGTTGCCAACAGGGTCTTGGTTAGTCGGTAAAGGGTGCTTCATACCTTAATCGAGGTTCAAATCCTCAGAGACATGATTCGCCCTTCGCGAACTGTTTCCCTGTGAAGATGACGGGATCCTTTTAGGTTGCTACTACATTATATTATAATACTTCTAGAATGTTTCTTCATGAAAATGAGCAGATCTATCAAAAGTGTGTCTACATTCCATTGTAATACTTCCTGAATGAGAAATGACACATTCACTGCTCAGAGATAATAAGAAACACGTGTCAAGACTCGGAAAAAATCTTTATAGGCATCTTCTGCTTGTGTGATAGAACTAGTGGCTGAATGACTTCATAAATAGATTTCTGAATATATTCGGTGGCATATACATAACCAGATAATGGAATCTATTTGGCCCTGATGCATTGTAATAACATATTATCACAGGAACAATGCATTCCTTGAGCCTTTGATAAGGTGTGATAATAAAAAAATTGCATTTTTCAAGGTCACGTAGATGCCTAAGAGGTGATAATATTTCATTCATTTCGTGTAGAATTAGCAATCTTCTGCGCTGTTACAGATCCTGCAACCTTATTCTATAGGAAGTTATTAACTGTCCTACTGCTTACACTTAGTTGGACTAAGAAACATATTGTTTGTTCATTACAAGAAAGCCAGTCCTTGGTTTGTTTGTTCAGTGGTTGATTTGATTCGATGCTCAAGATTTATTTCCACCTAGATTTGTTTTGGACAAATGTAGAAAAAGACCGAAGGCTCAATGAGTTCATGGCTCAGGCAGTGTTTAGAAGGGAGGTGATTCTCTTTGTCATGACCTAAAGCGACATATTTGGACTTGAAATTGGTGGTAATCTGTGTTCTTCGCAGGTCTAAGAAACATATTGTTTGTCACTTCTATTTGGTCCCGATGCAACCTTCTTCTATTTAGTTGGTCTAAGAAACTTATTCTTTGTTCATTACAAGAAAGCCCTGTCTAGCGTTGTTTGTTAAGTGTTTGATTTGACTCAATGCTTAAGATTTGTTTACACCTAAATTTGTTTTGGACAAATGGAGAAAAGCACTCAGTGCTTTAGGGCTCAACGAGGGTAATAAGTTGATGGTGCTGGCAGTAATTTGAAGGAAGGTGATTCTATTTGTCATAACTTGAAGTGACATATCTGGACATAAAAATGGTAGTCAGTGTTCTTCCTCAGTATAAAAGAATTCAAAAGCAAAAGCCTTTCAAATTTTCAGAATTGATTTGAGTGCTAGGATATATGTTTTATTGTGTTCTCAATTGTAGTGGTACACGAAGAGTGTTCAACTTTCTGATCGCTTGTATTAAGAAAATGTTTCCTAAAATCCTTTTGAGGTTAAATTTGGCCTCTTCTCATATTTCAGGGAAGACCACTCTAAGTGAAACATAGGTTTTAAAATATAGGTTATATTCTAATGAAGATTTAATGGGTATTTTAAGCTTTCATTCAGAGAAATCTCAAATATCCTCTGCCACTTTAACAATTATTAATGTTGTAGGGTTTGCAGTGGATAGCATTTTACGGAGCAAATGCAGTCCTTGTTCTCCTTTTATTGTTTAGTTGCTTAGAATATATGATTGTAGTTATCTGGTGTTTACAGGGGAGATGCTGATGTTATTGAAGAAAAGCCCACTGCAGCATTGGGAGAGCCTATGGACATATTGACTGCTTTGCAGCTTGTATTAAAGAAATCATTGGCCCATGATGGTCTTGCTCGAGGTCTTCACGAAGGTGCCAAAGCCATTGAGAAACATGCAGCTCAGCTGTGCGTGCTTGCAGAGGATTGCAACCAACCTGATTACACAAAATTAGTGCAAGCTCTGTGTGCTGAGCACAATGTGAACTTGATTTCTGTGCCCAGTGCAAAGAAATTGGGTGAATGGGCAGGAGTAAGTGTTTTTTAATATGTGTACTTAGTTGTGGTCTACAGCTATTCTTGTCTAACTTATTAACTGCTCTATGCAGCTTTGCAAGATTGACTCAGAGGGCAAAGCCCGCAAGGTGGTTGGGTGCTCTTGCCTCGTTGTTAAGGTAAAATGCAGTTTTGAATAATTATTTTGTCACTATTTTAAAGAAGGCTTATTCTTATCTGATTTTGATCTATTCTATTGTTGTATGATGATTAAACAGGACTATGGTGAAGAAACTGAGGGCTTGAATGTCATTCAAGAATATGTGAAGACACATTGAGCTGTGAGGTCCAATTATGTTTTGTTGCTTGCCAATGTGTACTGTGTTTCACTCATCTCTTATTTGGCTAATATTATGGGTTTTTTTATAGAATCTTGAGGTGGACTTTACAATTTTAGTCTTATTACATTCCTTTGTTATGCGGCGGATTGTCTCTGGACATGAGTTTATGTCAACAATTTGAGTCTTATCTCTCATTGCAACTCCCCTGAAATAAGTATTTTGTTTTGATTTTGCATCCAGACAGTGCTCATTCTTATCATCATTGGCTTCAGTCTTGCGCAGTAACAATATGTCCAAAATTGTCAATGGTTAGGGATTCTGTTTATTATATGCTTGTGAATGGAAGTTTTAGAATGCTCTATAATTGCTTCAGCTTCAAATTTTGCATATTTGGGCTAAATAGAAGTGATTAATATTAGTTTTTAAAACTTAATAAATTTTAATTTAAAAGCGACTAATAGAACTTGGTTCCCAGAAAAACATTAAGCTCTTGTAAATTAAAGATTTAGAGTAAAAAGATATTTATTGGTATCCAATGATTAAATGGTCTCCTCGAGTACAATGGAGTGACTAATACCTGTTGTTAAGAAAGATTGGTTGCTTCCATTACTTGTGCTGATCATCACTTGCTTTATGATGGCTGATGTTTATACTTCATACTTTAAAACACAGATTACTTGTTCGACTATGTGGCTTCTCTTGATACTTTCTTATCAATGATAAGGCTATCTCCCAATGTTTGACACCGGAAAGTCACAGTTATAGGTTGCATATTTTGTCCATGCTTAGAAAACTCATACACTAAGGAGATGCATAACTAACTTGGAAAAGAAAACACCTGTTGAGAAAAGTGAACTTTGAAGGACTGTTAAGCCCCCGCATACTTCCTTGCGTGACTCACTAAATAACGAAGTAGTTGGATGATGGTGTTTTTCAGAAACTAAGCTGTACAAATTCAAGTATGAATAACTTTGTTATTAATATACAAGTTGAAATGTTGGGTGCTCGCCATCACAGAAAGTGTTTTCCTTAACTGATTTCATGGCTAATAAATGGATTTCTCTTGTGATATGGCCAAGTACTGTAGTGACTAGTCTGATGATTGATCCATGTTTAGTCTTGGACTTCTTGTGACTTTCATCATTTATAAAAACTGCAGAAGAATTTGAACTGTCTGTTAACAATCACACCTTGACTACTAGCAAAATGCATGTTCCTTTAATATCCTTTTTTGGAACCAAGTTTCTTCTTATCACAATGAGGTTAACACTTCCAGATTTAACATTATGGGAATCACTAGTATTATTCAAACTGATCGTTCTTCGGCTAAGCAGTGGAGAGTGGGGGGTATCTATTCTACAAAACTCTCCCAGGTATCATGTTTGGCCCCAACTCTGTTGCACTCTGTTGTGTGTGCAGACATCCACAAGCGTGAGCACAAACAGAAGCACATCACTTGGATAGACTTGAACCCAAGTGGGGATAGTGTTAACTACTTGCTTTCACTGACCGAGTGAGCCACCATTGACTTCTTTAACATCTTTATTTCTACGGAATTTGGCTTCCACTTTGGGGCCCTCTAATATTTTGGAGTCCACTCTCAGGGCACCTCCAGAAATGAACCAAATGAATTAACAATGGTGTATCTCCAGGCGGATTACAGTATCAATCTCTTGTAGAAGATCTACAATCTGATCCATTGTTTGACGTGCTGCTAGAGGATCTATAGGGGAAAGATTCTGCTCCATCGTTTGATGTGTTGCTAGAGGATCTGTAGGGGAAATATCTCCTATCCCTAGTGTTTCTCTCCATTGTTTGATGTGTTGCTAGAGGATCTGTAGGGGAAAGATCTCCTATCCCTAGTGTTTGTCTCCATTGTTTGATGTGTTGCCAGAGGATCTGTAGGGAAAAGATCTCCTATCCCTAGTGTTTGTCTTTACTAGATATCTCACCCACCTAGTAAAGGTGTCTTTTAGGTTTCTTACATGCTGCGAGTTCGAAGAGCACTACCCAACAGCTCGACATACTACCCTTTGAAGTTGCTTTCCTTTTATGTCCATTTTCAGGAGTAATGTCCAAGATGTAGATCTATTTGTTGAGGAATGTATATGTGTGCAAGTTATGTGGCTGCAATATCTGATATTTTTATGTATGGGGTGAAGGTGTGCATAGATGTTTGTGCAAGTGTTGGAGCTAAAATATACTAAATGTGATTCCAATGTCTGATATCTTATAGGTCAGTAGTTATATGCTACTTATTTTGTCCATGCTTATAAAATTCACACTTGCTTAATTGATTGAATGGATGTTATTGTCTACTACAAACTTGGAAAAGAAAACCCTTGTTGGATAAAAGTGGAAACTTTCAAGATTGCTAAGCCTCTATATTTCCTTCCCAACTCAGCTATGAAGGTCACCATGCTTTGTAAAAGGTTCTATCACAGCGTGTAAGACCTCACTCCAAGAAGCTAGGCATGCTTGGCCCTCTTTAAAAGGGTGCTAGTGTCTCGGAAAATTTACGGGGCAACCATTTTCTGTCCTAGTAATTATGCTGCGCATGAGACATACATGGTATGTGGTTAAATGAGGCTTTAAAGGTGCTTCTATGGGGCGGAGTAGGGCCGTTATCAAAATACTCAGCTCAAACTCAACTGGAAAAATGTTATTTATGTGTTTACTACATTTAGTGCAAAGATACGAAAGCAATTCGGAGTGACAATCGACATACTTCTACATATTTGAGTGCTGTATTTTCAACTTCAAGATAACTTTGAACGAATTTAAAGCATTGGCATTTATAACAATCAATTATGACTACAATGGTGAAATCCCAAGAATTGCCCATTTATATATTTATATTGAATTAAATTTTCGATACGAATAATGTGTACTATGCTTCAATAAAAAGGAATATTTATATTTATATTGAATTAAATTTTCCATATGAATAATGTGTACAATGCTTCAATAAAAAGGAATATTTATATTTATATTGAATTGAATTTTTCATATGAATAATGTGTACAATGCTTCAATAAAAGGATGATAGGAGCTCAAAATTATGGGTTGGCTTATGCAAAATGCTTCAATAAAAGGATGATAGGAGCTCAAAATTATGGGTTGGCTTATGCAAAATTAMTTGCATAGATAGAGTTGCAAGTTAAAAGTCCATCAAGAGGTTCAAAACAACATAAAACAAAGACCTTGTARTTAAAAGGTACAAAACATCATAAAACAAATGTCTTGGACCCAAAAGGTACAAAACATCATAAAACAAATRTCTTGGACCCAATAATGGCAATGTTGCAGGATGTTGGTCATGGTCTTTCAACGACAAGTTCYCRTCCATTGATGGGTGGCTTAGGAGGCTTTGGTGCTTTAGATATGGACAAGGTTAGAGTTTGGCATTGTTTGTCATTGCAACACAGGATCGGGGGCCACCTTCGTGTGTGCTCATCTCTTGTGCACTCTCGTCTCTTGTGCATTAGTGGTTTGGAGCTACTATCATCTTTGTGCAAAACTTTGTTGATGGGAGTCAAGAGGGGCTTGGTGGCCCCTTGCTCATAATATAAGGGGTACCAACCCAAAAAATCCAAAAGTTATTAGAGATGCTTTATGTCCATCCTTAACTCTGATGGGAGTCGAGAGGGGCTTGGTGGCTCCTTGCTCATAATATAGGGGGTACCACCCCAAAAATCCAAAAGTTATTAGAGATGCTTTATGTCCCATCCTTAACTCTTGCACATACTATGCTTTGCATAAACAAGTTGGCACAAATTAATGTGCCATCATTACCACAAAAAGCCTCTTAATTGGAGTATCAAATTAAAAGCAACATTAGTGCAATTCTTCCTAGATGGAATATGGATTTTGACTTTAACGAGCATCCATGTAGAATGGAGTGTAGGGCCCAAGGAAGTTAGCCCCCTAACAAGGCAATGCTCGCTCTAAGATATGATGGCACAATGCTTGCTTCAAGATATGAAGGTAGTAGGTGTTGTTGATAGAAAGCTCTGACGCTGGCACATACAAACACGGGTAAGGCATATAAGCAAAACAAATGCTTCAATGTCTTTGTTTTCCCAAATTGAGCAGTTTTGGGTTATGTCACCCAAAGATGACAATCTTTTATCCTCTAAAAGGCCACCCAAGGTTAAACACAAGGGGAAGAAGGTCTTTGTAAGTTTTAAGGTTGACTTTCAAATGTCGCAAAGCCAAAACAACTATGACTTTTGCTTTGATTTCAAGTGCCAAAATTTATTGTTGACCCAAAGCCGCTTTTACCCCAAGGTAGGTTTGTATTTAGAAAATACTATGGATTTCCCCACGTATAGGCTTGTTCCCAAGCTTGTGGTGTTGGTAAGCATAGCTTAAGCACGAGCACCTAGAATTAATGCCTAGATGCTTTATATAAAGAATCTATCATTATTAGCTAAATAGAAATTTTGCTTATGCACTGGAGGCATGAAATACAACCTTTGACCATGTTAAATAGAGCTTCTGTCTAATGTATGCCTCCTTTAAAAAACCTAGAGGTTGAGAATCATGGAGAGTTAGCCAAGGTATTCCCTTCAAACTTTGCTAGAGGGGACCACCAAAGAGCATGCCCATTGAAAGAAAAGCCCATACTAGAGATAAAGCTCTCTCTAGGACAAATAAGGTTTGACATCAAGGGCTTCTACACACTCTACAAAACAATAGTAATCACAACCTTAACATGAGTTGAGGTAATGAAGAGGGTATGTAAATAAATACTTTACGACATTGTTTCCTTGATGGTAGGTCTTGAGTGATTCAGTGCTTGGGAAGAACTTTCTAGGTATCATTTCCTTGCATGGTTGTAACCACCCATTTGACACATAAAACTTGATCTTGGAGGCAAGTTTTAATGATGCCCGAACCTCCAAATTATTGTGGGGTACAACACAACTCCCAATTGACTCTATGGAAGCCCTTGTCTTTATTACAACCCACCCACAAATTTCTTAGGGCCTTCTTCGGCCTTGCATACCTTGCTTTAGAGGGAACCCAACATGAAGTATAATACACATGTAGGAACTAAAACTTTAGTGAGGATTTGAAATTTAGAAGTAGAGGCCAATGGCTTGGTTATACATTTGTCAATATTTTTTTCCACTCTTTGTACCACCACTTCGTAAAGATCCTTTTGTGAACCCGAAAAAGATGGAATGCCCAAGAGCTTAAAATTTTTCTGAAGAATCCAAGGCTATTTTTGTGAGGCCATCAATTAGGGAGTTGAATTTGTGTATTGCAGTGGGTTTTGGCCCACTGGATGTTAGAGATCGTGGCTATGCAAAAAGTATCTAGGGACTCCATGATATTTTCATAAAGGCTTTGGTCCTCTAAAATAGTTAGGAAAGAGTCATAAACGAATTGACCATTGATCAATTGTCCTCCTCTGGTGCTTGCAAAGGAATGCCTTAGTCAAGCCAAATGATACCTTTGCACATAGAATAAGGTCCTCAAAGACCATAACATATGGGGTTGGAGCTAGGGGACATCCTTGTCTTGTGGATTAGAGAAGTCCGACCTCCATGGGCTTGCTTCGATTGATGGATTGGCAGGTAAGGGTTCTAAAAAAGGGTTTGACACTCCCAATGATGGTGGGACCAAAACCCATGGCATTAAGCATGGAAAGAGTAAAGGGCCATTCTCCTCGGGTCATATGTTTTTTCAAATCTATCATATGAAGTAGGCATCGAGGTGAATAGAGCAGGCCCATTCCATCACCTTGCACACTGCAATGACATTATCGAGAATATATTGCCCACAAATAAACCTTGTTTTCTTTGGACTAATGATCTTAGGAACATTGTTTGATACACAAGGAAAATGCCTTATAGGCGTTTCATAGAATTATATGCCACTAGCTTGGGTCTACTTTGGCTCCAACATTAGGATTAAACTTAATAATGCCTTGGTTGATTCTAATTCCAAGATCTTGTTTTTGAGTGCTTATTTGTAAACTTGCAGTAAGACTGACCCTAAACAATGATATTTGGCAAATTAAAATTAAAATTGAAAGCTTGACCTATCAAGCTCGGACTGTCATCATTGATCTCATGCAAGGCTGCAAAGATCACATCAAGAGAAAAAGATTACTCACATACTCTCCCATGCTCATAAAAAGCCTTTGCTGACATCACATTTAGACATAGTTGCATGGCCTCATGTATTCCATCTATAAACTCTTGTGTTTGAAAAACCATTTTATAGTGGTCAATGGACTTTTTCTCAATCCTCCTATTAAGTGACTCGACCCAAAGTAGTGTTTATGGTAGATATGTTTTTGTTAGCCTCCTTGTTGGCAAAATATGTGAAGAAGGCTTTAGTGGCCATGTCTCGAGTTCAATGAGTATTTGTGATTGCCATTGAATGCCTCTAGCTTAGTTGACACCAACCATCCAAATTAAATGTCATAGCTTAGGAAATTAAATTTGCTATTCTTCATCATTTGGGCTCCATTGTGAGTCTTGCATTGCCTCTTCCAATTTGTCATACATTGCGCACGGTTATTCCAAGTCCCTGCAATTTGATTTCCATAGCCCCACAAAAAAACCACAATTTTGGAGATGGCATCTTCCCACCAAATTATCTACCCATTCTCTCTTGGGGGTCTAGGGACCAAGTTCCATACAATTTTGATGCAAGTGAGACAATTTGGGCTTTAAAAGTGGGAGACATTTTTTGGGCCCACTATGAGATTGAGAACCAAATTTGCTATGAGATTTTTTGGGGTTCGCTATGAGATCGAGAACCCTCACATGGAAAAACCACTAAGTAGTGTTATTAGTTGAGAAATCTGATGACTATGTGAAATAAACAATCAAGCCGTTCTTATAAAGCGAAGGGCCCTCATAATTTATATAGCATGAGTAAGTTTGGAATACTAGAATAGAAAAAACCACTGGTTAAGCTACAAGTTTGAGTGCAATGTCAACCTTGTGGCTTCCACACTTACTTAATCCACATTTGGATAATTGCTTTAGGAGGAACCCTCTTGATAAAATCCCTTAAGATGAAGCTGACTCGATGTCATTTACACAAGCTATCACATTCATTAGTAGAAAGCAAGTTTGAGCTTTAGAGAAAGAGTTGTTGCCTCATGATAGACCTTGGGAACACACTTCCAAGAAGTCTTGGACACCATCTCCACTCTTTATACTAGTTGCAACTCCTACTAGAACATTGAAGTTTTTCAGTGATGAGGATGCTATAATGACCCCCAAATGTCTTATATAAGAAATACCACAACTTACAAGCCAATGAGGTTGCAACTAAAGAGGTAGGACTAACAACACCGTAGGGAAGGTACTTAAACATCACAATGATTTAGAGCATCACCCTCAAGCCTATATATTTTTTAATATTAGAAGACAAAAGGTTCAATAAATAATTTGAAATTAAATCATTTTAATACCCATTTTTGAGATGTAAGAAGAGTAACAATGTGGAATGAAATATGGATATGTCATTGTAGCAAGATAGCGTGTAACTTCACATAGACAACCATCACAAGATGACCCACAAGGTATGACACCGAAACTATGGGTGGTGTTAGTACTAGAGTGAGGGAGGATGCTATCACATCCATTGTAAGACTTACACCCCAAAGCCAAGTTCTAGAGTGACAAATCTTTTGGTGCATATACTGTGTTATAAACCAAATTTATCTCATGATAGTTATATATGTGAAATTATTCAAAATGGACACAACAATAACAATCCAAAAAGGGTTTCAAGACTCTAGAGTTTTTTTGTAAATACTTAGGAAAATAAATGTTATTTAATTAACACTAAATTATGTATTAGATTGTTTTTGGTTAGGGGTTTTGAGGGTAGTTGGAATGAACCCCTCACTATTTATAAGTCTTATATTTTTGTATTTCGTGTCATCCTTTGGACACAACCCAATGTTGGATATCATTATTAATCAAACCTCTTTCTTTCATGTTCAATCTTGTGAGATATTTCCTTCGTCTCTCTTTGTTTCAAACACACTCAATAATGAAGTTGACACACATACACTTGTGACCTAGAAAAAGAGTATTAATGTGGAACAAAACCCCAACATAAGGATATGTCATTATAGTAAGATCAATTGTAACATCACAAAGATAACAACTACAAGCCAAAGATGTCCCACAAGTCATGGCACATAAATTTGTTAGTAGTGTTAATACCACATCAAGGAAAGTTGCTATAGCATCAACCTTAGGACTTATGCCCCAAAGATAACTCTTGGATTGAGAAAGAGTTTGGTGTGGTTAATTCCTTATAAACCATTTTCATCTCACAATTGTTATGTATGAGGGCTTATTCATAACACACACCAAACTATGATGTTGACATACACAAACACTCAATTTAGAAAATGAATGTTAGAATGTAATGAAATCCCTACATAAGGAAATGTCACTATAGCAAGATACCTATAACAACACATAGATAACAACTAGGATATATCACCACAGAAAGATGCCTATAACATCACATAGATAACAACTACAAGACAAAGATGCCCCACAAGACATGACATCATGTAACACAATCCCAACATAAGGATATTCTTCTATAACAAAATAACATGTAACATCACATAGATAATGACTACAAGCCAAAGTTGGCCCATAAGACATACCACAAAAACTACATGCGATGTTAGTTCTTGAGTGAGGGAGGAAGCTATCACATTATCTTGGAGACTTGTACCTCAAAGCTAACTTTTAGATTGATAAAGATTTTGGTGTGGGTAATGCCTTATAAACCATCTTTGTCTCACAATTTTGATGTATGTGGGATTATTCAAAACATGCATACCCAATGGTGATGTTGGTGCACATACACAATTTAAAAGAGAAGATTAACGTGGAACAAAATCCCAACATATGAATGTGTCATTATAGTAATAACCTATAACATTAGGTACATAGATAACCACTAGAAGCCAAAGACACATCACAAACATAAATAATGACCACTGGCAAAAAATGACCCACAAGGCATGAAACCAAAATCCCCTGCAATGTTACTACCGAAGTGAGGGAGAATGCTATCACATCAACCAAAAGACTTGCATCTTGTTGGGAAAGCTTCTAGTGTGGGTGATGCCCCACAAACCATCTCTGTCTCACAATTGAGCTTTTAGATTGACAAAGCTTTTGGTGTGGGCAATGCATTTTATACCATCTCTTGTCTCACAATTGTTATGTATGTGGGATTATGTTGTCACATCAACCTAGGGACTTGCACTGTATTGGAAAATCTTTTGGTGTGGGTAATGCCCCATAAACCATTTTTGTCTCACAATTGAGTTTTTAGATCAACACATTTTGTGTGGGTAATGTCACCTATAAATAATATCTATCTCAAAATTGTATGTGAGACTATTCATGACACACATTCAACAATGATGTTGACACAAACACACAATTTAGAAGAGAAGTATTAATGTGGAATGAAATACTGACATAAGTGCTTCAAAGTTAGCTTTGGATTGATAAAGTTTTTGGCATGCGTAATTCCTTGTACACCATCACATTGTAATGTATGTGGAATTATTCACAACACACTTTTAGAAGACATGAGGGTCCACAAGGCATCACATACTATTGAAGTGAGGGAGGATGCTATTACATCAACCTAGAGACTTGCACCCCAAAGCCAACCTTCTAGATTGACAATGCCTTTGATGTGGGTAATACCTCAAACCATATTTGTCTTAGAATTGTTACGTGTGTGAGATTATTTACAACACACACACCCAATGATTATATTAACACCCACCTACAATTTAACAGAGGAATATTAATATGGAATGAAATCCTAACATAGACACATGCTATTGTAACATGATATTCCGTAACATCACATAGATTACAACTAAAATCCAAAGATTATGCACAAGGGATGACATTGAAACCACTAGAAATGCTAGTACTAGAGATGTTATCTTATCATTTTGGGGACTTGTAGATTTGCAAAGGTTTTGGCACGATTAATGCTTTATAAACCATCTTTGTCTCATAATTGTTATGTCGGTATGTTGGAAATAACTTCTATTTGTATGGTTGTCATGTGAGGTCATTGTGTAAGGTACATGAATATTGGCAATTTCTCATCTTGTGTAAGTTTGGTGTGTGATTAATGTTATTATTTAGAATGAACTTCTAAAAAGATTAGTTTTGATAGATTTGACATAAATAGTTCATGGATGCATTAATTATTTGATTCATGACACCTTTGTTGACATGGATGAGGATGCACACGTGGACGAGAACTATGATGATACTCATGATGTACCTTTTATTGATAATGCACACAATCCCCTATATGAACACAATCCCCTTTATGAAGACTCATAAAGACACGTTTTTTGTTTACAATTTTGATGTTGGACAACTTGAAGGTATTAAACAATTTATCAAACCTATGTATGATATAGAACCTAAGGTATGCAATATGATTCTTTATATACATATAATTTTTTTAGGATGCAATATCCACCATTCAATACATTAATTTAATTCTTCTTATATATTTTAAGGTCACACTCTCCTATCATCATCAAATACTTTATCTTGCACATATCGTTGAATCCCGCGTCTTTATGAACTATATAGGAATAAAGTATCAAACAATTGATGAATGTCCTATTGATTGTATCATATATTATGGAAAACATGCAACATAATTGAAATGCCATGAATGTAGAATTAGTAAACAGTCAAGTCATCAAACAACAAATAATGTGCCTTGTAAGTTTCTTTGTCATATCTCCATAATTCCATGTTTTCAATGATTGTTTAGGTGGACAAATAGATCACAATTTTCAGATTATCATGCATAGAAGAGAAATGAAGATGGTGTTATGCAAATACTTGTAGATGGATCTACATTTAGAGACATTGAGGAATTATGACCTATTTTAAAGAAGAACCTCATAATGTCAGAATTTCATTGGTCATTGATGGTGTCAATCCATTTGGAGAACCCAGATCCATTTACTTAGTGTGCTTAGTTTTTGTTATAAATAATAACCTTCCTCCCTGGATGTCAATAAAATTGGAGCATGCAATTTTGGCATTAATTGTTTCAAGTATTTATTTTCATGAATGATTACAACATACCCATTCATTTTCTTGTTTTTTACATATTTGGTATGTACAAGGAACCGTGATGCCTACAGGTTAACACATTTTTGTGGTATGTAAAGTGCATTTTTCTTGTTCCATGTAACCAAGCACCCCACCCTCCAACCCACATGCAAGGGTAGGATATTTTCAGGGTTCAAAACCTCAACAAAAATTGGCTTACAAAGAATGAAACATGTCACAAGCAGGATTTGAACCCAAGTAAAGAGGATACCATTTCTCCTCCCTAACCACTTGAGCTAGTTCCAGTGGACAAGTTAAGTGTAATTTCACTTTATATATCTTCGATTATTTCATGTTTTTTTGAATATTTTTCACTACTATATTTGGTGTCAAAATTTGACATTTGGATCCACGTTTTAAGAAAAAGCTTAGCTTTCACATCGAAAAAAGTTAAATCTCTTAATTTTCCTCCTTATTATTGTCTTTTGGCCCAATAAATGTCACTATTTTCACATTCTAGTCGTGACATTGGTTGTTTGATGTTATGAATGCCGATTATTCAACATATCTTGGTGCATGATTAGGAATGCCAATTATTCAACATATCTCGGTGCACGATTAAATTTGACAAAGTCAAATTTAATTATAGTGACCACATGTTGAATAATTGACCATATTGGTAAAAACATTATTATGAGAAAAAAACCTACAAGTATTTTATACTTTCAATGTTTAAAATAGATATATTTTTCGTGTCTTAAAATGTAGCCTTGAGAAAACGACCATTTTTTTAAATTAAAAGTTGAGATTAAGTGACAAATTAGGAGTTGTAAATTTTTATTTCATTGTTGAAATCATTAATATTCTCCCTATACTTGAAATTTATTTTAGGTAAATTTTGTGATTACTATTTCATTGCTCTATATGTGAAATTGTTGAATATATGCTTCTTGTACTAATCCCTAGCCGACTGAATGTTTTGTTGAAACATAAAACAATGCCAAATAACAATAACATGGGCATTGATGCATCCAACCGAGTGGCCTATATGGAGCATTTAATCTAAAAAGTATTTGATCTCATTAAGGAGAATGATCTTGTTGAATTTAATAATCATGTGCATACAAGAAATGTTAAAATACCATTTAGGAATAATGTGAAACTTCTTGATATTTGATGATGGGAAATGTTATTGTTGTTGCAAGAAATAGAGTGCTTACATATTAAGGTCAACAACTAGAAAACATTGCTTTAAAAATGAACATGTAGAAGGGGGAACCCAATATCGCCCCTTCGTGAGATCTAGAAACGTGTTTTTATTTATTTATTGATATATTTCAATATTAATTATATTAATTTGATTGTATTCACAAAGACAAAAGTGCCTAAGATTGAAATTCCTAATGTTGTAATTTGTAGTATCAATGGTGAGGTTGGTGATGGAGTTGGAGTTGATCATATGGAAGAAAATGACACTAATTGTTAGAGAATGAGGGGATAAATAGGTTGATATATGCCACCCTTTTTTTCCATGGATGAGGATGCACTCGTGGATGAAATTTATGAAAATATTAATGATGTACTTCTTATTGATAAAGCACAAAAACCCCTATACAAAGATTCAAATACAATTCTTCTCTTTACTAGTTTTGTTGGTCAACTTGAAGGTATTGAGCGATATTTCAAACGTGTGTATGACACATATCTTAATATATACAAGATAGTATTTATATAAATACAATATTTTCCTTACTTTTTGTTATTGCAATAATTAGGATGCAATATCCACTATTAAATACAATAATTTATTTTTTCTTGTAGATTGATAGGTGGTATTTTGCTACCATTGCTAAATACTTTACCATCAAGAATTGTGTGCCCATATGAAAGATACAAGAATGGAGTATCAAAAATTGATGCATGTCTTAATAATCATATTATATATTATGGACATCATGTAACAAAGTTGGAATGTTGTGAATGCGGAATTAGTAGATATCGAACCAATCGAGTAACAAATAAAGTGTTTCATAGGGTTCTTTATCATATTCTCATAATTCCATTTGAACGTTTTTTTAGGTGCAAAAACATAGCACAATTTATGGATTACCTTGCATGGAAGAGAAATAAAGATAACAATATGTGAATAGATGCATATGGTTTTGCATTTAGAGACATCAAGGAAATATGACCAATTTTTAAAGAATAATCTTGTAATGTTAGACTTTAATATGATCAATAAAGAAAGAGCACACAAAGTTGACATTAATTGTTATAGGTATTTTTGAGGAATGTTTAGACATGATAATTTATTTTACTATTTGCTACAATTTTTGTATGTATAAACTATTAATTATTTGTGTTTCCAAATAATCTGGTAACTGCCAAGTTAGAGATATGTATGTAATCTTGAGCTTCTTATGGATGAAATTTTAAAGTTATGGGTTAGTATCACTATGTATGACATCTCCAAACCATTAGGGAAGAAATGATTCTAATTCCATTGAATACTTACTTGGACTATTCATGATGCCCATGGGACAACACATTTTTTCCTTATAACCAAGCATGGAAACCCCAAATAGTTCACTATTATATGTAGGTGGTAACTAGGGTAAACAGTTGGTGTTTAAATTCTAAGCACTTCACCCCAAGGGATCAAGAGAGTCAAACCCATGAACTCCCCAACTTTAGGGGAGAGACCTCATGTCTAGTTGATGATCACTTGAGCTAACCCTTCAGAATGGGCTAACACATTTTTTTTCCAAGAAAAAAATCATAATTTTGATTCAAAAGTGAAAGAAAATTACATGCTTCAAGTGTCAGAGGACATAGTAGATTGCATACTTTCATCTGCTTAAATTATAAAAGTCAATAACCATAAGAAGACTACATATGTTTAGTAGAATAAACACCGAGCATAATACCAATACTATCCCAAAATACATAACACAACATATCCCATTTACATGTTGGGCCAACATATAATTGATATAAGACCAAAAAAGAAAGCAATATTGGAGAGAAAACAAAACCTTATATAAACACCATAAGGATTATATGAAATATGTGGAAATGATTTAAACACCCTCCCTAACTTCTTTAATGGAAAAACACCCTTGCATCAAGACACTAGTCTTCCATAGAGAGCTTGTTGGTCTCTTGGTTTAATTCCCAGAACACATGAGAAAAAAAAATAAGATCAAAAGACCTAGCTACCTCCAACAACATATCACCCATCAGTCTTAGATGAACATTATGTAAAAACCTAGGTCACTTAATCTAGTTTATAACTAAAGATAAATCACTAAAAACCTACAAGCTCTTTACAATTTGATCCATAGCGCATTTAACAAAAGGTGGGATAACGCGTTTTTGAGGCATTTAAAGTGCAATTTAACTCTATATACCCTCTATTGCTTCTCATATTTTTTGAATATTTTGGTTTCTATTAAATATTATTTTATATCTCACAAGCCTTCAAATAAAGGGTAAATATGCATATCTAATATGTGGTCTTAGAATAACATCTAGATGTTCAATAAGTTTAGGAAAAGAGATGTCTGACAAGTGCAAGCATTTTCCTCCTTAGGAACCATAGATATCTGACTACCTAAAAACAACTCGTTAATGAGTAGGAAGATGTTGGAAAAAACCACATTAAACTGTGACACCTCAAGTGTAGAAAAAGGCCTTTGAAAAAATCTATGCTAGGCAATTGGATTTAGTTTTATCCATATTTGTAACACAATGATATCTTTTTTAATATTTATTTCTATTACTATACTAATGAAGGTATTTCCATTTATGCTTAACTAAGGTTAATGTGGTGGACTGCCACGAGGTATGAGATGATATGTTCAATTTAATTGGTTCTATACTATGAACACCTACAAGTAACTAATTTGTTTGACACAATACATATTAGAAATAATGTCATAGGATTCTTACGAAGAAGTTTAACTGAAAGGAATAACCAAGATTAAAAATGTTAAAGTTATTAGAGACATTGAAGAACTCAATGTAATATAACATTCATTGGCTTATTTTTATAGCGATGGAAAATTGATCAATCTTCCATGGTTATTAATAAAGCAAGAGGGAGAAGTTGTAAAAGTGGTCACACGAAATATTAAATTTCTCATTGGTTTTGCTTCAAACATAAATAATATATTAGTGAAGAAAGCTGATTTTGGTGGGGAAAACACTCATGATTGACATACCTTTATTAAAGTTTGACATTTTCTTATATTTATGATTTTAATTTAATTACATTGTTCGATAGTATTAGATGTTTGTTTCTAATCAATATTAAATAGTAATATGTTGTGGCTAACAAGTGTTAAAAAACCCTTATTTAGTTGGTTGTGTAACTAGATAAAAAAAAATAGAAATAATGTAAAGAACACAACAAGAGGATCACATGCAAGCATTGCAGTAAATCCTAATTTATGATTGAAAGAGAGACAGACATATGAAATAATGGATACAACAATATTAACTAACATTCAAACACAAATAACAGTGGAAAAAGCATAATATGATATTAACTCCAAATCAAGGTGACAATAAAGACTCATAATATAATACTTGGAAAGAGGCCTTGTTATATCAAGTGGGCTCCAAAGATTCTCTTTAGAAGGGTCCTTATATCTCCTTGTGTGTTCAAACTTCAAATCTTGATGATGAAAGTAGCAAGTTCCTTATGTGAATGGACAGTGGTAGAAACTAGCTAGAAGGCAAGAAACTATCAATGATGATGAATGAATGGTGGTTCAAAATTTCCAATGAAATTTTGGCAATGTAAACTTTATCTTCTTTTTTTCTATAAAATACAATTCCATGAACTTTATTTATAGGTGCATAATGAAACCTCCCTTTGGATGTAGTTTCCATGTGAATTGTCTCAATGTATTAATGATAATTCATAACTTTAATTGACATCATGGAAGACAAAATCAATGGTATTCATGAATAAATAGGTTTGACAAGGTCCACACATATAACTATAGTTTAAACAAGCGTCTGCACATTTATGCATTGTGGATGAGTTTTTGTTTGCATTAAGAAGGGCCATGCAAAAATGAAGGGATTTCAATATGTATTATATAGATAACAAAATGAAGGGAACAAATATAAATGGAAACACACACACACACACACACACACATAGAGATATTGTAGAGGGCACAATAATAGAGTGAAACCCAGATTCTATGGATGAATGAAACATAAAAAGATTGTAAAACAAAAATCAATACAACCTAGATAGAAGTGGTAGCTTATCTCTAAAGAGAGATGTGTTGGCTATGTTCATTTGCAAGAAGACATTAAAAAAGGACAAATTTACCTTTTTTTCCTAGATAAAATGCACATCCTAGGGAAATCCACTGGGCACTTCCCCTCATTTTGAGGATGGTAACCAACATAAATTGGCTAGTCATAGTTTTGACAACCTAACCCAACGAAGACATCAAGTGATGCCCACAATATTCATAGAGGTAGCTAGCATGAGGACTTGACCTTGCGACTTCCAGCTTGTAATTCACAACACTCAACCACTCGATATAACCCATCGATATAAAATGACCTTTTAACATAAATTGTGTTTCCCTAAGATGTAAAAAACTTAAATATACAAAATCCTAACCCTAGGAAATGATGTGGCAAAAGGAACATGGGCCCCAAGAAGGCTAGTTGGTATGTCTACTTCCCAAGGATACAAATTTTGCACAAAAACTTTATTTAAGGAGTTTATTGTACCATTACAAAGATTAATTTATGATCTATGTGTTTGGCAGGCCACACAATTAAAGATTGACCTTCATCAATTGTAAAAAACGTAAGAGAAATGCTTGAAAAACATCCCAAGAGTTTGGGATTTGAAAAACTATAGTAAAACTACAAAGATGTGGAACCACTATGAGTTAGTACAACAAGTGGGTTTCCACTAGTATCACCTGGATCGATTGTACCCACTTAGAAAGAAATGGTCCCCATTGCATCAAGTTCCTCCATTATATGGGGAAACTTTTGTCGAATTTGACTCCTAGTGAGTCACTTACCCTAGTGAAGGAGATGCCTTTCTTTGACGACCGAATAGAGTTGGATGTTCTACTGGTGAGTACCCTTCATCTTGTATCCATGATCTAGTCCACTATCACTTACTCAATGTAATCATGATTGAGTTATGTAGGGGCCAAGTTCTCATCCACCCATGAGGTGTCTAAGAGAAGTGGGAAATATGATTGAAGCAACTCCACATTAAATATAGGGTGAAAGCCTAGGAAAGGGGGAATGTTTAATTAAAACCTTACCCAAAACCTTAGTGATGGTGTAAGGCTCATATTGAAATGAGCAGAGCTTCAAATGGAGTCTTGTGAAGTGCTCTTTTTGCAAATGCAACTATACCTTATCTTCCATCTAAAATTTGTGTGGGCCTTGATGTTGATTATGTTGATGCTTGTATTTGACATCAATTTTTTGTGAAATATAATGACATTTTTGTTGGATGCAATGGATTTTTTCAACAAATTTTATTTCTCTATTAGCTTTAGTCTGAGCATGGGAGGATTCCTCCTATGTAGATGAAATGGGAAAATATGTGTCAATTAAGGCCAATGTCTGGGACTGTAACACCCTGTTTCCCCCAGTTTGTAAAAATAACTATATTGGCCAAGCACTATGGAAAACTCAAAGATGTGAATGTTTGACTTGATGGACCTTTGTATAAAAGGTCGATGAATGTAAATTATGTTATGAATATGTGTTGCATGACTGCTAGGAGAGGGATGTGCTAAAAATATACTATGATGGCTAATGAGAGGTGGTGGATGGGACCTGGAATGGTTGCGTTAACTTCCACCAAGCCAGTACTGTACTGGTTTATACTTGCTCACAAACCAAAGCAACTCTCTGATCTTGGAATGGATTTCCCGTTAGATTGGTAGGTGGGGAGGTTCCTCAAGAGTTAATGAGGGGATGGGGGATGAACCGCCCATACGTAACAACCCTCAGACTTGACCACGAACGACAAGATTTGCGCCACACACAACCTGGCAGATAGAAATTGGTAAGAGAGGAAATGTGGTAAGATAGAGTAGTGCGCGCGACGAGAGATCGCGAAAGAGAACTGGAGAAACCCTGGAAATGCAGGGAGTTCTGGATACCAGGAGAAGGAGAGTAACCTTCGTCCTAGATTATTTTCCTGCATCGGGAGAAGGAGAGTAACTTTCGTCCTTGATTTCCTTGAGCTGGAAGTAGGAGACTGAACCTCAAAGCATCATGGTCTAGCTCGGGGGTGGCTAGTGGTAAATTCGTTTGGAGTCACTAAGCCTACGGTTGGGTGGAAATGAGCACCCCTCTCAACAATTGCATCATGTCTGGTAGATTTGATAAGTGTTTTATACCTTGTATTTCAAACTAAATATCATGAATGCATGCTTGTGTTTATATACCCATAATAATTCCTGTGTAGAATGATTGCCTGGTGTTTTAAATTGGAAATAATGGATGCATGTGTATGTTTATATGTCACTGTTGGTTTCTGTATAAATTTTTAAGTCTGGAAACCTTATGCAAGGAAGGATAACTCTCTAAGGTCTCGGAGTCATGGGAGTTTGAAGCCTCGAGAAGTTGAATTTCGTGATTCAAGCTCATAAGGGATAGCGAGCCCAATTATAGAAAGAGAGAATACTCTATCATTTGGTAGACGAACAGTCGGAATCCTTTTGGGAATACCCCAGATCTGTCAAGACCGATGGATCTAGAGAAGGAGCACATGCGTTAACACCTCACCCCTTTCAACCTTTGCAAATAGCGATGGGACCCAAGACAGTAGATCCAAGGATCTGACAGAGCCCTGATGACCATCAATGTTAGCCTTTGTATAGGTAGGAGAGTAACATTTCGCTGATTCGCAACTTGGAGTGGTCATGGGTAGGGCTGAATGAACTCACAATTCGCGATATCGCGACGTGATCGTGACCGTTGGATCCAAGGCATGGGAGAACCGTTGGATCGGAACTCTCGCGGTTATCGCCTATCGGAGGTTCGAAACTTGAGGGAGTTTCCTTTCGATTGTGGAAGTCGTGAAGAGCCAAACGCTGAGGGATCGTGCAAACACGTGACCCATCCGTAAGTGGGGACCACGTGGTTGACAGGTGGCGTAACAACCAGCGCCCAAAGAAAGGTAGGAACGGGTGACAGGTGGTGGACACATGTCACCTGGGAAGGAGTCAACCCACTATTGACTTATCGTATCTCGGGAACTCGTGAAGGAACAACATGAGGGCTCAACACTCCATCCCGCGAAGTTGCAAGATGTGAGTGGCACTAGTATTTAGCCTAGGAAACGGGTGACCAGTGGTGGACACGTGTCACACTGGTAAAGAGTCAATCCACTGTGGACTTATCGTGGCTCGGGCTTTCGCAGGGTGAAGAAGCTTCATCTTGATCGCTAAGGCCGTGAAACGCCGAGAGTCGAGGTCTCATGCGACGGGTAGTGGCGACACAGCTCGCGAGCAGAGTATAGTGTGGTTGACAAGTGGTGTGTGCGCGTCGTTTTGGCAGAGTCCACGCAACATTGACTTCTTGCGTCTCGGGGATTCGCGAAGGAGGAGTACGAGAACTCAACACCTCAACTGGAGAGGTTGCAAGTAGTGCTAGTGTTTGGCCTAGCCCACGGTTACCTGTAGCAGGCGCTAGTAAGGAGAGATCCATACCTGCGTAGCATCTTGGGTATCGGTGTTTGGAGAAAAGGGAGTCGAGGGTCTTGATTCCCGACTCGTGAGTTGCGAAAGGCGCTTGCGCTAATGCCAGCTTGTGGTTGTTTGAGGGAGGATAAGGGAAGAGAGGGTCTGTGCTAGGCCCCATAGACGTCCCGAGGATTCGGTTCCTCTAAGGAAAAGGAAAAAAAATCTAAGTTGCGGTAGTGGGTGTATGACAGGGACCCTAAGCACACTTGAAAAGGGTTGTGCCCAATAGAGCTATGAAGAACTTTGTTGTATCTATGTTGAACATAAGGAAAGTTCTCATGCCATATGTATGGGTGTTTGGAGTTGTACATTCTTAGGATATGCACAATCATCCCGTTGACTACCTTTGTTTGTACATTAGTTTGGGGGTGGAAGACAATTGATTTGTTCATTTTTGTGTCCATTAACTCCACATTATGGACCTAAAATTACTTAAGAACCTACTATTCCTATTTTTTATAATAGTCCATGGGAGCTTGAAATGAAAACAAACACACTTGAGGAAGAACTTAGAAGTGACCTTTGTTGTGATACTCTTCTTGAAAGGTGTCAAAATGGTCATCTTAGAGAACTAGTTAAATACAAAAAATGCATAGTTGTTTCCATGCTTGATTGAAGGTTGATTGGACATGTAGTCCACGGAGACAAATTCCTAAGGTTCATTTGGGGTAGGTAAAGCAATGTACAATTATTAATTCTTAACAATAGATTTGGTGATGGCATGGGTAGTGTATGATTTGATATCCATATTGACATCCTATTGGAGCTTTGGCCAATAAAATTACTTTTACGACATTGCAACCATCTTCTCCATGCTAAAATGCCTAGCCACTTGACTACAATGCACCTCCCAAATTAGCTTCTCATGCTCGCTTGAAGGAACATTGAGATGGCCCAGATGGCATAAAAGTTCATCCAAGAGATGAAAGTTTGAGATTGGTTTACCTACACCTAGTGTCCAATAGGTAACAATAAAGTGAGGGTCACTATCATACAATTGGGGCCACCTAGAGGTCTCATGTCCACAAGAAGTGAGCACGTGTTCAACACTGTAACTAGAGGTCAGTTGAGGTAGTATGCAATTTAATTTGTGTTTCCCTTCTTATACATGATGTTCAGGTGGAACTATTGTAGGTACATGGACCACTTTTGATGGCGGTCATTTTGTAACTTTCCCTATGTTTGTATGAAATGTAAAGGTTCGTAATCAATGTGGATGATAATTTACTTCCCCAAAAATTAATCCTTCCATTATTGACAAGCTTGTGTAATGAAATATGTCTCCTTGTCATAGGTGCGGTACATATGAACCACATTAGAGAGTGTCCAGCTATGATAGGCCATTGGATATCCATGTTGAGTTACCGACAACACAATTTGAAGCATCTGGCTCAATCTCAAAGGGCTATTAAAATTTTGGTAGAGTGAGTATTGGTGCCAAACAAAAGTGTTGTTTCAGATCCTTGAATGCTTTGACTCGACCCAAATGAACTTGTATTTCCCCCCACCCTTGGTCACTTGGCTTAGGGGCTAAGGGATATGAGAGAACCCTAACATTAATCTATGATATAAGTTGGCAAGGACCAAGAAACTGTTGAGCTTTGTTAGGGTCATTGGGGCCAACCAATCAAAAATGACTTGGATCTTGGCTGGATCCACATGCACACCATGTTCATTCATGATGTATCCCAAATACTGAATTATTTTCATGCTGAATAAGCATTTCTCTAGATTGGAATATAACTTGTGTTGCCACTAGGGTGCTTAGGATCTATTAAATATGCTGCAGATGTTTTTCCCAAATTTTGCTGAAGATGAGGATATCATTTAAATATACAATCACAAAAGAATTTGTGAATGGTTACAAGACATCATTCATCATCCTCGTGAATTTTGTTGGAGCATCAATCAAGACAAAAGACATGACCAACGACTTGAAGAGGTCTTATTTAGACTTGAATATCATCCTCCATACATCAATTTTCTTAACTAGTACTTGGTGGTAGACTAACTTCAGATCAATCTTGTTGAAAAAATTGCCACTATTGAGTTGATTACGAAGATTGTCAATCCATGGTATTGAATGTTGGTTCTTGACTTTGATTTTGTCCATAGATCTGTAATCAATACAAATTCACCATGTCCTATCCTTCTTCTATACTAACACAATCAAGCTCCCACAAGGTTAGAATCATGGTTGAATGTGGCCCTCTTACATGAGCTCTTGAATTTGAGATTTGGTTTCTTCATTCTCCAGAAGATGGAATTCGTATATTGGACCATTAGGTAAAGGAGAATCAAGTATCAAATCAATTGAATGCTTGACTTGGCAGTGTAGAGGCACCGCTACAATGAAGCAAATATATCTCTGTACTCTTCCACTATCTTGTTCACATGATTTTGCTATGTAGAGAGATCCCGTGTAGAGGTCGTGGTAGTTTTAATTATCTTCTATTCACCTTCCAATTGAATAACGAGGAGGACAAATATCCTGATTTGAGAGATTACCTTCATGCATTGCTTCACTAACATCAAGGAAACTACAATAGTCAGAATTACCTCTAGTAACCTATAGAGTTGACCTCATAAAGTAATAGTGACACTATGAGGACTAGACTTGTAAAAAACATGATGTTTCTACATATAGGGTTGTCCTAAAATAACCTTACAAACTTCAAGTGGGAAAAAATCACACATCACTACATCTTTGAAGGGATTGATGCCACATAACAAGTGGTATTGCTGATTGATGCGAATGTCTCATCCTAGGCTCAACCAATTGATGGTGTATGGTTGGGAGTGTAGCATTGTTGGTAGCTTCAATCTCTCAATAACCTCTGTCGAGATCAGGTTCTTCTATATATCATTTTCAACAATGAAATATAGTGGAGTCCCCTTCAACCACATTTGTGAATGACATGCACTCACCTTCCTCAGGCTCCTCTAACTCTTCTAGTTGGATCTTTGTGGTTGTGATACTAGCATTGAGTTCCATGCCAATGATCTACTTTCCCTTATCTAGTTTTCAATGAGATCCTAAGCCAAATTTTGACTCTGAGGATTTAATCTTGTCTAGTAATGATGGCTTTGAGTGATATTCATCAATGTTTTTCCAAGGGATTTTGTGGAACTCACACCACTTTCCACTATCCTCCTTCAAATTCCCATTACCCTTATTTTCCTGTGATTTAGATTGGTCATCTTGAGTTTGGATTTCTTTGCTTCGTTAGTTGTTCTATGAGTTAGGGTTTTCTTTACCATGCTTCTTATATGGAATATTTCCAGAACCAAAGTCCTGCTTATTCTTTTGCTTAAGTTTGTTGGATTTTGAAAACATATCGATAAGTGGCTTCGAGTGAGGGGATGTTCAAGAATTGCATATATGTTTGGATGCACTTGTGCATGACATTGTGGTACTTCAAGACTAAGTAATTTTTAGAGTCTTTGATACACATATTTGAGCACAAGGTACAAAATATATTGCTATACTTTGACACTGTCTAGTCTCTCTCTTGGCTCAAAGTGGCCCATCTCATCTACTAGTCATCATAGATTCGAACATGGTAGAATTCCTCCTTGAGGGCATTAACAAAAGCCACCCAAGTAGGTTCTAACCTAAGATTTTCAAATCCATCCCTATCATGTTTCTCCTAGTAATTGTCCCACCAATCTTTGACATGGGGAAGGGAATTAAGGACTATGAAGGTGATCTTCTCACTGTTATAAAAATTTGAAACATAGTGATAATCCTCTAATAGATTTAACCATTTCTCCAAAGTATCTATGTCTATTTGGATTTTAGATAAAGGAATGTCAAAGTTAACTTGTACCTTGAATGGTGTCACATCTACAAAATCCTTGCTTATTGAAGGTGTCTCTAATGTTGTTGGTAGTCGTTTAAGGATCCAAGTGAATTTATCCATCATCTCATTCGTTTGTCATGCAAGGGATTCCTCTAGAAACATCTTGATATGATATATATTTTTTTTCATCTCTCTTTTCTTCCTCCATGGGAGGTTGCTTTGGATGGAAAGAGTGGTCTTCCCCAAGCTTAGTTATTTCAAAACCCAACTCCCTATACCCTAACTATTGAACACATGCATGAAGAAACAACAAAGAGCAGAATTCTTTGATACCATTGTTCCAGATCATATAGAGAAACAAAATGAAGGTAGAAATATAAATGTAAACACACATAAAGATATTGTAGAGAAGACAATAATATAGTGAAACCCAAATTCTATTAATGAATGAAATAGAAAACAACTGTAAAATGAAAAGCAATACAAACTAACTGGAATGGTGATAGCTTGTCTCTAAAGAGATGTGTTGGCTACACTCAATGTTGCAAGAAGACATTACAAGAGGAAAAAACTGTCTTTTAACATAAAGTATGTTTCCCTAAGATGCAAAACCTCTAAATAAACAAAACCTTAACCCTAGGGAATGATGTAACAAAATGAATATGTCTCTAAGGAGGCTATCATACATCAACTTTTGGAGGTTGTAACTTTTTCATACAAACTCTGTTTAGAGTATTTCTTGGACCATTATAAATCTTAATCCTTGGTTTATGCATTTGGTGGGCCATAAAATATTTGATTGTGTAGCCTACACCAATTGCCAAAAATGCAAGGGAAATGTCCAAAAAACATGTAAAAAGTTTGGGACTTGAAAAAATATAGTAAAACTATCAAGAGTGGAACCATTATGAGTAAGTGGAATAGGTGGGTGGCCACTAGTATCTACTTGGATACAATTTCTTATGTAGTGCATGCAAAGGAATGGAGGATACTTTACATGCCTCAAAAAATTGTCCACTGATGGTTTGACTCAGTTAAGTAATTCACAATAAGGTCATAAGATCATGAAGTAGGGTGCACAATGAGGACTATGACTGCAATAGTGACATATTTAGGAAAAACTACTCAAACTGTACATGGGAGCAAAAAGATAGTTTCCAACCTAACGAGAATCGTGACCTTAAAATGATAACTCTAGTGCTAAAAACCCATATTTTTGCATAAAAAAAACTAAAATCAAAAGTAGTTCTACGAGTAGTAAAATTTTCTTTGTGAGGGTTAAAATTACAAACTTTTGCAACCATGGCTTGTGATGTTGCTAACAAAAGCCTTAAAATCAACCCTCAAATTGAAAAGTTGGTCTACTAATAGCGCCCCTTTATCTTTTTGAGGTTAAAATTATAATTTATTTAAAACCATGACCTTCATAACCAATACCGTTGCAACCAAAATCTTAAAATCAACCCTCAAATCAAAAGACAATTTTACAAATAACATCCTTTCATTTTTTGGAGGGTTAATATTGCTACTTGTTTGAAACCATGACCTTAACAACTTATACCATTGTAACAAAAATCTTAAAATCAATCTCTAAATAAAAAAAATTGCTGGTAATGGTGTCATTTTTATTTCAGATTTAAAATTGCAATATTATTGAAGCTATGGCCTTAAAAAANTTTGAAACCATGACCTTAACAACTTATACCATTGTAACAAAAATCTTAAAATCAATCTCTAAATAAAAAAAATTGCTGGTAATGGTGTCATTTTTATTTCAGATTTAAAATTGCAATATTATTGAAGCTATGGCCTTAAAAAAATATCATTATTGTAATCAAAATCATCCCAATCACCCCACTCCAATGTCACTCTCTTATTTTTTTTTTCTTAACCTTTAAAAGACCAAAAAAATAAATAAATAAAATTAAAATAAATTAAAATAAAGCAAATTCAGAGAAAAAAAAAACCAAAATTTAAAAGATATAAATACAATATTAAAAAGAATTAAAATAATTTAAACAAATTCAAAAATTCAAAAAAAAAAGAGAAAAAAGAAAAAATATAAATGTAGCAAAACAACATTAATTTTTACTACGCTACTTAATTAATTGGGAAAACAAATCTAAAAAAAATATATTTAAAAACACATAAAAAAAACCTTAACCTAAAGATACACATGTTGAGAATAATAAATTATAAAAGTATATATAAAAAAAAAACTTAAAAAATAATATAAAACATGTTAGTTCTTAAAAGGGATAAAGGGGTTAACAACTAACTTGTTTTATATTATTTTTTAAATGTTTTTTTTATTTTTATAATTTGATTTTAATTTTTTTAAAGTTAATTTGTTTATATATATATATATTTCAATGTATTTAATTTATAATATTATTTTTTAAAGTTATTTAGTTTTTTTCAATGTTATTATTTTAGTATTTGTTTAATTAAGTTAATTTGTTTGTGTTTTTTGTTTTTCAATTTATATTATTATTTTTTAAAGGCCTTTTTTTTAATTGTTTTTTCTTTAAATTTATTTTGTACATGTTTTTTCTATATAAATTTTTAAAATAATTTTTAATTCAATTTTTTAAAATTCAATATTAAAAAGAATTATGTTTTTTTTTTAAATTTTTAAAAGAGAGAATGATGTTGGACTAGGTGCAAGTATGGCAATTTTAATTGTCATAATGACAGTTTTGCAAATAATGATATAAAAGAAGTTGCATTTTTTAAATCCAAAAAAAAAAAGAAAGATACTTGCACCTCCTTTGGATTCAAGGATTGATTTTAAGATTTTGGTTGCAATGGTACAAGTTGTTAAGACCATGGTTTGAAACATGAAGTGTTATTCATAACATCACTTTTTTCAGTTATAATTTTTACCCTAAAAAAAGGGGTAGTACTGGTAGCACCACTTTTCAATTCAAGGGTTGATTTTAAGAATTTTGTTAGCAACATTAAGGATCATGATTTCAAAAGGTTGTAATTTTTACTCCAACAAAAAAATGATGCCACCGGTAGGCTCACCATGTTTTGAAACGAGGGTAAAAACAACCACTAAATGCAACCTCCAAGAAAACAAGAACTCTAGAGGGTTCTCATCAAGTTGGAAACTTTGTTCAAAATGTAATAATTGCCCATGATATGTGGGGTTAAGAACAATTTGTATAATCGCCTGCAGGGGTGTAGACCGATTGGCAAGTGCCGTGTAAATGGAAGGAAATGTAAAAAGGAGGTCTCAAGTTTGATTCTCACCTCGATTTACCCATGCCCCATGCTTGCAGGCTATGCGGATGCACTTGGAGGTTATAGAGGTAGCAGACAAGAATCAACCCCGTGTCACGCGAGTACGAGAACTGCGAGTTGCCGATTCCGCTAGTCACACACAAAAAATTAACAATTTGTATAATCGAAATACATCATGGTTTCTTCCCAAGCAATGTAATGGATCAAATACATAGTAAAGAATCCAAAAAGAGGGAGGACCACTTGCAGATAACTCAAGAGAACCACTGGCAAAACAAAAACCATGAAGTAAGGTGTATACATGATCTTAATATCAACAAGGTAGGAACAACCATGCCGACAAAGATGTCACATCACAATACAATATGGGACCATGGAAACATGTGGCTTGATTGAAGTACATAATAAAAATCAACATTGCATCCCATTTAAACATATGAAGGAACACTAGTGCCCTAGAAGGGGGTGAGAAACCACAAAAGCCTTGCTAAAAAAGAGGGGCCATGGGATGTGGATAGAGTTCATTGAATGAAAGCTCAAACTATAGGCTCAAAAATTGCTAAATAGAGCCAAACACATCTTGGGATTTGCAACTGAAGCTAGGAAACTGAATCCAATGTTGGCTGCAACATGTAGGGAGATTCGTGGATGGTGAATCCCACTTGGGAGGCTCAAAAAATACCAGAAGAGCCATATATAGTTATTGATAATCAATGAGAACGAGAACATTAGAACCATCGATGTGTACGAATATGAACACTGTGTTAATGAGTTGGAGTTGAGCATGTGAGAAAATACTAAGTCAAGTAGCAATGATGACTCTCCCTGCCTAGTTTGAGGACCCATTAGTGATGTAAATGGGACCAAGGTACGTAAAGCCTCTAAACCAAACCCCTGAAATAAATGTGTTGATGTTAATGAAGGGGAAGGTTCACTAAAAACAATGAATGAAGGATTCCCTAGAGACCAACACGAGGTGCAACATATCATGTAGAAAACGTGCCTGATTGAGACTAGGACGATGATGGATGAGTAAGCCAATGAGAATGGGACTCAAAAGTTTATAACATAATGGAAATGATACCTAGGAATGCCTATATAAAACCAAGAGTGATGGTAAAAAATAGGCAAGGGGCTTATGATAATAACTCCTAGGGTAAAAATAACTGATGGCCAAAATGAAAAATCGAGGTAATGATGACACGAGGAGGCATATGAACTGTAACATGGCTTGGATGGAGTACTGAAATAGAGATAATCCATGGGTGACTCAATGAGGATACCTTGAACAAGGGTGACTAAAACTGTTACCATAAAGAGATCATGTAATATAGTGGCGCTGAAGGATCACCATGAACTTTTCCTAAAAGAATCAACAAATATAGATATTTTACAAGCAAGTAGATAGGTGCCCCAAAATGCAACCAATCAAGTCAATCTTGTATGGTGGAAATAATAGCCTTATGAATGGACCCCTCTAGATAAGCCCTACAACAAGATTTATTTGAAGAGTCATTATGCATGATACCAATATTTGCAATACCCTTGTATATGTTGTAATATAAAGTTTTAAATTTTTATTCTATCTTA
>ML777143.1:2203644-2230316 GCA_009831015.1 Picea engelmannii
GGGGGGAGGTTGAATCAATATATGATAATTTTTACTTTATTTAACCATTCATCAATCATTCATTAGCCGAGAAACAATAATCACATATAAACTCAAATCACAATGCACAAAGTTTAACGTGGAAACTCTTGCAGGAGAAAACCATGAAAAAATATCTTTATAAATATATTTAGGCACCAACCTACTATTACAAATATTGTAGGCACCAACCTACTAGAGACACCAATCTCCTTAAATGAGCGCCAACTCAACAAGATTTAGGCACCAAACTACTGGAGACACCAATCTCCTCAACTAAGAACCAAATCAAGAAGATGTAGGCACCAACCTACCAGAGACACCAATCTCCTCAACTGAGCACCAACTCAATAAGATATGTGTATACACCAATCCAATATCTTCATACACATAGTACTTCTGACTTCACTTTCATGCTTCATTCCACATATAATCCTTCAAACCGTAGTAAGCCTCATAACATCATTCCTAGAATGTAATCATCGACGACAACATCCACTGACGACAAAATCACAACCTCAAAACAATGCACACAACAACATCACAAACCTTGATTCCTTCATAGCACACCTTGATAACAATAAAAACCTCAAGAAAATCCCTTAGAATTTTCTTACACACTTTTAGATCCCAGAAAGACACCCCAACACCTTTAGCACACCTCATATCACTTTTGCACACCTCAGACTTGATCTCTTGCTTGGTTTCTCTACAAATGAATATATCTATCCTATATTTATAATAATTCTATCCCCACTTTCAGGGTCGATCTATAAAGACTAGCTGATCTGACCTCAATTTTTTGGTTGGGTTGTTAGACGAAAAAAATCATGTATCCTCATTCCTAGGGAGTTATAAGGAATTTCGTATACTGTTGGAAATTTCAGGGAATAATATTTCCAACCATATAACTTTTTCTCCCATTTGAGCTAGGTATGTAGGGTACACATTCCTTCAAAGATAGGATATCCAAAATGATCATCAAAAATCCAAAAGTAATACTTTCAACAATCTCCATCTTGGAATCTTTATCTTGGGCATCTGTAGGCTCATAATATTTATCTTGGACATCTGTAGGCTTGTAATATTTATCTTGGACATCTGTAGGATCCACCTGTCTTTGACATCAATGAAAAAAATATTTTCAACACATGCATTTCCAACCTATTCTACACTAGAGGAGACACACTTATGATCACCTCACATCACTTCTGCACACCTCAGACTTGATCCCTTGCTTGGTTTCTCTAAAAATGCACACATCTATCTTGTATTTATAATAATTTTGTCCCCACTTTCAAGGCTAACTTGTAAATATTGGCTGAGCCGACCTCGTTTTCTGTCTTGGTTGTCAGACGAAAAAAATTCATATCTCCTCATTCCTATTGAGTTAGAAGGAATGCTAGAAAGGTATTAGAATCAACTTTCCAACCATATATCTTGTGCTCCCATTTGAGCTAGGTATGCAGGGTAAAAATTCCGTCAACGATAGGGTATCCAAACTAATTATAAAAAATCCAAAAGTAATACTTTCAACAATCTCCATCTTGCAATCTTTATCTTGAACATCTGTGGGCTTGTAAGATTTATCTTGGACATATGTAGGCTCCCCCTGTATTTGACATCAATGATAACAATATTTCCAACACATGAATTTCCAACCTATTATACACTAGAGGAGACACAATTATGAGTGTTCACAACTTGCACATTTCCCTTTTTGCTTTCTTCTGTATAGGTATGCTTAATTCTCTTGGAGCATAGTTGTTTTCCTTGTGACATTTGTCTCTTCCACTGTAGTCTAGTATTATTTTATTCCCTTTTAGGATTTATATTATGGAAAAGATAAAAAACAAATATTTATAAAAATAGAGAGGGGGGAATGAGTCGATATCTGTATGATTCATTTAAAGTTTGACATCATTCTATCAGTCTTTCCCTTTAACATAACACCTTCTTTGAGTCTCTTATCTTTGCAATTGGGTTTTATCTTTACCTTAGGATTTGTACCTTGGTATTGAGTTTGACTTCAAGTTCCTCCTCATTGGTTATTCTTCCAATCATCATAGATTTGTACATCAATTCCTTCAGTGTTGATGGGTTGTATCATTGATCTCTTTTGGAGTCAATTTTTTCCCAACTCATTCATGTGCCATGCAATTATTTAAGGTAAGTTCTAAGTTGATAATCTATGTCAGTGGTTCCTCAACTATCTTGACTATCCCATCGACTACTCCCCATGTCAATTTATTCTCAATTTACATTGAATGCTTTTCCTCTCATGTGAATGTGGAAGGAATCATCACTTCTTTCTCATTAGCAGGTTTAATCCTATCAATTATGATACATTGATTTGGGAGTTAGACCTTGAGATTAGTATCACCCTAGGACTTACTTTCATTACTGGTAGGTTTCCTTTCACTCAAAATATGGCATTCATCAATGGTCGATGACTTAGTGGTTTCCCTTATATTTGATGGAAAGGATTTTATTCACATAGTGGGATTTGTGCTATACATTGGATTCCATTTCCATCAATGGTGGAATTCCTCACCTCTAATAGTTATTTTCATCAATGATTTCTAATTAAAAGGAATTTCTTATGTGAGAATTTCCTCTGGTGAATTCGAAGGTTATACTCGATGGTATGTTTTATTAATTAATTAGTGACTGTCAAAGAAATTAAACAATTTTAAGTTCCTCTTTCTATCTCAAGTTAGTTGATGTTGGATGCCTCAATTCCCTCCTTTCAATGGATCTCTTCCTATCGACTTTAACTCATTAATTTTCTCTAGGAACAAGATTTAAAGACCCTTAATTATAATACCTTTTGTCTTGCAATAATAAGTGGTAGGTTCCCTTGTAGTCGATATTAGGTATTCGCTAATGACCTTTGATTAGTTGATTCTATGAGTGTTTGACACCATAACATATATTCACACTTTCTAGCATGTATTTATTACCTTAGTTCACGTTATCATCATCAGTGGGTTACCTCACATTTGGAAATGGTATATATCAATGATCAATGACTATATTGTTTCTCCCACGTTTGACCTGAATACCTTTATTCATATGGTTTATATTTGTAATCTATGATGGATTTGGATTGAAGGCCTTGGGATATGGTGGCATCTCTCTTTGGTGCTACCACCTGAGTTTTGATTAATAGTACCACTATATTTATCCTGTATTGATACTTTGGATGACTAGTTTGACAATCTCATGATTCTAGTTGTTCTCCTAAAGTACACTAATATATAGATCCACTATGTATCTGTTCATGGCCATGATACTTCCAATATTTACACTTCATGGATTCATAATGTACTCAATTTGGAGACCATTCTTATTTTTCACGTGAGCATGGGTATGCCCACCTCGGGGAAGAGAGTTGTCTAATACTTTGGTTTTTTATTATAAGTAATTTTTTGATCCTTGATCTATCAGACTCTTCCTTGGTTTTCTTGTCAAACTTCTCAACGATTTACGGTGTATTTAGACCATCACTTCCTTTTCTTCCCTCACACATTAAGGAGCATCTAAATTTAGTCACCCCTTACTACTAAGTTGAAATGAATCACATTGATGAGCCTAAGTAATCGATTTCTAGTTTCCTTGAGCATGACCTGAACCCTCTTCCTTTGTGATTTTGGCCTACAATAATGAAACTTGCGATAAACTTGCAGGTTGCTAGTTATCAATATATGAGCACCCTCAAAATCACCTAAAAACATATAAAAATGTATGAATACTATGGGATTTGAGTGGAGAACATAGAGTTTTTACACCTATATTCCCCAAATCTTGAGCCCCAACTATTTGAACCAACTCTAAATCTATATATAGAGGTTTCATGGTTGGAGAAGGCTAGAATGAATAAAATTATCATTCATCCATGCACCCTTATGTTGAACAAATACTCCGAGTTAAGAAACCATTGAGTCCTTTCCTCTTAAGAGAAATACCTGTTTTTCTCCAAGTCTAACCTTGATTTTACTAGAGTTTATTGAGCCACTCCATGGATCCCCTACTTGAGTTTGATCATAGTCATTGTGTTGAGAGTTTGACTAGTGATCAATATTGGAGGAACCCAAACTCGAGCGATGAAGTTGTGATGACAAAATTAGGTATATTATTTATTTTGTTATCTTTTGAATTATCAATATAGATCTCTCTTCTTATCCCCTAGCCCCCTAAATTCATGTTGTTATTCAGTGTGATGTTTCTTTCATTTGAATCATTGATTTGGTGATGAATTAACATGTCTGATGTTATTTAGGGTTTATACTTTTGAGTTTATATTATTTACGTGAAATGATAAAGAAGGAATGAGAGGGATATATTTTTATTTCATTTTATGTAGGTATTAAAGAGAAATTTGGGCTCAATATTTCCTTGATTGGCTTGTGACATGAATCCAAATTAGGCTTCCTCAAGTATTTCCTTCTCTATCTTCATTTTCAATTATAAAGTCAAACCTTTGAAAGAATGATAAACTATATATCCTCTCTTTGTTATTGAGATCCAAACCTCTCATCGAGGACTTACATTGGGAAAGGAAAATATCCTTCAAACAATAAACACTATAACATCAAAGTAATGTCACATAACCAACATCAAAGCAATGACTAATTCCATGTGGCTACCATGTGTCAGTTTCCATGTTGATAAAAGGTTGAAATGTAATGTGCCACATGGTAGGTACCACATTAACCTTTTAATGATATGGCTATTGTCACATGTGATGTGCAATATATTTTTTATATGTCAGTTACCTATTGTGATTCCAAAAAGGATACTAAAATTTCTATGCATAATCGATGTAGACCTATAAATGATACATTAATATAACATCATATTTGTTTTTTTTAGAAAAAAATATCTTATTGATTGTTGGTTGATAGGTGCAGTGTTCCACTTGCATGTGCAAATTTATTGACTCTAGGACAGCTTGAGCAATCATTGTTGGTTGGGATAGTAGTAAATCCTTGTTGTGAATGCAATGTTGCAAGCACATAGTCCATGGTGACTTGATGAGATTTCTAGCATAAAATATTGCATTCATGGTGATTCACTTTACATGCAGCATAATAAACATAAAACCCTAGACTAGAGGAAAGGAAAGGTTTGGTCCAAATTATGATTCTCAAGCACAATGAGCATTAATATCAAACAAGGAAAAACATCAATGCATAATGTTAAAGATGTCGTCAATGAGGATCCTTTTGAAAAGTGAGAAAGTATTACAAATATTCAAGCCAAACACTATATTAAATCTATATTAAAATTCATGGAATTTTGCATCTATGGTTATGCAATAAGAAGTGCATTTGGTTATGGAATTGACTTTAGAACAAGGTAAGTGGATCCATGGTTTTGCAATAAGAAGTGCATTTGAATATGATGTTTTCATGTGCAATGAATTTGTAGACATGTATGCCAAATGTGGGGATTTTAGCATTCCCTACGAATTGTTCGAAAGGATGCCTAAACAAGATTTTACCATCCCCATGAAGCTCGACATTATTCAATGAAATTCAAGTTGTCCAGGGCATAAAAATCAACTCAATAATCATAGTTGGTGTTCCACCTTCACTGAAATTTATTCATAGTTTGAAGGAAATGGATTTGTAAACAATGACTTGATGGTTCAATGAAAGATAGGTGTTGTTATAGTAGCTATAGAAGACAATTTTTCTTCACACTTCCTATGCCATTCCTATTCCATAGAAGCTCCTATTTAGTGGCTACAAAAAATAGTTTTTTTTTTTTTTTTCCTTAGCATTTTTCTATGCTACAAAAGACCTAGTTCATTGGCTACCGAAGCTTTTTCTCATCCACAACTATATTTCCATTCCCTCAACACTTTCCTATGTTATGCAAGACTATTTTACTTGTTACAAAAATATATTTTGTTGATGTGGACAATATATGAGCTCTAATGGACTTTAGTACTCTATTTTTTATTTAATGATCACCTCTTTTTGTGCCGACATCTATTGGTCAATCACCAAGTAAGTTTAGGAAATTTACATTGTTTTCTCTTTCTGTTTGGTAAACTCTTTGATTTTCTCATATTTTCCATGCCCTTGAAGCCTTTCCATTATTAAATGAAATGAAACCTTTCCTAGGCATAAAATCCAACTCAATCACCATGGTTATTCTTATGCATGTGCAAATTTATTGGCTCTAGAACAATGTAAGCATATCCATGGTTATGCAATAAAAAAATGGATTTAAATGTGATGTGATGAAAGTACCTTCAAGAAATTTGTATACTACTAGAATAGAGCATAAAATACAAAACTTAATCCCTATATTTGTAGGTGGAGTCAATCTCAAGTAAAAAAACCTTCCTATTGATCATCATAATATTTAAAGAGTAAAATGTCAACAACCGTATCATTCACAATTTCAAGTTGATGACCAGTGTCGAGATAATATTCATGTCATGCTTGTTGAACACATCATGGAGTTCCTCTTTGTGCTAGTTTTGATTCATATCATAATCCATTGTTGCATCGAAATTCACTTTACAATAGAAGACATAAAAAATTATTATCATATGATTTGATATGAGTATGAAAAAATAAGAAAATAAAAGTACTCAATGAAAACCCAATTATAAATAATTTAAGGGCTGGGCTCTTTAATTGGCACATGATGCAACAATTTTGTTACTACCTTGAGCTTCTCTTGGCTTTGAGAATGCTTATTCTACACTAATGAAACTAGCCATGAGAAGGTGTAAGCTCACATGGCCCTCCTCCTCACATCACTTTCATTTCCCCTTACCCAATTTAATTATAAAATAATGCACACACACACCATAGTGGCAAAGAAGTTAAATGAAAATAAGAACATCATATGTACTAATACAAAACTGTAACGTAAAAGATCATCAAATGTACACAAATATGTCTCATCATCAATTCAATCAACAATATAATGTCTATTGCACTCTATTTCCTCCTAGGTTTTTAGTTTTACATTTTGAAACTTATATAAGTGTGATATTGTCATCTCTTTATTCACTTTGTTCTTCTCTTAATGGACACATTGAGAAAGAAAAACACATCTTTATACATGTTAAGTAGAACACACATCTAGAAGAAAATAAATTATTTATAAATCACCTTGTTCATTTTATTTAAACATAAAAAAATTATTATTGATTTAATATCCAATTTAGTACAATTCATTAGGCCTATAATTAATATGAAAAGTACATGTAGTAGTAGACATGGTGTAAGGATTAACCTTTGGCCAATCACCACCAATAGGATTTGTAATAGGTTCAACATCCCTAACAACACCTTCATGTGATTGCAATAACATTTATAACTATTTTATTGTAATAACATTTATAACTATTTTATAAACCATACACACTAAACAAGTTAATGATTAACACCATTGAAAATATATTTCAATGATTTACCTCGAAGTGCACAATCAAAAGATTTTGTGCCCCACCTTGCTTGAGTTCAACTAAGACTTTGTATCCTCAGGGCAATTTTTAGATTATCTTGGGTGGGGAACTTGTCAAATTTGATCCACTACATATCATAACAAATCACACTTAATTTTGACTTAGATTATAAAAAGTGGTTAGCATTTTAGTAATGAAATATTTTTTATTTTAGTACCTACGTATCTACCTTCCACACTCACATATCCTTTGGGGCCAAGTTTATGTTATCTCATCTTCTCCAATTTGGCCTTCATGACCTTCAATGCGTCTTTAGGCCTATCAAAAATTAAAAACAAATGGTAGTGTTATTTAGTTGGTTAGGGCAAATGAAAAGATATATTTTTTTCAATTAAAATTATATTATAATTACCTTTTGGGATTTCAAATTTTCATAATTTTCCTTTTTTTTCACCTTCTTATCCCTAGCATCTTTTAGTAGTGCATCTCACTCATTTCTAGGGACTATTGAAGGATGCTCATAATTATGTTTATGGTGTAGATTTGTGTGATATGTGTCCCACACTATCCGTAAATACGAACTTTACAAAGATGAAATCACCTTTTGGTTGAACGTGTTTCTAAAATAACATATAAGGTAATCAATCAACTATTTTTTCAACCCCCGTCCTTGTATTTATAATTAGCGCAAATGGTCAATGTGAAAAGACTAAATGCCTTCTTGTGAAACTCAAAATAAAATGTATTATTCCCTGCACATGCATTCATATATTATGATTAGTCTTATGAAACAAACATAAAATTATTAATTTTGTATAAAATAAGTTGAGAGATTAGTAAAGATCGATAATTTTTAATCTCTTCATAGAGACAAGTTCATCATCCATGTGTAGTTTGATGGGAAATGACACATCACTATCGACAATTATCACTAGCAAGGGACTAGGACTAGTAGTCATAGTAATGGGATCATCAATATCCATGACACTAGATGCATGGGACATGGTGTGGTATCATTAGAAGTAGGAGTAGAGGCACTAGGAATGGAAGTGGGAGTATAGGCATTAGAAATGGGAGTATGAGTAGAGGCACAAGGAGCACATGCATGTGTGGTCATGGTGGGACGATGAATAATAGTAGGCATAGTGCTACTCTCAATGATCAACACATACTCTCTAAAAAACATAGATAAAAAAAATATATTATCTCATATATAATTAATCAAGAATAATAAATTGCATACATTAAAGCTAGGAAGTTCATCACATTTGTTAGGGTCCTAACCCGCACATAGGTAGATCAATATATTCGGATGTAATAAAGGTCAATATTAATAAGGCCTTTCAATAAAATAGAATAAAGTGGATGTAAGAAGACCTAATAGAAGCTTTTGCTTTTAGAATGATCTTCCTCTAGATGCTTCTCTTGATAGACATATTTAGTATAAATAAGGGTCGAGGGTATGAAAACCCTAGCTTGGAGATTATTGTAACAAAGCGCTGCTCGACTGGAGGTTGCCCCCTCGAAGAGGCCCGTGAACATTGCTTTCTGAATCAAAGTGCTATTTCTGTTGTTGTTCTTATATCATTTCTGTGTTATTGTGGAGATTATGCTGGTTATGTTACTGTTATTCTACCATTTCTAGCATTTTATTTATGTTCTGCATTACTTTTTATATCTGGTATATTACAAGTGGTATCATAGCACTTTCCTTGGCAGAAATTGTGGGAATTTTTTTTCCAGGGTAGAGACGTATTCCAACGTCTTTAAGCCATAGAGATCTGTCGTTACACGCATAAACCCACAGTTGAGGGATTCATACACACAAAAAATACAAGTGGTTCTTAAGCGCACATCTGTTGGCCACCCTTGTAATCCATGTTGGTACCCCTTCGAGTTGTAGCGCATCAGACAACACCTGTGTATATATCGGCCTAGATTTCCCGAAGCCCTCTTTAGATAAACCGATTGGCCGCCTGACTGCTATAGTGCCACCGAGAACAACACTCGGGAAGATAATCTCTATTACATGGGTAGTCGGGTAGTATGGCCAAGGGTATGGTCTATCCTCCTTAGTTAGTGCCCTGAGATATTGGACCAAGTACTACTGTTGGACCCCGCACGTATATCAGAGAGCTATAGCACAGGGAAAACCCTTATCTGTAGAACCCTTGAATACCTAACCTTTGGGGGACAGAAACACAAACAAATTAAAACAGACAAGATCTATTGCCGTAGTATTCTTCAAACTGGAGTATAACTCCACAGGTGTTAGAAAAAAAAAAGGTCTAGAATTTTTTTCACCATTATTTGAGACCTATTCCATTGGATTCATCTCTTCACCCTTATCACTTTCATCCATATCATTTTTCGGAAAAAATTTTGACCCCGCCCGCCCCTTTTCAGTTCACCCATCCTCATGGCCCATACCCGTAGCTAAGACCTGGAAACTCGCTTCAACACCTTGCAATCTGGTTTCCTTGAGATCCAAAAAGAAGTGAAACAACTCAGTGCTACTGTTGCCTCCATCGATTCATCCATCAATACAACCATAAATACAACCATGCAGTCCTCAATGGAGGAAGTCAAACAAGAACTGACCACTGAGCTTGAATCTGTCTTTGCATCACTTTGCACCAAACTGAAGATCCCTACAGATGACCCTTTCTCTGATGCACCTCCAAAGACTGAAGGTGAACATTCCTCCCATTCCCATACCTTTCAGCCCCATCACTTTCAATGTGACCTACGCCTTCCACGGGTGGATGTGACCAAATTTGATGGCTCAGACCCCACTGGTTGGGTCACCCAAATGGAACATTATTTCTCTTTATACGACATTACAGATGACTTGGCCAAACTCCGGTATGGTGTTCTCCATCTAGATCAAGAACGTTGGCAATGGAGAAAAACTTCCCGTCAAGGGTATATTGCTTGGACCCAATTTGTGACTGAGCTTTATGAACGCTTTGACACTGACACCAACCATTTGGGCCATTTGACAAAGTTGAAACAATCAGGAACAGTAGAAGACTTCATAAATGCCTTTGAGTGCCTAGATTTTCGAACAGAGGGCATGACTGATGCTTTCTTTCGATAATGTTTTATCAGTGGCCTCAAGGAGGAGATTCAGGCCCATGTCCTCATGGCTAGACCTTCGAGTTGGGTGGAGGCTACTAAAAAAGATAAAGAAGCACAACAAGTGGTATCCTCTCAAAACCGTAAACCCTCCTTTATCCCTCGCCCTAAACCTATAAATTCCGCTACTCCCTCCGCTCCATTAAAGATCCAAAAATTGACCAGGGCTGAAATGGATGAATGCCAACTCAAAGGCCTTTGTTATAGTTGCGATGACAAATATTTCCCGGGCCACAAGTGTAAGGAACAAAATATTTTTATGGCCATCTTTGAGGATATTTCAGAAGAGGATGTTGAAACTCCCCTTGTGCCCGAGTCACCTGAAATCACTGACATAACCCCTCCCTCAGACCCTCCCAAAGTGGAACTGATCATTTCCCTCAATGCTCTCACTGGCTTCTCCACCCCCCAAACCCTCAAGTTAATCGGTTACATCAAGCATCAGAAGGTCATCATTTTGGTTGATAGTGGAAGCACCCATAATTTTATTCATTGCTGCATTGCCCAAGGAACTCATTGCTACATCCATGCCATCAAAAATTTCCAAATCATGATTGCCAATGGTGGTTCCATGAAATGTTGAGGGCGGTGTGAAAACGTGCGTCTCCAAATTGGTGACTACCACCTAAAATCCCATATGTTTGCTATCGACATGGGCGGTTGTGACATTGTGTTGGGTGCAGACTGGATAAGGACTTTAGGTCCCATCCTCATGGATTTTAAGGCATTAACCATGCAATTCGACCAGGAAGGCTGCCAATATAAATTCCAAGGCATCACTGCTGGTTCACCTGAGGTTATTAGTTCCCATCGCATGGAAAAGCTGCTCAAAAAAGGTCATTCTGGTGTCATTGCCCAACTCCATGCCATACAAGCAACAGAGACACCCCCGGTGCCGGAAGATCTCCAAGCCCTCCTTTCTAAACACCAAATGGTATTTTCCACTCCCCAAGGACTCCCTCCTTCCCGCAGTGTTCATGATCATTCCATTCCCCTTGTACCCGAAAGCCTTCCTCCCAATATTCATCCATATCGCCACCCCTTTTCACAAAAAAATGAAATTGAGAAAATGGTCCAGGAACTCCTTACTGCAGGAAATATCCTCCCTAGTACGAGCCCTTACTCTTCTCTTATAGTCATGGTCTTGAAGAAAGAAGGTTCTTGGAGAATGTGTCATGACTTCCCTGCCCTCAACAAACTGACCATTAAAGACAAATTTCCCATTCCTGTCATTGATGACCTCCTGGATGAATTGAGTGGTGTCCAATTCTTTACTAAACTCGATCTTCGCTCGGGCTATCACCAGATAAGTATGAAGGAGGCAGACATTCCCAAGATGACCTTTCGAACTCATGAGGGCCACTATGAGTTTTTGGTCATGCCCTTTGGCTTGTGTAATGCCCCCTCCACTTTCCAAAGCCTCATGAATCATGTCTTCCGTCCTTTTCTTCATCATTTTTTATTAGTTTTCTTTGATGATATCCTCATCTATAGAAAAACCTGGACAAACCATCTTACTCATGTGGATCGAGTTCTCCATCTACTCTCTCAGCACCAACTTTTCCTGAAACAGTCTAAATGTGCTTTTGGTGCCTCAGAAGTAGAATACTTGGGTCATTTGGTTGGCAAGGATGGTGTCAGGGTGGATCCAAAAAAGATTGAAGCTATGCAAGACTGGCCATACCCAAAGACTCTCAAAATCTTGTGTGGATTTATGGGCTTAACAGGGTATTATCGCAAGTTTGTTAAGAATTATGGCAAGATTGCAACACCTCTCATGACTCTCCTAAAAAAGAACTCTTTCAATTGGACTCCAGTCGCTGCTCAAACTTTTCAAACCTTGAAGACGACCATGTGCACCACTCCGGTTCTGTCCCTTCCTAATTCCACAAAGACCTTTGTGTTGGAATGTGATGCCTTAGGGAAAGGAATCGGTGCTATCCTTATGCAAGAGGGTCGACCTTTGGCCTTCACCAGCAGGCAACTATCTAAAAGGAATATGGGCAAACCCATCTATGAAAAGGAAATGTTGGCTATTCTACATGCCGTTGATCTGTGGCGCCCTTATCTCTTAGGGCAACGTTTCCAAATTAAGACAGACCATCAAAGACTCAAGTACTTTATGGAACAACGCATTTCCTCCTCGGAGCAACAAAAATGGGTGACTAAGGTCTTTGGATATGATTATGAGATCATTTACAAGAAGGGAAAAGACAATGTGGTGGCGGATGCACTATCCTGCAAATATGAAGAAGAAGGATCCCTTTTTTCTCTTTCCTTCATTATACCAGATTGGCTCCAAGCTGTGCACCAGGAATGGTTACAAGATCCAAAAAGTTTGCATCTGATCCAACAATTGCAAACCAATGCTCCAACTCCCCCAGGGTACTCTTAGCGTCAAGATGAGCTTCGATACAAAGGTCGTTTGTATTTAAGTAAACAATCAAAGCTTAAATCCATGGTACTTTATGAGCTTCATGCTACACCCACAGTGGGGCACTCCGGGTTCACCAAAACCTATGACAGGGTCAAATGTTCTTTCTTCTGGGATGGTATGAAACAAGACATCTGTAATTTTATCATTGAATGTGAGGTGTGTCAACACAACAAGGGAGAAACAGTAAAATCTTTGAGCACAGTACAATCGCTTCCGATTCCACTTGCTATTGGGAAGGATATCTCTATGGAATTTATTACCGGCCTACCCAAATTGGGAAATAAATCAGTCATAATGGTGGTTATGGATCTCCTTTCCAAGTATGCTCATTTCTATGCTCTTCAACACCCATTTACTGCATCCATGGTGGCTCAAATTTTCATGGACCAGGGCTTCAAGCTTCATGGCATGCCACACTCTATTGTTTCTGATCATGACCCAACTTTCACAAGCAATTTTTTGCAAGAACTGTTTAAGCTACAGGGCACCCAATTGCATCTCAACACAACTTATCATCCCCAGACTGATGGTCAAGCGGAAGTTGTCATCAAGTGTTTGGAAACATATCTAAGGTGTTTTGCCTCTGAAAAGAAAAAATAGTGGGCTCAATGGTTACCCCTAGCTGAATGGTGGTACAACACTTCCTACCATACAACTACACGCATGACTTCCTTTGAAGCGGTATATGGACAGAAGCCACCTTCAGTTCTCTCATACTTACCGGGTACCTCAAAGGTCCAAGCAGTTGACCAAACATTTACAATTCGAGAGGATATTCTTCATACCCTTAAAGATAACTTGGTCATGGAACAAAATTGCATGAAGCAACAAGCAGATCAAGGTCGCTCTAAACATCACTTTGCAGAAGGGGATCAGGTGTTTCTGCGATTGCAACCATACAAGAAAACTTCCCTCAAGGCCGAGCATTATCAGAAGCTAGCACCCAAATTTTATGGTCCTTATATAGTTCTCAAGCACGTGGGACAAGTCGCCTATCAATTAGCTCTGCCCAGTCAGTCGAAGCTACATCCTGTTTTTCATGTTTCATGCTTAAAGAAGGTGATTGGAACTATATGCCAAATTCAAACCAACCTTCCCGAGTTAGCTGAAGAAGGATCCATTTGGCTACAGCCAGAAACAGTTTTGGACCAACGTGAGAATTGCCTGCGTCAGGGAACCATCAAGGAAGTGCTAGTCCCGTGGAAAGATACAACTCCAACAGATGCCACTTGGGAACCAGCTACCATTCTGCAGCAGTTTCCACATCTCAAGCCTTGAGGACAAGGCTGTTTTTAAGGGGGCAGACATGTTAGGGTCCTAACCCGCACATAGGTAGATCAATATATTCAGATGTAATAAAGGTCAATATTAATAAGGCCTTTCAATAAAATAGAATAAGGCGAATGTAAGAATACCTAATAGAAGCTTCCGCTTCTAGAAGGATCTTCCTCTAGATGCTTCTCTTGATAGACATATTTAGTATAAATAAGGGTCAAGGGTATGAAAACCCTAACTTGGAGATTATTGTAATAGAGCGCTGCTCGACTAGAGGTTGCCCCCTTGAAGAGGCCCATGAACATTGCTTTCTGAATCAAAGTTCTATTTTTGTTGTTGTTCTTATATCATTTCTGTGTTATTGTGGAGATTATGCTGGTTATGTTACTGTTACTCTGCCATTTCTAGCATTTTATTTCTGTTCTGCATTACTTTTTATATCTGGTATATTACAACATTTCAAAATTTCATACCTTGTAGTGATTGATATTTTCCATCAACCCTGGTTGCTTAACAATTTCTTATTTAGAGTTATCTTTCATCAAATGAAAGAGTTCCATATCCCATATTCTTACCTGATCTTTGATACAATTTAGTGGGTCACGATGATAAAAAATGACATCCTTGTGATTGTCCCTAGGTAGGGTGGAATCCTACAAACAACTAGAAGATAATATGGGTTAAAACGATAATAAACATTGATAAAAAATACAAAAAAGTTCTATTATATTATCCGCCTTGCATCAATTTTTTTCCCACAATAACCTACTACATAAACGATACTATGTTCATTGGATAAAATACGCATAAGATAAAACCATTACAAATCATATTAAAAAAAATCATTAAATAATGACTATAAAATGTAAACTACAATTACATGTTTCCTTAGTTCTATTCAAATTTTAATCTATCACAAACTCTTTCCTTGTAACTATTAGTTTTATTGCACAAGCCAAAATATTATTTCCATCACACCCCTCAAACACACAATTGGGTAGCTTGATTGTGCTTCTAGGATGCAAAATTTTTATAAACCCCATGACAATTATAGAATATTTGGGCCTTCCATAAATATATACAGATTTACCTTTATTTTGATTGGTTTCTCTAATTTTGTTATAATTTTCACAAATCCCATATCTCTTCATACTCAATTGCTATTGGGCCGGACGTATCCAATGTTTATGATTGTATGATGGGCCCGTTATCACACAATCATGCACCTTAGTGCAAATCCTTCACAAGGTACAAGGACTAGTGGAACATTAGAAGTGTTGCCACTCTCACCTAGATAATTACTTCCCTCATTTTAGTGAAGGGAAAATCCAACACAAGGGAGCCTTCCCTAGTGGCACCTAGGGTTCCTGAGGCAAGACAAATCAAGTCCTATGTCACCTGTGTTACTACTCAAAATACGACCAATTTAATATAATAAACAAGTTAAAGACTAGGTGGTTACTCAAAGTAAATTCTAGATTTAAGGCTTGTTCACTTTAGGTTTGTTTTAGAGGATTTATCAAGTGATTATGTAATGCAAAATTATCCCCAAACAATATAAATATAAAAATTACCAAAGGATATTGTAAAACTTTCATAAAAGATAAATAAATTACAACAAGAATGTATTTCATCCCCTTAAACAAGTTATAAACGAGTAAAAATTAGGGATAAAACAATGGATAGATCTAGGGTTTATAAAACTAGTAAAATATGAAAATTAAAAGACATATAACATCCAATTAAAACAAGATTTCTGGCCCTAATTATGCAACAATATAAATCAACAAGGATATTTTTTACTATAAAATGTTTTTTAGGTCAAACACATGCACTAAAATCAAGATGTCTAGGGTCTATGATGGCTGGAAATTGTATACAAGCTACTATAAAACCATACCCTAAAACAAAAACAAAATTTGAAAATTTGGATTTAGGATTGACTAGATGAGAGAAAACTAGTGCTTACTATTTTTTGGGGGGCTTATGGCATCAACTAAAAGCTCCCTTGAGAAAGTGTAAGTAGAACTAGGGTGATGGATAGGGTTTTCCACTACAAACACTAACAAATCCACCTAGTGCCTTACAAGCTTCAAAATAGTTCAAGGGAAGACACTCCACTAATAATTTTATAAGATTTTTGAAGAAGGGACTTGTTCAAGAAAAACATAAAGAGAGTGCATCACCACCACTAGAGAAGTACAAATGCACTTAAAATCATTCATAAACAACATCCATAAGATTAAGTGAGACCAAATAATCATTAAATTTATTCATCTACAAAATCCTATCCAAGAGCATCCATGAAATTTGTAAAACATCCACAAGACATCATCCTTAAGAAGTTACTCTAGTTATCCATCCATATCAAATATAAAGAAGAGGAAGTAGACAAGTAATGTTCTCCACAAGTTCTAGCAATGAGTTACAAATGATAGGTGCTTCTCTATTTATATGAGAGATCTAACACCCTTATCATTACACTAATATTATTTTTCTAGCTTTTATCCTAAGAAAATATAAAAAATACATTTATCTCTTTACTAGCCCTAGAGATAAGATAAAAATACATAATATATCTATGATACAATTGTGGATGAGTCAAAAGACCCCAAAGATGCTCCCCAGATCAAGTAAACTTACCTAATGTCCCAAGTTGTCCTCAACAAGTGGAATGATGTACTAAAAGGTGGAACAACCTCCTCAAAAGTCTCAACAACCTCCTCCAAAGGCGTCCCACGAGTGGTCAAAATTCAACGATAATCTTCTCATGAAAGATTCTAAAAGCACCATAATTGTGCCAATTTTTGCTTGAATTTATATTATGATTTTTTTTTGTAAATCTCGTGGCCATTCTGCATCTAATAGTGTTGATTTGGTGGAATTTTGGGCATTTTTTCAAAAGATTAATGCTCCCAAAGCTGGTTACATTCAAAATATGTGCTAAAGTCTCCTCAAGGTGTGCAAAGACCTCCTCAATGTCCTCCAAGAAGTGTAATTCTCTATGAAATTCATCTCAATTATCATTGCAAGGTACCATTTCCAAAGTAAGGCTCAAGGGGCATGGAGAAGTCATCAATCCCGAAACATGTACATAAATTCAATTTAACATAAAAAGTGATTCATGTAAAATGCGATTGTCATTAGGCCGAGAAACATCAAGTATCATATTCTAAGTTCACAATAAGTCATGTAATTCATACAATTTACCGAGTTTAGGTATGATGAGGGCATCATTAACCCCTATTACATGTGCCAACACATAAGAAGAGAAGTAGTTTTGAGGAAAACCAATCAAGGAACACATGTAGTGATAGATGGTATGGTTTGGTGGGTAACTTCATGAGTTGAATTGCATAGTCATGATGGGGTTTTTTAAGATATTCATCCAATGAGCACCTTTGATATGGGAGAAATTATGCATTGAGTTACCCTTTCCTCGGCACTAAGTCTTTCTACCCCTTATTTTCCTTTTTCTTTGTTCATTTAAACTTTTTCGGCTTTTGACTTTTATTTTATTTCATTTATTCCTTTTTAAATATGTATTTAATTGCATAGGAGTTGGTGTAATGGCCTCATAATGAGGGGGTACTTCTCATGCTTTATTTCCTTTGGTTTTTGAATTTCCCCCTTTTTTAATATTTTAATATTTTTCTCTTCACCTCGAGCTTATAACCCTTTTAGGCGAGGCTCTTCTCATGGGACTATGAAGCAAAGACATTTGTTTTGTGACATATGACAACCAACCCAAGAGTGAGACAACATAAATTGGGAAGAATGAAGAGTGTCAAGTATGTATTGGGATATGGACACGCTAAACCTCTCAAAGCCATCTAGTAGTATGACTCAACCCAAGAGTGAAAACACTTATATAGAGGATGATGATGAACCAACAAGGTGAAACAAGGGAAATAACTCAAAATGAGAGCATCATGATCCATTATCTGACTCAAACAATGATCACCACTTTCATGGAAAGAACATAAACCATTAACACCCAATATGAAGTAATGAAATACTGTACCTCATGTGTGTCAAGAACCATAATCATCAAATGTGAGTGAGCTGAGCAAATAAGGGAAGCATCTCTATTCAACTATCCGTGGAGAACCATGGATCTCATCTGTGTAATTTCCATATGTGATAAGAATTACAAGAGAAAAATCTCCTCTATTTATCCCTACATGTTAGGGGGTAACAATCGGCTCCAACATGGGGAAATGTGCTCATTGTAGAGCACATGAGAATCTCAAAAATATTTGGAACGCCAAGACCTGCACTTTGCATCAATCATCAAAATACCCTCTAGATCTCACCATAAAATGATTAGTAAAAATAAAGCAGGGCGACACTTCCTAGCTTGAATTTCAATGACAAATCTAGGAGGAGATGAGGAAAGACATGGTTGGGAATTCTTACTATGAATTCTCATAGAAATCATGCAATTTACAACCATAAAAGGGTATTTTAAAGTTGTTTTCCATGAAAAAATTCTTCAAAATTTAGAGGAAAACATGGCCAAAAATTTTCTGCATTTTAACCACTGAAATCACACCCATTTGACTGCAGAAATTATACCCTATCCATGAGATAGTGTGGCTAGAAAATTTATGAATATGACTATCATACACATGCCCCATAGAATAAAATAAAACACCATCATCCTTTATAAAAAAATGGTTGTAAATTACCTAGAGATTTTTTTTTCATTTTCATCATTAACAACATGTTCTCCAATCTGAAAATTTCCTAAGATATCCATAAGAAAGCATGGTTGGAAATTAATCATGCAACTTTTTGAGAATGCATTTTCTAAATATGGATCTTCCAAAGGCAATCGTTATGCAATATTGACTCTATAATCATCATCAGTATCATAAATAAGTTCCCCATAAAAATGAAAACAACTTATATCCCATCTATGCCTTTGAATATGTAGAAGATCATCAATATTGAAAATATTTTCAATCTCATGACCATCATGTTTTTCATCAAATGATAAATTGACCAAATCCAAGGGTTTTTCTACAAACTCCTCCTTTTCCAAATCATTAAAGGACGCATCAAAACTCAAAAAATTGGAAAGGAGTACAACTTACCAAACTCTTATCTTCATGCAGAGGAGAGATGGAAGCTTGGATGCTCTCACCATCTATGTCTTCCTCAAAATATTCATGTATGGAATGATGAAGCTCTTCATGTGTGTTCTTCATGTGCTTGATGACTTTCCTCATTAGCTTCTTCTTCATGCTATTGTTCTTCAATGAAGTATTCATCATCTTCAATAGGGTTTTTTATCTCTCCAGGAGTCCTTATCAGGTTGTAGCAGGAAGAAGCTTGGTAACTTAAGGTGTGAATGTTTTTATATGTTTATTGGATCAAATGGGATATTAGATTAATGACTTACTCTCAAAACAGTCAAAAACATAACCAGATGGAACAAGGCTTTCAAGAATTAAATATCAAACAAGTAACTGAACTGGTGGATGAAGAAAGACTATATTTATCAACCAGAACACGTGTGATAGGATGAATAAAGATAGTACAGATTACTATTAAATCAAGTTTATGAACTGACAAAGTGAGATAACAATCACTAGCAGTTAAGACAAGCTTGAATTAAAACAATCATTCAAAGTTCAGAAAAGAAAAGAGATGGTAATCTGACAATAATAATGAAAGGAACATGTGCTTCTGTATTATGTATAAGAAAAGTCTATTACAATGGTAGCATGGTCTAGTTTCCAGACTCGAGCCCCTTAGTCCTTCAAAACAATAGACTTTATAGTCTTTACATCAAGAACTCAGATCTATAAAAGAGGATCGAATTATACTAAAAATAGTAATATCAAACTAGTTACAAAACACACTAGGAATAATTATACTAAGAATAGTAATATCAAACTAGTTACAAAACACTAGGAATAGATCCTATATAAAAGGAATCAAATCATTATCTAAATATGAAGTCTTCGACAGATGTATAAGTCTTCTGAATGATGACAAGGTTACTCTAAGTCTTCTGAATGATGACAAGGCTACTCCAGATTCTGTTATGACACATGGGCATATCTTTAACTAAAAATAGAAAACGATTTTCAACCCTTATCTCCTTTGTATCGGCTTCAAAACTTAAAAGAGAGAGTGCTCTCTATCCCCTTTTAATTTTATAATTCATTTAAAACCTTGCTGAGATGATTTAGCAGCAAAAACATTCGGTCTGAGCCTGTGTCTATGCTTTCAGTGGCTTATAGATCTGAAACATAGTAGGGTTAGCTGCCGAAAGCAGAGCTTTCGACAATTAACATTGCCTCTTTGAAATGGTTTTAACATTGCCTCTTTGAAATGGTTTTAGCTGCCGAAAGCACAGTTTTCAAACTTGCTTCAAAATTGCTAAATGAAAAAATCCTTCAATATTTTACTCTTCTGATCAAGGTTCTGATGCCTTTTCCTCCCAGCCTCTGTTATGCCCCATGCTTCGGATGAAAGCAAATTGCTCTAGAAGCCATGTAGTCAAATACTTCTGCATATCTAAACTCCTGCATTCTTTCTGTGCACCTTTCAATTCTGGACTGCTGTGTATATGTCAGAGTCTGAAGAATATATGACTTCATTTGATGCAGCGTCTCATACCCCAGTGCCTAGTTTGTAAGTAATGCCTATGCCATCTTTTGCAACTGTAAAGATGGCTAATCCATGAGCTCCTTGTAAAACAGAAACAAATATAGACCTCTCTGGCTTCAGCCTTACAATCTGACAATAACTTGTCTAAACATTGCTAGATTTGTAAATTTCTTGCTCTATTGAAAAACCCAAAGGCGTATTCAACCATACTCTCATAGAAGTCCAGTCCATCACATCATGTTTGGTATATGAGCTGCATTGCTTACCTGCCTTATCAAGAATCTCTGCAACAGTTCCAACCTCCCATAACAGGAAGCTTTCTCTTCATTCTGGTATTCACCAAACGTGCAGTAAACCTTTTGCTGAGGTAAAATCAAAGGTCTTCCACCTCTTGCGTTTTTACTTCTGCGTTATTGATATTCCTCAGAAAAAAAATCTGCTTCAAAACCTAAAAACACCTGGCAACAACTTCAATACTTGTGGCACCTGCAATCTCGGGCACCTATAACTTTCTCTCTGCAATTACCTTTGTCACTTCAAGCTGTGCGTTGATGAACTGAAAGCTTCGACTTTGTCAACTCGGCGTAAGACTTCAATCTCTTCAATAATGCCTTGATTCTGACAGTTTGGTGGATACCTTCAAACCTTGCAGCTCTTGACCACAATTCGGCACCTGTAATCTCAACAAAAACATTTGGCAGAGGCAAATGAAATCTGAAGCTCGACGCAAATTCCCTTTGCTTCGTGATTCTTCATTGTGACTAGATGTCTTCGATCTAATGCCTTTGATTGTCAAAGAGTCGAGAGACACAACTATACTCACAACATGACAACTGCGCATTTACTCTGTGTCTGCGTTTTATTTTTTAATATTTACTAAGCGACAAAATCCCACATATATCGGAAGTTTGAACCTCACAACCTTTAGATATGCCGATATACATGATTAAATGTATGAGGTATGGACGAATATAGAACTTAGCAATTGCGCTCGGCTGTATGTTGCGTGCCTTGGTTTTACCTGTCGACTATGAGTTAACTCGTGGCTTGGGCTGTGTCCACCCCCTCCCAACTTTATTAAAAAGTTAATAAACCCGAGAACCCTGTAGACAGACTCGTGGTTTGGCTTGGGCCTGTGGGCCACCCAAATTTTGGTTAAAGCCGTAAAAACCTGAGAGGCTTTAGTTGACTTAGCTTTTTCCCGAAGAAAATTATCTCCAACTTATATTTATTATATAAATATAAGGTGATTTACAAAACCTGTTTCTGTCCAAAAAAACAAAACAGAGATAGAGCAGCCAATTACTACTTGAAAAAAACAGAAATGTTCTGCTCACTGTGGAGCTGGTTTCTCAACAGCAGAAACACTAAATCAACTGAAATGATGCTGTGAGGAACAATGAAAAAACAACAAGTTTCGGACCATCTAAATTCTTACCGAGCCATTCAAAATACTCAGTTTTCAAATATATTTAGATGGGTATGCAAGCTTTCTTTCCCATTTTCCCAGTGATAGATTGACAGCCTGCCTTTTGGCTCCTTTAAAGCCCGCTTTGACAGGGCGTCCGCCTCTTTATTATGCTCCCGGTAAATATGCTGAAAATTAAGATCCTTAAATTGAAGAGAAAGTTCCTTAATCTTTGATTTCCAGCCATCTAAATTCACCACCTGTAAATTGCTCTTGTTGTTCATCCAATCGATAATGACTTTCGAGTCCCCCAAGATTTGGATTTTGTCGATTGCCCAAAGAGAAGCCAAAGTTAAGGTCGCCCACAAGCCCAGGAGCTCTGCCTTGGTATTTGTGCCCACACCACAATTAAGGTACCATTTTGTGACTCTTGATGCATGAGATTTGAAGATCCCACCTGCTGAACAACAATTTCCTGTTTGTAAGGCTGCCCCGTCGAAACAGGGCAGCGTGAAACCATCTAAGAAAGTAATTTTGCAAACTCGGTTTGGAATGGAAATTACTGTGGTAGGCTGCCAAGTAAAAGAGACAACAATCCTATAAACCACGGCACGAGGAGATGGAATGCAGTGCTCAAAAATCACCCGATTCCTCTCCAACCATATATTCCAGCATGTATAGGTTGTCAAGCTTACCGGAGACGAGATATCACTAGACCACTTCGTTAAGCAATCGGACACCGAGCATCCATCCCAAAGGTTTTTTAGATAGAAAATTTTTGATAAACGATGCCAAACTGCTTTTGTAAATGAGCAATTTATTAACAAATGATTGGCACTTTCCTCGTCGTTGTTGCACAACCCACACACCCCCGGTCCAATCCAACCTCGTCTTTGGAGCACATTCCATGTGAGTATTTTTTCAAACGTTGCCAACCACAAGAACAGTGTTATTTTTAAAGGAAGAGGCCATTTCCACAGCTTTGGAACCCAAACTTTATCACTGTGAAAATCCAAAGATTCTTTCGGTTAGTTGACTTAGCTTGTAGCTTAGTTTACAACTTGGTTGATTATGTGATGATATGGCCTCGGCCTTAGACTTTGGTCTATGTACTGTGCTTAGTAGGAGGATTAGACTTAGGTCTTAGAATGTTTCATTTAAGCGCACACAACACTTCTAAACAAAAAGGTTAAATAATATAAATTCAAATTTATATTATTTTTATTAAAAGATATGAGAAGCCCTAAAACTGAATGAAGTTATATGAAAACTGATAAAGACTTGTGTTTTATTGACATGTAGGTCATAGACGGAGTCACAAGAGTCTGGAGCAAACATGATCAATGAGGACTTAATGGGGAATTTGAAGATATGGATGGCAAATGACAAGGGAAAATGACAAATTAAATGCAAACGAATGAAAGTACCTCAGAATTTACAAAACATTTGAGGAGATAACAGGGTTAAGAAGAGATTCTTCTTCTAGGGTTGTCATCAGATCTTGAAAAGTTTCCTCATACCTCTAAAAGTTAGGGCCCCAACACTTGAGAAAAGTTTCAATAAAATCTACTGTAGAAGCCTGTAGGCTGACTCGTGGTTTGGCTTGGGCCTGTGGGCCACCCAAATTTTGGTTAAAGCCATAAAAACCCGAGAGGCTTTAGTTGACTTAGCTTGTAGCTTAGTTTATGACTTGGTTGATTATGTGATGATATGGCCTCGACTTTAGACTTTGGTCTATGTACTAGGCTTAGTAGTAGGATTAGACTTAGGTCTTAATATGCTTCATTTAAGTGCACACAACACTTCTAAACAAAAAGGCTAAATAATATAAATTAAAATTTATATTATTTTTATTAAAAGATATGAGAAGCCCTAAAACTAAATGAAGTTATATGAACACTGATAAAGACTTGTGTTTTATTGACATCCAGGTCATAGATGGAGTCACAAGAGTCTGGATAAAACATGATCAATGAGGACTTAATGGGGAATTTGAAGATATGGATGGCAAATGACCAAGAAAAATGACAAATTAAACGCAAACGAATGAAAGTGCCTCAGAATTTACAAAACCATTTGAGGAGATAACAGGGTTAAGAAGAGCTTCTTTTTCTAGGGTTGTCATCAGATCTTGAAAAGTTTCCTCATACCTCTAAAAGCTAGGGCCCCAACGCTTGAGAAAAGTTTCAATAAAATCTACTGTAGAAGCCTGTAGACTGACTCGTGGTTTGGCTTGGGCCTGTGGGCCACCCAAATTTTGGTTAAAGCCATAAAAACCCGAGAGGCTTTAGTTGACTTAGCTTGTAGCTTAGTTTATGACTTGGTTGATTATATGATGATATGGCCTCGGCCTTAGACTTTGGTCTATGTACTAGGTTTAGTAGTAGTATTAGACTTAGGTCTTAGAATGCTTCATTTAAGCACACACAACACTTCTAAACAAAAAGGCTAAATAATATAAATTAAAATTTATATTATTTTTATTAAAAGATATGAGAAGCCCTAAAACTGAATGAAGTTATATGAAAACTGATAAAGACTTGTGTTTTATTGACATCCAGGTCATAGACGAAGTCACAAGAGTCTAGAGCAAACATGATCAATGAGGACTTAATGGGAAATTTGAAGATAAGGATGGCAAATGACCAAGGAAAATGACAAATTAAACGCAAACGAATGAAAGTGCCTCAGAATTTACAAAACCATTTGAGGAGATAACGGGGTTAAGAAGAGCTTCTTCTTCTAGGGTTGTCATTAGATCTTGAAAAATTTCCTCATACCTCTAAAAACTAGGGCCCCAACGCTTGAGAAATTTTTTAATAAAATCAACTGTAGAAGATATACTCCTTGGACTACAGTTATGTATAAACAAATTCATTTTTTCCCCTTCTAGTGAGTAAGCAATTAATCTCATCAACACATCCTCGTGCAAAACATTGATTTCTGAAGCATATTTAAATAAATTTACAACATGGGAAACAACCAAAATATGATCACCATCAAATTTTGGAATATATTCTACCCATTTTGCACAAAAATGATCTGGAACCCAGGATTTCACTTAACATTAAAAACACTATATTGCTCATGAAATTACCATGGTGCCATTCTTCTTCACTTGAACATATGAATTTTGATATGAAATTTGAAAATAAAATATGATACACCATACGAAGAAGGTGGAGTCACCAAGGTGAATCTTCAATTCTTTTACAATGATTCTTGCTTCATCCTACAAGCATAGATTCTTCAAAATTTGTAAGGAACAAGAACTTCGTTCCTCCAATGGTGTTTCTAGATGAGCATATTTAGATAAGGCTTTAGTTTCTACTCATAAAAAAATTGAAGCATAGAATTTGGATAACCAAGGAGAAATACTTCATTCTCCTCGACAACGACACCAAAATGTTATCATACAATCTTGCACCTTAGTGCAAATCCTTCACAAGGTACAAAGACTAGTGGAACATTAGAAGTGTTGCAACTGTCACCTAGACAACTACTTCCCTCATTTTAGTGCAGGATAAGTCCGACAAAAGGAAGGATTCCCTAGTGGCACCTAGGGTTTCTAAGGCAAGACAAATTAAGTCCTAAGTCACCTATGTTACTACTCAAAATACCATTGATTCAATATAATAAACAAGTTAAATACTAGGTGGTTATTCAAAGTAAATTTCAAATTTAGGGTTTGTTCACTTTATGACTACTTTAGAGGGTTTATCAAGTGATTATCTAATGTAAAATTGTCCCCAAATAGTATAAATATGAAAATCACTAAAGGATGTTGTAAAACTTGCATAAAATATAAATAAATTACAACAATAAACAAGTTACAACAATAGCGTATTTTAGCCCCTTAAACATGTTATAAATGAGTAAAAATTAGGGCTAAAACAATGGATATATCTAGGGTTTATACAACTAGTAAAATGTGAAAATTAAAAGACACACAACAACCAATTAAAACAAGATGTCTAGCCCTAACTATGCAACAATATAAACCATCAATGTTGTTTTCTTTAAAATGATTTTTAGGTCAAACACATGTAGAAAAATCAAGACGTCTAGGGTTTATGATGGCTGGAAATTATATACAACCTATTATAAAACCCTAAAATTTCCCTAAAACATAAATAAAATTTGAAATTTAGGATTTAGGATTGACTAGATGGGAGAAGACTAGTGCCTAATAATTTTTTTGGGGGCATATGGGGTAAACTAAGGACTCACTTGAGAAAGTGCAAGTAGAACTAGGGTGATACTTAGGATTGTCCACTACAAACTCTAACAAATCCACCTAGTGCCTTACAATCTTCGAGATAGTTCAAGGGAAGATA
>ML777143.1:2266258-2339530 GCA_009831015.1 Picea engelmannii
TGCTGAAGTAAAAAGGAAGTCGGTGCTTCCACCCAGTGGGTGCTGGGATTCTGTGGGAGTTGGTGCTCTCAGCCAGTTGGTGCTGGAAATCAGAGGTTGTAGCCTCTATGAGTTGGTGCTCATAAAAGATGAGATGTAACGCAATTGGAGCTTGCTTAACATCTTAAGAAGACGAGGTTTTTTCCCTGGTTGGGTTTCCTCTTGAAAAATCTATGTCTCATACTTGTGAGTGAATGCTGTGTGTGATTTCTATTCTTTATGTCATCTGCTTTATGTTTATAACTCTGAATTTCACAGTAAAGACTCACTGCCACTAAGATTAATGATTCAAAGTTAAAAAGAAGAGAAATAGTTAATAATCTAAACTAACTGATTCACCCCCCCCCCCTCTCAGTTAGTTCATACCTGTAACAATAATTACTCGAAAGCATAGTTTCTTTGGAAGGGGATGATGGAGGTGTGAAGCTAGATATGGGGCTTGTTATCCCAATTATGTGGGATAACTGAGGAGATGATGTCTTGAGGCCCTCAAATTGCAGACATGGAATACCAAGAGACAACTTGACCAACAATGTCCACTTGCATAGATGGAGACCCACCTCACCACCACAACTCCAGGTTGATCATGACAATATCCACCACATCAGCTAGCCTCCAAAAGACATTAGGTCTTGCTCCATGAGGTACAATTTAGGTATTATGGTGAGTGTCATTTCAATATTTAATGAATTTGAGTTTGTTATATCTATTATTGCTTTTGATTATGTGCCATTTGCTTGGACATTATGCTCTTTGCCCCGTTTCACCTTGGTGGTTGACATTGCGCTCTAGTAAGTGGGTCACCCTTAGGGATAGGTATACTACTGGGAGGTCCTTTTGACGAGTCATCGTTCCATTCTTGATCTTACTTGCCACTTTCCACACTTCATCCCCTCATCTCCTCACCTTTTGGGGTTTTCGGGTGTATTGACCCAAGAAGGGGTTGTCCCTCATTTCATGGGAAGAAAGGGTTGAAGGCCCATAGGATTGTGGCTGGAAAAAGATAAAATCCTAATTATGAACCTTCCAGATGATTTCCTAAAGAGGCCCTGGGAGAAATGAAAATATTCTCCTAAAAAATCAAAGACCTGCAAAAGAAAACACATAACATAAAATGTCCCACTTGATTGAGGGATTTACACAAAGTGTGTTACAAGCTAGACTATACCCCCATGCCACTATCTTTACTTCTCCTTTCAAGATACACTTCAATACTCCCCCCCAAGCTAATCGATTCACCCTAGGGAGTACCCCGTGTTTTGAACTTAATTCACTAATGGAAATGAATGGGCTTGGAAAAATGATGCATTGAAAGCGAAGGTGAAACACACCCTCTACAAAGGCACCCATAAGTGAGACACTACAACCCCTTGTATGTCATGAGACCCATGCCCAATTTTTTTTCCATTCATCCATGACACCTCACCCACATGAATTAGAAGGAGGTCCCCTCAGGAAACACCCCTAAACTTGAGGGACGATTCACCCAATAGGTCGTTTTGTCAACCCTCCCATACTCAAACTTGGTAAATTGCAGAGGGTATTTGAGCATTAGTTTATTTTGATGAGGTGGTTTGGATGTATGTGCTTGAATAAATCTTTTATTGATTTGACTTACTCATCATGATTCTTTGAATTGAGATTTTTTGAGGGCATATCCATTTGTCTTTGTAGGACCCATTTGGTGGACATATTTGGAGGAACAAGCCTAGCTTGGGATTCCATGGGGCTTGAAGCCCACAGGTTGGATGTCGAGGGACCACATGCCGAATCACGAATACATGACTTTGGAGGATTACATGGAAACATGGAGGACCTAACCTAGCCCCTACCACCCAATTTTTTACTTGAATGAGGCAAAACGTCACTTTCTTGAGGTTTGACATCATAGAGGAGCTAGGGTTTGGTGGTGATGGAGTTGCTACTTGACACTTGGCATGATTTGGTGGGAGGAGACTTAAGGAGGATATAGTGCATGAGAGGGAGGCTTTATGAGCCCCAACGACCTCAACCTTCTACTCCAATGACTTTATCAAAGGGTCAAAACGTCACCCTTAGAGGGGTGATGTCATTTTAGGATTTCTATTGTGCACTTTTTAAGACTTAAATTTGAATTAAAGATGAATTACTTGTGTAAAAGGGAAAAATAAGGGTTGTTGTCCCCTTATTTTGTGTTTAACCTAACTTAAAGTGGAAAAATGATGTTTAAGACATTTTGTATAAATAGAGATCATTTGTATCTCATTATAACATAACTCTCCAATTGTGAGAAGTACTTGGCTGAAATTTTCGCTATTTTTGGGCATTTTATCTCTCCTTTGCACTTGTTATTGTTTTCTTTTCTATTGGTTGAAGGAATTCATGTGATACCTATTGTGGAGTGTTTCTCTTGCATATTGGTGGATAACTCTTGGCAAATTGGAAGTTTCTCTTGTTAATTCTTTCTCTAGGTGAAGGATTTTATCTTGTTATGGTCTCTTTTTCTTGGTTGCAAGGTTAACTAGTTGGATTTCTTGGGGAGTATAAGTGCATACAACCCCATGAAGCTCATATATATTTGTCTTGGAAATAATTTTTTGCTTAAGGTAGTGCTAGGAGAAGTAAAAGGGATTACACCCTCCTAACACTTCCTAGTTAGCTTTACTTTCCTTAGGGAGTAAGAGGGTTTACACCCCCAAAGAAGTAGTGTAGTTAACTCATTCTTTGAATAATCAACCCAATAGTTAAAGCACTAATCATTTTCAATTTGCATTGTGTTGAAATATTGTAACTTCAAAGAATATTCTACCTGAGAGATAGTTGAATAATATTATTATATTATATTTAATTAGGCCCTATTGTGCCTTAGTAATAGTTGGCCCTATTGTGCCTTGACAGTTAATTGTAAATTAAGAGGGTAAAATGATAGGTCATCCTAGACCTAATTATAGGCTGGCCAAACCACTATTTATAAGAGAGGCCAGTGCCTCATTTGCACACATACATATCTAGCTTTGCAGTGCGCAAGTCTTGGAGGAGAAGCTGCTGCAACTGGGGGTGACATCAAGGAGGGTTTCTGGTCTATCTCTTGGTCAAGTGGTGCGCTACTCTTCCTAGTGAAGGAGTAGAGGAGGATCTTCTGTTCAGTCTTTGGTCTATCTATATTGAGGAAGTTTTTGCTCAGTTTTCTCCCCCATGAGGGTTTCCCAGGATAATCTACGTGTCTCTATTGTTTCTGTGATTGCCTCTTTTTCATTGATCTTATTTATGTAGCTAATGTGCTAAATGATTATAATAATAAAGAAGAACCATAACTGCTAGCTGTATAATTAAAAACTTCAACATGGTATCAGAGAAGGCTTGAAAGAGACCAACTCACAATCCAATTTTCAGTATTGCAGCTGCTATAAAATTAGGGTTTCTGCATAAACCCTAAGTGTGGTGTTTTCGTTGTTTGAGAAGGACATTGGAGAAAGTAACTACACCTAGGAACTTTCCCTAGGAGGGTGCATCTAGTCCCTGGATCAGAATTATGCAATTTTAAGTTTGATAAATTAGGGTTTCCTCATAAAACCCTAAGTTGTAGTTGTAGTATCAATTGCAGTTGCAGTTGCAATATCAATTGTATTTGCAGTTGCAGTTCTAGGTCCTTCGTACCAGTTCCTTCATGCTAGTTGCAACACCAGTTGCAGTGTCAATACCCATTGCGGTGAAAGTTTTTGTGAATTATTGGCACTGATTTTTATTGTCCTAGTGCACCTTACCCTAGAAAATATCCAACTAACTTTAAGTTACAAGTTGAAGCACCTTTGAAGTTTTAAAGGTTCGCTATTGTTTTTCGCTATTGTCGGATGGTGCCACTACCTGCTGATACTATCATAGGTATGTACTTACATGTGTTCAAACTATATCATTATTCTAAAGAGTATTTGCAATAGAAATGATATTTTGTCTAAGAAACAATCATGGATCTAGAAGGATCTGAGATCCAACACATTTAGAGGAACTATGCACCCCAGATTTGATTACTTTGATATGAATCTACTTGTTATGGAATTATTTTAATCTTATGAATATCCAGGTTGCATTTTGATCTGTTGAAGTTATCATACTAACCATTGGTCAAAATTAAAGTCAAAGTATTAGATTGATTAAATTTTAGATTATAGAGTTTATTCCCTAACTCATATTTCTGTCAAGATAACGTATTGTCTTAGTACAGAGGACATGTTGAATAAAATACTTGTCATATTGAGTGAATGAGACTCAGAAGAAAAGAAACACAATCATTCTTGAGGAAAAGACTCCAGGTTCTAGGTTTGATTTATTAAATTGATAAGATTCATATTTACACATCAAGTTTGATAACTGCTAAACACTATAGTTGTGATAACAATCTTTGAAAAGTTTTATTATTGAATACTTGGTAGCATGTGAGCACTATTGAGATAAATGCTTACTGTAATCATTTACTAGATATAACTAACATCTCCTTTAGGAGAAACTTCTTGTTTTGTTTCTAGGTTACCATGGAGGAATGATTGATCCCAACACTAGAAGAGTGTTTCTCTCATTCCTTATTATTGTATCTCTTACTTTTTACCCTTGTTTCAGGCAAGTCACAAGTGATATATCTAAAGGAGCTACTGTCACAATTGTTCTCTCTATTGTTTTATTATTATTATAAAGAGTATTATTGTTCTTCTTGTTCCGGGAAGGTCACAGGTGATAACCCTGAGGGAGATATAGTGATGATTGGAGGAGGAAATATATTAAATGAGACATGGAGCATACTATCCAAGTTGTATGCATGACCGTATACATCCATGTACCAAACAACATGGAGAATAAGCTATTTTTGAGATACAAAGTATCTCATATGGAGATTGATTGTAAAGAGCAGAAGGCTCCAAATATGACCAAACATTAGAATAGAATTCATAGTAGACTTGGTCAATGGATAATGAAACCACCTTGATAAGAAGCATAATTTGTTTAAAGTCTGAATGAGATTTTCATATTAAGACTTGGTATTCAACACCAAGTATATCCTACAGAGGCTATGAAGTTTTTGTAGACTCAGAAGAAATACAGACTTAGAGTAAGCCTGATCTCAGAAAGGATCAGATGGAAAAAATAGACATCTTCCAGGACTAGAAGACATATGCCATGAGTTAAGAAGACTATATCGTAGCTTCAAAGACCTCTAGGAGACATGAAATATCCTGGGAAGATTCCCTTGTTTCAGTGACAAAGGAGGAAGCCAATCAGAAGGATTGAGATATGGATTTTGCCTTAATACTAGAAGGGAATTCAGTAGTGACTTCCAAGATTGATCTAATAGAAAAAGCATGTTGCAGATAACAATACACATATGTACAAATCTTGATTTGTGTCTAGAGGATTCTCCCAACAAGAGGGAGAAGACTATGACGAGACACTTGCTCTAGTAATTAGAAGAAGTATATATAGAACAAACATGATTCATTAAAAGAAGCCAAAACAATATGAGATTCAGAGGGAGTAGGTATGAAAATCCCTGTATTTGAGATTGAGTTGCCTCCATGAAAGAAGAAAAGCTACCTTCAGTTTCAGATGAAGTTGTTTCCATGATAGAATAGAGGATTCATTCAGAAATAACAATTGCAGGTGCAGAGTCCCGATTCCAGAAGGAACAATTGCATAAAAATTAGAGGACATACTCTCAGGAAGTGAGACAAATAGTGTTTTGCAGAAAGCACATAGAACCAACACATGATTATGTAGATTGAGTTGCAGCTGAGAAAATATACCAAGTTGCTACAATGTGACATGAAAATTTGGTTTGAAAGTACATGATAGGAAGACACATGTATGCAAGTTGAAGCTAGCACCAAGAGATTGGTATGGTAGAATTGATAGTTTTCTGATGAGCTTGGGATTTACCAAGAGTAAATTTGATCCCAACCATTACTTCAAGATTGGGAATGATGGACCAATTATATTGTTGCTATATGTGGATGACTTATTCTTGACATATGAAGAAAATCTCATCACAGATTGTAAGAAGAATCTTTCTGCTGAATTTGAAATGAAGGACCTAGGCCTGATGCACTATTTCTTAGGTCTTGAGGTATGGCAGAACCCATAAGAGATTTTCCTTAGTCAAGTAAAGTGTGTTGTGGAAATTATGAAGAGATTCGACATGATGAATTGTAGAACCATGTCCACTCATATGGAGACGAATCTGAAGGTATTGGTTGATACTTCGTTAGAAATTGTTGATGTTACTCTATACAAACATATGACTGGTTCATTGATTTATCTGACAAATACCAAACTAGATATATGATTTGCTGTGAACACCTTGAGTCAATATCTGGTGGAGCCCAGATGTGTTCACCTTGTAGCTGCAAAGCATGTGATGAGATACCTTAAGGGTACATTGGACTATGGACTCTATTATACTAGAGACTGTGACTTCAAATTGTATGGCTATACTGATTCAGATTGGGCTGAAAGTGCTTCAGACAAAAAAAAACACTTCAGGATGTTGTTTGAGTTAGAGGTTAGCCATGACTTCATGGAAAAGCAGGAAGCAGTCCAATATTGCTCTAAGCACGACATAAGTGGAGTACATTGCAACATGTTCAACCAGTTGTGAAGCCACATGGCTTCAGAAGATGTTGATAGGTCTATTTGACCTAGAGATGGATGCTACCGTGATCTTTTGTGATAACCAAAATTGCATAAAGATGATAGAGAATCCAATGTTCCATAATAAGACGAAGAACATTAAGATCTGGTACCACTACATTCGTGATTTGGTATAGAAGGGAGTTGTGAAGCTCCAATATGTTAGCACAGATGTGCAGGTTGCAGTTGTGTTGACTAAGCCTCTGTCTCATGTAAAGTTTGAGTACTTCCGAGACAAGCTTGGTGTTGTCCGAAAGGACCTCCCTCGAAAGGGGGAGTGATTCTGATGATACTATGGTATCCTGACCAACAATGGGTAGCTCAGTTAGGATTTTATATCCTAGGGGACTGATCATCCCTGGACAGATCCGGAAGGTCTGGTAAGGATGGTTTGTCAGAGTACCTGTGCATGTATATGCCAAATATGGTCAGTAGTGGTAGCTCAGTTAGGATTTTATATCCTAGGGAATCTTATGATTCCTGGGCAGATCCCAAAGGTCCGGTAAGGATGGCCTGTCAGAGTACCACGTGGTAGATTGCTATGATTTTATATCCTAGGGAATCTTATGATTCTTGGGAAGATCCTGAAGGTTCGGTAAGAACGATCTGTCAAAGTACCACAAATGTTGTTGATGTTTCACTTGCCTCATTCTGTTGCCACATATTGATGTTGATGTTCCAACTTCATGCTATTAATGATGTTGATATTCCAACTTCATGCTGTTGATGTTGATGTTCTGGCTTCATGCTATTGATGATGTTGATATTCCAACTTCGTGTTGTTGATGTTGATGTTCCAGCTTCATGCTGTTGATGATGTTGATATTCTAGATTTGTACTATTGATGTTGATATTCCAACTTCATGTTGTTGAAGATGATGATGCTACTCCAATTCCACGCTGCAGATGATGATGATGTTCAGTTTCTACTGATGTTGATGATGAGAAAAACTTTCAATGACCTATAGATACGACCAACAATGTTCTCGATGCTGATGACGATGTCCCCTCCTCTTGATGTTGTATTGATTCCAATCAGTTTTTATTAATGTTGTCAGTAGAATACCCTTCTTGTTAAGGGGGAGTGTTGAAATATTGTAACTTCGAAGAATATTCTACCCGAGAGAGAGTTGAATAATATTATTATATTTTATTTAATTAGGCCCTATTGTGCGTTGACAGTTAATTGTAAATTAATAGGGTAAAGTGACAGGTCGGGCTAGAAATTATAGGTTGTCCATACCATTATTTATAAGAGAGGCCAGTGCCTCATTTGCACACATACACAACTAGCTCTACAGTGCACAAGTTTTGGAGGATAAGCTATTGCAATCGAGGGTGACGTCAAGGAGGGTTTCTGGTCTATCTCTTGGTATTTATTGGTTAAGTCGCGTGCTACTCTTCCTAGTGAAGGAGTATAGGAGGATGTTCTATTCGGTCTTTGGTATATCTATATTGAGGAAGTTTTTGCTAGGTTTTCTCCCCCATGAGGGTTTCCCAGGATAATCTATGTGTCTCTATTGTTTATGTGATTGCCTCTCTTTCAGTGATCTTATTTATGCAAATAATATGATAAATGATTATAATAATAAATAAGAAGCATAATTTCTATCTATATAAGTAAAAACTTCAACACATTGGAGAAATAAAATTGTTGCATTGGTATACGTGAAAACATGAGATAATCAACTTGTTCAAATTGCCATCTCTTCTTGACGTCCTAGGCTTGTCATAGCCACTAAGGTGTCTCAATTGGATAAGTATTTCTTGTTGTTGTTATAAATTTTCATCTACAACCATTAGGGCTGAAGAAAACCTAACACATTTTCATTTATAACTTACTATTGAACCGCGGAAAGTTGCTAAACGTTTTCCATAGAAATCTACTAAGACTAGCGCACTTTTTGGGTGGATTAATGGCAAGTTTTGACAGTTTATTTTTCTGATGTAATAACTTTTTTACAGACATAAGGCTGATAATTAATTCTGTAAAACTTGTTTACAACAACCTTACATTGTTGCTAAAGTTTCATGCTATCTTCTTGAGCTAAACGATTTATTTGCTAGCTTGTCTCTTGTACTTTTATTTAGCTTTAAGCAACTTTATTTTGCAGCTATCATTATCATTTTATAGTTGATATGCATCATTGTTTACTGCTGCAATTAGGGACAACAAGCCTAAATTTCTTATCCACCTAACAATATACATATATACTCGGATTTTTCTTGTGTTTCAGGCATGTACATCATTCTTTACAGGTGTTATTATCTCTTGGAAACCATTGGCTACCACCAATACTCTTTCCAAATCCTTTGCACATCTTCTATCTTGACTATAGGGGGACTTTCCTTCATATCTTCACTTTCCATCTCTTCCCCCCTAGGGTCACCAGGACTCCCCCCTTGAGGTGATTCTATCATCTCTAAAGTGACGAGAATACCTGCCTAAGGTGACAATGGGTAGGTGTTCTCAAATTTGTCTCCATTTGGTGGTTGGGTAGGGATTTTCCCAATCTACAACTTGTGAAATAAAAGGTCATGATATAAACTAGAACATGATTCATAAATGAGACTGGGACATTTTCTAAAATCTCCCTTTTCTCTGGTCCATTCATCTTGTTGCAATGATTTGATCAATAATCAATCAACATTTTCCATGCTAGTGTCTATCCTTTGTACTCAAGATTTGTGTTGTTTATTTATATCTTATGCTTGTGAAGGTTTCAAGTGAAAATAATTGAATGGAGAGAAAGATTCACAAGGAAGTATTCCACTATAATTTTACGGATGCAAAGGAGAAGACAATCACTATCCAAACCCATAGTGGAGAAAGATGAATGAAGAAGGGGATGAATATTGCTCCCAACCAAGCAACAAATGAAAATACAACACAACTCCCAACCAAGTGCAAAGGTAAGCTGACTAGAATAAAAAATATGGAAGTATGCGAATGAGAAAAAGGAATCCAACAACCGACAATAAGAGTATATGGCCTTGTAGAAAGAGTGTTTAATGAATCCCCCTTACGGAAAAAAATATTATATTTTCTTAATTTCATGAAGTAATTATTCTCACAATTAGTTTGAATAGTCAAGTTGAGAATAAGACAAATTTGTAATGAGTTAATATCTAGAAGTTGAAGAGTCACATAGGGTAGATGAAGAATCATATAAGTCAGAAGGCCAAGGACCACAGATAAACTTATAAAAGGAGCCATTGCCTTCAATTAAAGGGTTTTGTTTTAGGCATAGTACACTACCTTCATATGTTAATAAAGAGATTGTTGTTAGCTAGTGTTACATATTCTTGCAACTTGGACTCTTCTCTCCTTTCTTAGTTCTCTTGGTGCATGTGGGTATGAGCCTTATAGCCTATGTGACTCTTCTCATCTTATGGTGCTTATTATCACGTGCCTTATGCTTTATAATTCATGATATGAAACAAGACACTTCATCATGATTGGAGCCTTTTCTTGATTACTTTAAATATCTGATTATGTACATGCTTTAGTTGGTGGACTATTCTCTCTATTGTTATATGTGTAATCACATTTTATTTCATCTTGGTACTCACTTTTTGTATGATAAGGAAGTGATACTTAGTATCTTGATCATTTCACTTTCGTAGGGAGTTAATATGATTTGATTCAGGTTTATTTTATAATAACAAATGGGACTATTCTCATTGTTATCGGTTGCATTACTAAATCTTTGCTCTTTGCACCTATAGTTAGGATTTAGCAAGTTGCATTTTTTTCATCTTGCATTTTCTATATTTAATTCTTTGTGTTCAACCCATCCTCATTTTTAACGTACATTTCATTCTCCACATTTATCCCATTCTGGTTTATATTCTTGAATTTACATTCAATTGTTTATATTAGATCAAGAGCATTAAAATAACATCCTACCTGTCGATCCATAATCGAAGGGCTTACAATTTCAATGGAGAAAGGTATAATTGGGCCTTTTTTTTGAGTAATCCTGTGAAATTAACAAGGTTCATTTTCCTGCATCAATAGAGCCCTAGATTAATCCTTAGAAAATCATGTTGAAAAAATCCTTTAATAAAACCCTTTTAAAAGATCTTCCAATAAAACATATTTTGTTTATAAAATAAAGAAGGAAGGTATTAAGTTAAAACCTTATGCTAAATTTGTCATGAAATTTCACGATTTCTCCATCCCATATACTTCTTCACCCTCAAGTTTCCCTTCCTCCTCTTATGCATCTTTCTCCCTCTATGCACTCTACATTACCCCAATGGTATTTCTCCCCACACTTTGCATTACCCTAATGCAAAGTGTGTAGCTCCTCCTCGCCACCCATCTCCCCTCCATGCCCATTTCCCCTTCATAGTCCATATCCACCTCATCTCTGCCTTCTAGCTTGTTGTATCATACTTCACCCAACTAAACCTATGCACAAACCCCAATGCCCTCCAATCAACCACATCATGGTGAAACATGGAACCCACATATGGGGACTTTACACGTGGCAAGAGTATTCTTGAACATGGACTAACATGTGGAACATGATCAATCTCATAAAAGGCCATCACATAATAGACATGGATGACTTGGTAGAGTGAAGGATGATGATATATGTGTGCTCGATTGATGAGAGAGAGATGGAGAAATGAGTTCGAATGACTAAATGGATATCAAGGAACAATGTCACATCACCCCAATGATATTTCCCCTATCCATACTCCACATTGCCCTACTACAAAGTGCATATCACCTCACCACCCATCTTCCCTTTGCATCCATTTCCCTTCCACATTGCACATACACTTCCCCTCTACCTTCCACCTTGTCGTATCATACCCCACCCCCTTAACCCATGAACAAACCCCAAAACCCTCCATCCAACCACATCATGACACATGGCACCCACTTATGGGGACTTGACACATGGAAAGTGTAGACCCAACCCCCTTAACCTATACACAAACCCCAACACCCTCCAACCAACTGAATCATGATATGGGCCACCCACATTTGGGACTTAACATGTGGCAAGTGAAAACCTGACCATAGATTGACATGTGGCACAAGATAAATCCATTCATAAGGTGGCACATGATAGAAAAGGATGACTTGACATAGTGATGGGCTGATGACATGGCACACCTATATTTTATGATTAAGAAACCGATATTTACACTTAGAATATAAAACCGTAGGCGATCCATGGAGTCTCTACCGCCAGCACACAACTATATTAGCATGGTGGATATTTTTCTTATACTTAGTAAAAATATATTTCCCACCATGGACATGAGATAAATAATTGGCACGCCATTTCAAGGGTCAAAAACCAAAGGGGGAAAATCTAACAGTGGTTGAGTTTCCAACTTTCTGAGGCCATAATTTCGACTACAAGTATTAGAATTAGAAAAATGAAGGATTCTTGTAACATTGCAGATGTGAAGAATGATTCCATGGGGTGAATCCTCTATATTTTTTCCCAAGACTTAAAAAAATAGTTGGGTATGTGTTGTTGCAGTGTTTCAATATGAATTCAAATCTCAAATTCTCAACACATGTTGTAGGGGATAGTCGACTCTGTCGACTATATCCGATGGTCGACTAAGAGCTAGTCAGTCGACCATCGAAGTCGAATGTATAAGTCAATCGAGGTATCTGTTAATCGACCGACCTAGGCAGTTAAGTAGTTACAACTACCTAGTAACTAGATATAGAAGTATAAATAGACAATCTCTATGAGAGACAAGGTAACCTATTGTGTTGTATTGATATATCATATAATAACGTGTTGTTCTTTTGGATTCCACTACTTGTGTATATCTTCATCTATGTCTACATGTATGTATTCTATGTTTTCCTATGTAAGAAACTACTGGTAACTCTCTCTTACTTTCCCCTAGATTACAACATTGGTTCCGTTGCTGGTATTTTTGGAATTGGCATGCATACGTTTACATAAATGCTAACTCTACAAGACATACATGAATGGTGGGAGCGTGAAATTGAGAATTACATCAAGAATTACACACGATGAAACAACCTTTCATTAGCATAAGCATGATCATGATTCTTCTCGGAGACTCACAAAAGATTTCTGGAAGCCATCTCAAAATCCTTGTTCGAGTATATCAACAAACTGGGTAATGCGTAATTTAATAGTCGACGACAAATTAGGCCTCAAGCTCACGAACAAAGGATGCAAGAATTTGCATGAATGGTTCGAGAGAATTGTCGAAGATTTCATATCAGAACAAGCCATTGAAGATCGAACATATCTCGATAAAATAAAAGAAATTTTTTACACCAACTCACACAAAGGATTCTTGTGTACTATTCTGACATTGCTTCACAAATTCCTCCTCAAAAAGGGAGTCAATAACATTGTCAAATACTGACCGCAAATTGGTACACCGCTCCCAAATAGTAACTTTAAAGAAAGAGATGAAGAATATGAATGATTTCTCGATGAAAGGTGCAAGGACACAAGACAATACTGGGACTACTTCCTAAGAAAATGAACATGGGCAACACCATCGACTTTGAGTAAGCCGGGTCGGCGATGGGGGGTCGGTCGAAGTTATGAGATGCCGCAAGAAGAGTATACCAAGATTTATGATTACTGAAGTATGATTGTTGTCGAGAGGAAAACAAGCACATAATAAATCCACTAACATCCCGAAATTGGAATGAGATAAAAGGAAAAAGAAAAGAGAAGATATTTGTAACTTGTGGTATAGTTAGAAGTTGAATAAAAAAATTATCAGGGAGGGTCAGCTTGATAGAATGTGTGAGCAGTCCGAGTCATAAATAAATTGACCAGAACTAGCAATAACATTAGCCGTAGCGACCCTAGATAGAAGAAGTGATGAACAATTGATAGAGGCTAGAATAAATTCCTATCAACTGAAGACCAACTTGGAAACATGGACTACGAAGAGTCAGGCCCAACAATACGCTCGTCCCTCGCTCCAAAAACTAGGCCGTGAATAAAATAGTTCCTCTAGCAAAGATTTCAGATCGACGACCATTATGCAAGATTATGGTATAGAAATGATGAGCATGGAAACCTACGAGATACACTCATCATTGAGCCAGGAATAAATTAAACCAACAACATGCTCATCCAAATCAAGGATCTCATTGACTCGACTCCCCTGCCAAATAGAGTATCAAGAGAAGAAATTGATTTAACAAATCAGAGTTGTGAACCAACATGACCATTAGAGATATGTTTAGTCAAGTAAAAATACCAAAGTTCTCATATTGAAGAAACAATTTCCCTAGTTAACAAGAAGTAATTATTTCTCAAATACCATTCGATAGAAGACCGACCGACATAAGAGGTGACATGAGAAAAATTGACTGGAGACTCGGCTACTCCGTCGAAAAGTGTGGTAACCCAAACACCACAAAAAGAGATTACTCCCAAGAAAATAAAAAATGGGATTTAACCACCTCCCCACCTATGAGGGAGATGAGGAGCCAAAAAGACACTGGTTTGTTTGTGATAAATTCTTGGATGCTACAAACATCACATACAAATATAAGAAGATGACACAATTTTGTGCTCCCCTTCGACATCATGCTTTAATATGGTTTATGAATTTCACAGAAAATCAGACTCGCCCAAAATCAGAAATAAAAAATAGTTTCCTAGCATTCTTTAAATTCCATGATATCACACACTTGGCTTCTCAAAGATTGAAAGAAATAAAACAAAGACCAAGTGAGTCGATCCGAGAATATGAAAAAAGATTCAAATATCTTTTGAGCCAAATACCTACCATGATCGATTAGAGTTTGTTAGTCCAATGGTATGTCATTGTTCTTCTACAAAGAATCCATTCACCATTAATAATGTATGAAATAGCTACATGTGAAGATGCATTACAGAAAGCACAATGCGTTGAGTCAGATGATGATGGCCCGTCGACCTCCCTATCGACCGAAAGACTAGAAGAAAAAATAGAGAATTTACAACAAACCATAAAAAATATATACATAAGAAGAAATGAATTATGGTGTACAACGTGCTGTGAAGAAGAACATACAAAGGATACTTGTAGCCTCATCGATCATCCGATAGTAACTGCAAGCACTCATAGAATACAAGCTCAAACATATTGTAATATATGAAAAGCGTTAAACGACTATGATGTACAAGATTTCCCACATAATTTAAAGAACACTAAGTGGTGTCATATCTGTGAAACTCATAGTCACAAAACATCGAAATTCTATTTAAATGCACGAAATTGAGCCAATGTACAAACAATGTACCATACATAAGCTATTGACCAAAATAATAATTACGGCCGAAGAAATGATTACTATGGTCAAGGATGAGGATACGACGACCGAGGTCGATTCAGAGGCTATGGTTGGGGTCTAGGACGACCCTATTGTTACAATTGATGGAAGGACGACCATATTATCCCAGACTATCCGATAAAAGATCAGATCGACCTAATTTTTTTTAATATATGCGATGTCAATGATCATTTACTTGAACATTGACCAATAGTACTCAATAAGATTATGACTAGAAAAAATGTCAATCTTCTACATGTAGTATCAAAAGAAGTACTCAATTCGAAAAAATTAAATATCATCACAAGATCTAGCGCTGGGAGAGATATTATCAATACCCCTTCACAATACCAATTGAGAGGGAAGGCTAGCCTCTTCCCAAATCTGGAAAAATAAGAACAAATTATGAGGGAAGTCATTAGATTCTTCAAGAATTCTAACCAAGACCAACAAAACAAAGGAAGAAAAAACAACGATACTATACAAGAATTCCTACTGTTGTTAAAGGAAAAAAAATCAGTCAGTTGATTGCTATATTTTCTCAATATATTAAGAGAATATAAAGAAGGAAAAAGACCTTCCAAGGATGTCAGGTATCTCTCCCTTCAACACAAATATATGCCCGACGAGTCGATCTGGAAATCAAGGAATTACTAATCAAACAAGTAGTTGTCGATTTTAGATCTCAAGTCAATATTTTACCTTGAGAAACATGGATAAGAATGGGTTGATCCACATTAGCTCTAACTTTGAATTACCTTAAGATGGTAGATCAAAGACTGATAGAACCCATCAATATACGTAGAAATTTTGAAACTCAAATTATGGGTATATTGATTAAGGTCGACTTTGAAGTAATCGACCTAATTGAGGGGATGCTCAGTCTTGGTTTATCTTTGGTGTTTTGGTCTTAGCCTTGGCATTGTATTGGCAATCTATTACTAAGGAAGTTTTTGCTAGGTTTTCTCCCCCATGAGGGTTTCCCAGGATAAAATGTTACGTACCTTGTGATTGTGTTTCTTTCAGTGATCCTCTTTATGCTGTTGTTTTGAAAATTCATTGAATGCTCATGTAATTTGGAAATAACCTAATAAAAATAGTAAAAAATTATCATGGTATCAGAGCTTGACTGAATAGAGCATCTTTCACCGGGTATCTAAAAACGTCACTGTTTCCATACAAGAAAATTAGGGCTTTTTACTGAAGAATAAATTTTGACCAAAAACTATCTTAGGAAGTGCGCCTTGCCCTAGCGCATCTTTTGGTAGCTTGAGAGAACTTTTTCAGTGGCCAGATTCTCCAGAAAGTCAAACCCTAGTTTTGACTGGTACCAAAAAACCAGAAAACTAAGAAACCAGAACCAATACCAGAAGTACCAGTCCAAAATTGCGTAGGTCAAGTTTCAAGGGGTAAAACTTGGAATTTTCTAAAACAATCAACTCCATCAAACTTGCCTCAACCCAACACATCTCCTGGTAAGCTCAGTTTCAATTTTTGAGCACTTTCATTTTCTGGTCATTCAAGATGTCTGCAAGCACCAAGCTTGTTGACAAGTTAGAAGGTATGGAAAATTTTCGTTCCTGGAAATACATAATTGGACTCATTCTTGAAGAGAATGACCTTGCAAAATTCATAAAAGAAAATGTACTAGAACCCAAAGAATATGCAACCAAAGAGAAGTACAAGAAGAATATGATTAAGGCTAAAAGGATAATTGCAGACTCTATTAAAGACCACTTGATCCCTCAAGTGTCTTCTAAGAATACTCCAAAATATATGTTTGATGCCATAACCATAATGTATGAAGGAAAGAACATCAACTAGAAGATGAACTTGAGAACCCAACTCAAGAATACAAAGATGCAAAAAGGAGAAACAATTCAAGACTATTTCTCTAGGGTTTCTCAATTCAAGGAACAATTAGAGGCAATTGGAGACAACTTAGATGAATATGAACTTGTGATGAAAACTCTTAATGGTCTCACAAGACCTTGGGGATGCCTAGGGTTTCTCAATTCAAGGAACAATTAGAGGCAATTGGAGACAACTTAGACGAAGATGAACTCATGATGACAACTATTAATGGTCTCACAAGACCTTGGGATGCCTTCATCCATATTATTTGTGCAATAAAAGAGAAACTCCAATTTGACATTTTATGGGAAGAATGTGTTCAAGAAGAAGCAAGAGTGGCCAACCGAGAAGCCATCCTATTAAGAGATGAATATCAAGCCCTAGCTTCTCATGCTAAAGGAGGAAAGAAAAAGTCTCATTTTCAAAAGGAGACCCACTTTCATAAAGAATATCACTCTCCAAAGAAATTCCAGAAATATCATAAGGGTCAAATAAAGGGAAAATATTTCTCCTCTTATAAATGTTATCATTGTGATAAGATGGGACACATTGCTAAGAATTGTCCTGCCAGAAGGGAAGAATACAAGAGGAGAAATAACAAAGGACATCATGCCCATGCAATTGAAGATGATGAGCCACCCAAGAAGTTAACTAAATAAGAGATTGAAGATTATGTTTTGTTTTCCACCCTCTCAGGATCTGTGACACCTAGAGAGAATACTTGGCTCAGAGATAGTGGTGCCTCTAAGCACATGATAGGTAAAAAAGACACTCTATATAGAATTACAGAAAGGTACTTCCCCTAGAAAGTCTCACTTGGAGATGATTATCAGTACCCTCTCAAAGGAATGGGAGAATCCACCTACAAACTTGATTCAGGAACTCCGATGAGAATGAAGGATGTACTCTATGTACCAGGTTTGAAAAAGAACTTACTTTCTATTTCATCCCTAGATAAGAAAGGTTTCAGGGTTGCATTCATAGATGGTAAAGTTCTTATGTGGTCTAAAAGAAAAACTATAGAAGATGCAGTTGTCATTGGAACATAAGAAGGTGGTTTGTACAAGTTAAAAGGTCACTCAGATGTATCCTTGACTCACTCTACTGGAAGTCCTTGTGAACTTTAGCATAGAAGAATTGCTCACATAAACTACAAATCCTTACCATAAGTAAGCAAGGTAGTTACATGTTTACCAAATTTAAAGGTTGATCATGAAGGTGTATGTAAGGGATGTGCACAAGGAAAGAACATAAATAATCCTTTTACAAAGAGCGATAGTAAAGCAGAAGGAATCTTGGAGCTTTTCCACTAAGATGTATGAGGTCCAATGCCATCAACCTCTCTCAACGGGTATGTATAATATGTATCCTTTATTGATGATTACTCTCATAAGACTTGGGTTTATTTATTGAAGTCAAAAGATGAAGTACTTGGAAAGTTCAAGGAATTCAAAGCCTTGGTAGAAAACATCTCCGAAAGAAAAATTAAGATACTTAGGTCAGATAATGGAGGAGACTACACTTCAAATGAATTTGTAAGATTTTGTAGAGATGCCAAGATTAAGAGGGAGCTCACCACTCTATGTAATCCTCAACAAAATTGTGTAGCAAAAAGAAATAATAGAACGATTATGGAAGCAGTAAAGACTATGATTCACGATCAAGATCTTCCAATGCACTTATGGGATGAAGCAACAAGAACAATAATATATGTCTAAAATAAATTATCCCATAGTGCACTTGGATTCAAAAATCCTAAATAAATGTTCACGAGAAAGATGCCAGAAGTAAGCCATCTCAAAATATTTGGTTGTCCAGTATTTGTACACATTCCAAAATAAAAGAGAACTAAATTGGATCCTTCAGGAAAGTAGGGAATATTTTTCAGATACTGTGATGTGTCTAAGGCCTTCATAATTTACATACCAGGTTACTATCATATTTAGATCAATAGAGATGTAACCTTTGATGAAGATGCAACACTCAAAAGATCAAGGAAATGCCAGCTTGAAGAAGTATATGAAGAAGAACCTACAACTCCCAGAGTTACAGAACCTGTGAAGGAAGTTATAGTTACCCCTAATGATGAGATTCCATAAGATCATGATATGATAGCATATCAAGAACCTCCCCGTATGAATATCTCTCACAATAGGAAGCCAAATTGGGATAGAAAAATTATTCAGGATGTAGAGAAGTATGGTTTCCTAGAAGGAACCATGAGACAAAGAAAGAAACCTAATCCATTCTCCAACTATATGGCCTTGATGTGTGATCTCATAGAGAAGGAAACTTCTTGCTTTGAATAATTCGTTCATAAGAAATAATGGATGGACCCCATGACAGAGTAATACCAGTCCATTATGAAGAATGTTGTATGGGAAGTAGTTCCTAGACCAAAGAACAAAGATGTGGTATCTTCCAAGTGGATATACAAAATAAAACATGCAGCAGACGAAAGCATTGAAAAACATAAGGCAAGATTTGTGGCTCATGGATTTTCTCAAAAGGAAGGTATTGACCATGAAGAAACATTTTCTCCTGTAGCCAGATACACTTCTATCAAAACCATCATAGCTCTTACAGCCAAAATGAAGTGGAAGTTTCACCAGATGGATGTGAAAACAACTTTCTTAAATGGTATTATTGGAGAAGAAGTGTTTATAGAACAACCACAAGGGTTTGAAGTGGAAGATAGAAAGACTCATGTCTGTAGGTTGAAGAAAACTCTGTACGGGTTAAAGCAAGCTCCTAGAGCTTGGTATGGAAGAATTGATAGTTTCCTGACAAAATTGGGATTTACCAAAAGTAAAGATGATCCTAACCTTTACTTCAAGGTTATGAATGATGAGCCAGTTATATTGCTACTATATGTGGATGATTTATTCTTGATTGGAGAAGAAAAACTCATCACATATTGCAAGAAGAAGCTCATTGCAGAGTTTGAGATGAAAGACCTAGGCCTGATGCATTATTTCTTAGGTCTTGAAGTTTGGTAGAGTCCAGAGAAGATATTTCTTAACCAAGGGAAGTATGCAGTTGAAATACTTAAGAGATTTGACATGTTGGAATGCAAAACCATGAACACACCCATGGAAATGAATTTGAAGCTCCTGGTTGATACTTCGTCAGAGTTGGTTGATACTACTCTATAAAGACATATTATTGGATTGTTGATGTATTTGACCAGATATATGCTTTTCTATGAACACCTTGAGTTAGTATCTAGTGGAGCCCAGACATGTTCACCTTGTGATGAGATACCTTAAGGGAATGTTGGATTATGGTCTCTGTTATATTAGAGATCATGACTTCATACTGTATGGTTATACTGATTCAGATTGGGTCGGAAGTGCTTCAGATAGGAAGATAACTTCAAGATGTTGTTTTAGTTTGGGGTCAGCCATGAATTCATGGAAAAGAAGGAAGAAATATAGTATTGCTCTCAGCATGACAGAAGCAGAGTACATTGCAACATGTTCTGCTAGTTGTGAATCCATATGTCTTCAAAAGTTGTTGACAGGTCTGTTCGATTTGGAGATGGAAGCCACCATGATTCTGTGTGATAATCAGAGTTTTATAAAGATGACGTAGAACCCAATGTTCCATCATAAGTCGAAGCACATAAAGATATGGTATCACTACATTCGTGAAATGGTGCATAGGGGAGCTATAAAGCTCCAATATGTTGGCACAGATGAGCAGGTTGCATATGTGTTGACCAAGCTTTTGTCTCGTGAGAAGTTTGAGTAATTCCGAGACAAGCTTGGTGTTTTCCGAAAGGAACTCCCTCGAAAGGGGGAGTGATGTTGATGATACTCTAGTATCCTGACCAACAACGAGTAGCTCCATTAGGATTTTATATCCTAGGGGATTGATCATCCATGGGAAGATCCTGAAGGTTCATTAAGGACAATCTGTCAGAGTACCTATGCATGTATATGCTAGCCGTGGTCAGTAGTGGTAGCTCAATTAGGATTTTATATCCTAGGGAATCTTATGATTCCTGAGAAGATCCCAAAGGTACAGTAAGGACGGTCTATCAGGGTACCACGTGGTAGCTCGTTAGGATTTTATATCCTAGGGAATCTTATGATTTATGGGTAGATCTCGAATGTCTGGTAAGGACAGTTTGTCATAGTAACACAAATGTTGTTGTTGATGCACCTGCCTCATTCTGTTGCCACATGTTGATGATGTTGTTGTTCCAACTTCATGTTGTTGATGATGTTGTTGTTCCAGCTTCATGTTGTTCATGATGTTGTTTTTCCAACTTCATGCTGTTGATGATGTTGTTGTTCCATCTTCATACTATTGATGTTGACGTTTCAACTTCATGCCGATGATGATAATGATGTTACTCCATCTCCATGCTATAAATGATGATGATATTGATGATGAGAAAAACTTCTGATGATTTATAGATGTGCCAATTAGTTTTCTAGATGATGATGATGATGATGCCCTCTCCTTCTCTTGATGATGTTGTATTGGGTCATGTCGGTAGAATACCCTTCTTGTTAAGGGGGAGTGTTGAAATATTGTCGCTTCAAAGAATATTCTAATTATATTTGAGTTATTATTTAATAGATCAAATCCCCTTTTATGGATTGATCAAGTCAGGTCTTGTATAAGATCAAATCCCCTTTTGTGGATTTGTCAAACTGTATTTGTATAGTGGTATTTGTAAAGTCGGCCCCTAGTAATTATAAAGTGGTTTTAACCACTTCTAGGAGAATTCAGCCCCACCAAGTGAAGAGATATAACCCTAATGCCTCCTCACCTTGTATTTATATGTGAGGATGATGCGTCATTTGAACACACTCACTCTCACTCATCTAGTGCACATATCTTGAAGGCAGTTACAGTTGCAGGAGGAAGGAAAAGAGAGGCGCATGATCAGTCTTGGTTTATTTTTGGTGTTTTGGTCGTAGTCTTGGCATTGTATTGACAATCTATTATTGACGAAGTTTTTGCTGGGTTTTATCCCCCATGAGGGTTTCCCAGGACAAAATGTTGCGTACCTTGTGATTGTGTTTCTTTCAATGATCCTCTTTATGTTTTTGTTTTGAGAATGCATTGAATGCTCATGTAATTTGGAAATAACCTAATAACAACAGTAAAAACTAAACATCGAAGAGGTTTCCAAATCTATTGGCGATCAAGGAAGAACTCAAATCCTAGTAGAAACCTTCATAGGCCAGGCTTCAAGATGGTGGGAAACACATTCCCATAGACTTCAAATATGGACAACTGCATCAACATACTTCATAGAACGCTTCGGGGAAAATAATCTAGACAAAGTTGCTAACATTCCCATTTTTAAAATCAGGTATGATCCAATTGAACATATTCACATTTTCTAGAAGGAATGGCATAGAATCAGATACATAGATGAACGTGTATGGCCCTATATGTTTCCAAGCACGTTAGATGAAATACCAAGTAAATGGTACAATATCGAATAAAGTTGTGTCCATACATTAAATTGGTCCGACATCAGAGAAAAATTTATTAAAGACTTCAAATTCACCCCAAAAGAGGAACATCTAAGAGAAGAAACACATCAGATTAAAAGTTTCCTCGAAAAACCGACTCCAGCCACACAAAGATAAAAAGGGAAGATGACATTCAATCTTAGATATAATTTGACTTGAAACCTTGTGTCGACAGAAAATAAGGGAATCATAATAGCTCAAAGAATAAAAATGGAGAATATAAGCTATCCAGGCCAAATCTTCAGATGGAAAAAGGATCACCCGTCATTGCAAAACATTGTAAAATCAATACTAAATATAGCTAAGGAAGAAAAGGAAGATCATGAACAACTTGAATTTCCGAAAATATTTACTAGAATTGAAGAGGGGAAATGACAACTTGATGGGGCAAAACCACCAAAGTGGATGAACACCAAAATCAAGACTAAAAAATTCAACATATCGAAGGACGATCAACTGAAAATGGTACGAGTAGGTGACCACTGGTCAGAAAAATAGACAACCGACATAGTAGATCTGCTAAAAGAATATCAAGATGTATTTTCCCAGGACTACAAAGATTTAAAAGGGCTTGTAACAGAAATGGGAGAAATGAAGATCAAACTCATCCCAGGGGAAAAACTGATTAAAAAACGTCCATACAAGTTATCCCACAAATATAATCCCATTGTACAAAAATTAATCGAAGGAATGCTAGCAATAAGCATCATCTACCCAATCGACAAAGCAGAATGGGAAATCCCTATGGTAGTACAACCGAAAAATCACAAACCCAAGCAATTACGAATTTGTGTCGATTTCAAAGGGCTTAATAAATTGACAGTAACAGATACGTTCCCCACTCCCTTCACTGATGAAATAATTAATGAAGTCGTGGGCCACAAATGTTATTCATTTACATATGGGTTCTCTATTTATAATCATGTACCAATAACCAAAGAGGATCAACCAAAGACAACATTCGTTTCAGAATTTGGGTCTTTTCCCTATAGAGTTATGCCATTCAGACTGAAGAATGCCCCAACAATTTTCTCGAGAATAGTAGTCAAAGAATTCCAAGAATACACACACACACACACACATAACAATGGTTGTTTACTTCGACGACTAGAAAATAGACAACTCATTTAAAAACCATATACAATGGCTTCGACTGATGCTTGAACTATGCAGAGAAATCCAGCTAGCCCTTAACATTAAGAAGTGCATTTTTTCCACATCAATTGGCATTCTGTTAGGACATGTGGTATGCAAAGGAGTAAAATTCGACACGGAAAAGATCAAAATCATCCTCGACTAGAAGCCACTCATAAATTAGAAACAAATTAAAATATTCTTAGGATACACGGGATATTACAGAAAATTTATACGACATTATTCAGATATCACATTCCCAATGGATGAGCTACTCAGAAACGAAGTCAAGTTCATATGGAGTAGAGACTTCCATGAATCATTCGAATTCCTAAAGAAAAAACTAGTTGAAGCCCCTATATTAAAATTTCCTTACTGGTCAAGAAGGTTTCATGTCCACGTCGATTCCTCTAACATTGTTGTCAGATCGGTTCTAGCGCAACCATACGACAACACAATCGATCACCCAAATGGTTATGCTAGACATAAATTGAACAAAGCAGAAAAAAATTATTCAAACACAGAAAGGGAGCCTTTGTCAATGATATTTGCATTACAAAAGTTTTGACATTACTTAGTTTCCAATCCTTTCACATTCTTTACAGATCATCAGGAATTAAAGTATTTAGTTAATAAACTGGTTCACCAAGGAAAGATCTATCGTTGGATGCTATTATTCCAGGAATTTGAATTTGACATAATCGTCCGACCTAGGAAAATGAACGTCCGACCCAACCATTTATCCTGACTTGAAACAAGAGAGGATTCGACATGCATAGATGATGACCTTCTAGATGCACACAAATTTTGAATCGAAGTTGCACCAAAAGATTTGGAGGAGATAACAAACTTTTTGGAAGAAGGAAAGGATCCAAACGATATCCCAACAAGTAAAAAGAAGGTGCTATCCCTAAAAGCAACACCATTCACCATTATAAATGGATATATGTACAAAATGGGACCATATGATATCCTAATTATATGCACCATCGAGCATGAAAGATAAATCATTATCAATGAATCTCATGCAGGACCAACTGTGGGCCACTTCCAGGTCGACACGATAGCTCAAAAAATACTTCAGGCGGGTTTGTGGTGGACGACCTTACACAAAGACTATCAGAAGCAGGTTAGAAAATGTGATAATTGTCAAAGGCTCGGTCATGCTCTGTGGAAAAATGAGATGCCACTAACCTTAGTAAATTCTAATCGAGCATTTGAAATCAGGGTAGTCGACTTTTTTGGACCTTTCCCTCAAAGAGAAAAAATGACCAGCGCCAAATATATTATTACTGCAGTAGAATATGTAACCAAATGGGTAGAAGATGAACCATTCGAATCATGTACCACATAAGTGGCAATAAAGTTTATTTACGAGAATATAATCATAAGGTTTGGATGTCCACTTACATTAATCAACTACCAGGGAACACATTTCGTAAATGAAACAATCCAAGTCTTGCTAAAGAAGTTTCTGATCAACCATCGAAGAACAACAACATATCACCCCCAAGAAAATGGGATGTTGAAGAATTCAATAAAGCAATGCATAAAGGACTCACAAAAACTTGTGGTGTCGACAAAAATGATTGGGACGATAAAATTCCCACAGTCTTATGGACGTATAGATCTGCTTACAAACGATCAACTAGACAGACTCCCTTCAATTTAGTCTATGGGAAAGAAGCCATTATTCCTTTACATTTTTGGTCCAACTTCGACAGAATAACAACTGTGGCTAAATTCGACCAGGATAAAAACATAAACGACTGGCTGTATCAATTACATAAACTAGAAGAAGAAAGAGTAATCACAATGCATCATTAGGAAGTGAAAAAAAAACAACAGAAAGCATGGCATGGCCGCCACTTAAAGAAGAAGGACATAAAAAATGGATACCTAGTCTTATTATATGACAAACGAGTAAAAGGAAAACTGAGAAAGCTAGAAACAACATGGCTTGGGCCTTATGTTATTGAAGACATTCAACTGACAAGAGTGGTCCAACTTCGAACCTTTTTAGGGCATCCATTCCTAAAAAGTAATCAATGGAGCCCGCTTAAAAAAGTACTATACATAGAAGGCAATAAGCCCCGTTGAAAAAAAATAGTAGGAAAATATGCTAACAAGGATCGACCAGAGATATAAGAGTTTGGTCAAAGTTGGAAAAACATAGACTAATCACATCATTAAGAAAATAAATCCTACTTGTATTATAATAAACCAAAGTTAGTTACAAAATTAGGGTATAGAGATACATGTATAAAAAATAGACAGAAGAATAGCTAAGCATTAAAAGGATCTCAAAGCATCAAAGTAAATCAACAAAAGGTAGAATGGAGAGAGAAAGAATCCCCTAGTCGAGCCATAGACAAAATAGAAGAAGACATGATCGACACACCATTCCATATTCCAACTTAAGATAAATACTCTTGAAAATTCAATCAATTGATAGAGATAGATCCCAATCAAGTGAGCGTGGTTATCATACAAGCGAGAGTAAGCACAAAAGAATGGAGGAGCAGGCTATCCATCAAGAACATCGACTAAGTAGATATGAAAAGTTCAGAACCAACGATGTAAAAACACCACTCAGTCGACCCATATATTGGCTGCGCATCAAGATAGGAGACTTAGTCGAATGAATGAAAGAAAAAACCATTCACAAAAAAATCGACTCTAGAAAATATGGTGCATTTAAGTTGCAGTAGGAAAGGACGAACGCGAATAACATAAACATTAATGACCAACACAAAATATTGTCCCACAACAACCCCCAGATCATCTCGACATGTATGAACAATCAATTGGAAGCCACCATGAGTATTTCCTAACAGGGCTCACATGAGTTCCAGTTCAACACTAACATAAATGTCCACTCACACAAAGTTCTTTAACTATTCAATAATCATGACTGGAACTCACACACTCACGAATCATCCAGTTGAGGAAAATAATATCTATTCTCAATACAACAAGGATTTGTAAGTGTGCAACAAAGCAATGGAAGTCATATAAACATTATTCGATTTGGTCATAAAGGAAAATGAACATCACCACTCATGCAATTCTATATCTTGGGAGATTGAGTCGCGCAAAAAATATTCCGCTATCACTAAGATTTCCTTCAATATCATGAATCCAAATCCTATATAATAGAGCTCAAGAAAGCAGAAAAACCTCTTTGAAAAGAGTTAAGTTTTGAAGCATATATCATGGGGTTAGATATCTTAGCAGATGACGACCCCCCGGAACCAAACCCTCAGAAATCAGAAGTGGGTCAACCATCTTGGTCACATACGTCAAAAGAAGAAATTTATCATATCATAAATGCATGAATGTTCCTCTTCAGTTTCAACCGATCAACTCTTAGAGGAAGCAGAGTATTTGAGAATCATTCCAACGAATGGTGAGGGAAGCCACAGTCTAGTTCAGGTTACTTAAAAGAAAATGCCAAAAGATAGTTTCAAGTAACACTTTTGTGTGAGAAGAAATGATCGTTGACTCAAAACCAGGGATGCTACCAAAATAGGGCCTTCAGTCAATTTAGAATCGACACTAAGGGAATGACCCACTCACAAGAATACAACATCCTCGACCCAACACGCATAGAAATGTGACCAACATATCATGTCAACAAAAAAAGAAGACACAGTTGATTCAACTAGCGGCAGAGATCCAAGCACAACAGAGCAGTCGAGCATGACACCTTAACGTAATCAAGCACCTGAAGATTTTGTCTATAGTCATCTTCTGTCATGCTATTTCTATTTCTCTTCTATATTTTGTAAAAATTCAATGTAAAGAAACAATCTGTTTTACTCCCCTCTTGCTTGGGACGAGCAAGGAATTGAGGTGGGAAGATATGTTGTAGGGGATAGTCGACTCTGCCGACTAGACTTGACGGTCGACTAAGATATATCTGGTCGACCGTTAAATTCAGAAGTGTAAGTCGGTCGAGGTATTTGTTAACCGAACGACCTAGGTAGTTATGTAGTTACAACTACCTGATAACTAGATATATAAGTATAAATAGACAAGCTTTATGAGAGACAAGGTAACCTATTCCACTGTATTGATATATCATATAATAAAGTGTTGTTCTTTGGGCTTCCACTACTTGTGTATGTCTTCATATATGTCTACATGTATGTATTCTATGTTTTCCTATGTAAGGAACTACTGGTAACTCTCTCTTACTTTCCCCTAGATTACAACAACACCATAACTTGGGCTTTGGGTGTCCAGATTAGGAAAATGATGTCATGTTGGAAAGGTGATGATGTGAAGAGCACACTAAACACAATTTATAGGGACAAAATGTTCTAATTTATTCCCATAAAATTAAAATACATTTGAAACTTGTTCAATTGTGCCAACACAAGCTTTGTAAAAACAAATTATCATAAGAAAAATTATGAATTATAAAGTGGGCCCTTCCTAAAGGTAAACAAATTTATGACAATATTTTAATGGAAGTAAAATTTGGTATTTCATTAGAGGGAAAATTATCACGAAGTTAAATAAAAATGAGCCTATAAATGTTTGCAAAACCGCTTCCACTAAAACACTTAATTCCAAGCAACTAACATAATTAAAAATGAGAAATTATTTACGTAACAATTTAAGATATAAGAGTTATTTATATATCAAACACCCAACCTCTTTATTTGCAAGTAAATCCTTCAATTTTTCTCCTTTCACCTTTTATCTCCTAGTATCATGATCATTTATATTCATCGATTCATACAATCATAAAAGTAGAACTCTAATTGGTTTCCCTTTCCTTCATCCAAGTCTCTACATCACCTATGGTTTTTTGGAGCTCAATCCTTCTCTTCAAAGACATAATACTACTTATTTATTGTTTTTTTATTCATTGAGATCTTTGTATTACCTTCTGACATCAACTATTTGAGACTTTTAAGAAACTTATTTAAATCTGGTTATTATTATTTTGAAGCTCCTCAGAAAGCTATAGAGGAATACATTGCTTCTATAGCTTTGTATTTGAGCTTAATTAATAAATTTTTTGAGCATCTCTACCTTTTCAAACTCCTTTGATATATAAATATTGTGTCTTCAAAAGTTTTCTAAAAGATCGTCACGATGTTGGTTATTTCCTTTCTTCTAGAGAGAATTTTGAATTTTCTCTTATGCAAAGTCTATGGGCATGGATATATTGAGTTGATCACTTTGTTATTTATTGCAATATAATATATATATTTTTTGTTTTATATGTGCACCTAGTCCTTTTCTCAAGTTTTAATTTACTTGTTCAACAATCTTGTTTGTTGAATGATATTCAATGGAAATTGTTTGGTGAGGTTGTTATTTATTTAAAGGCTCGAATTGAAATTTTCCTATAGCTCTCTTTCCCTATGCATGTGCGATTACAAAAAAATATCTCACCAAACATTGATCTAAAAATCCAAAGAGAAGAACCACCTATATAAAAAAAGGAAAGCGCTCCCTACACCCCACAAGGTTTCTTCTCAAAGTTGTCCTTTCTCCTAGTTTAGGGAAAATACGTCAACATTTGGCAACAATAATGGGGGTGATTTCGGTTTCAAGAAGTTTGATTCCTTTTCAAGAAAGATCAGATTGTATTGGGGACTGTTAACACATATGATGTACAAGAGTCAAGGTTTTCTCTCATTTTTCAAATATTTGTTAGTCTAGTCTCAGAAGGTCTATTTTGGTCCTTGTCAGTCATGTGTTATGTCTTTCTTATAAGTCATTGGTTTAAAAATTGTGAGCTGATCAGAGTACAATTACAAAGTCTTGATGTCATGATGGTGGTTGTCATCATTTGTAAAGAGGGAAGGTATTGGTCATATCTGCATAGTTGGGAGGTCACCATCAAATATTTTGTTTATAAAGGGTGTATAAAAGGTTTTAAAGATCCACTTAACTGTTTAAGAGTCATGTCACCTGTCAAATCTCATTCGTTGCAGACTCTCCTAGAAGTTCACAGCAATTCGAAATACCTCATGTACTAAATTGTACATAATTACGATTTTGGGAGCGTGGCACTTGGTGGATTCTTGTTTTAAACACCTTATCATCATCAAAAAGGTTGATCTCAAAAGGAAGGTTCAACCATTTCATGCTATTTTCATTTGCAAAGATTTTGCTGCAGAATGTTCATCGTTGCAAACTTTTCGCGTTGTAAACTGTCTACTGCTGAAAAAATTCATGCTGTGAACTTTCCAATAACGGTTTGGTGGTGGGTTATATTATTAAAGGACTGATGGTTTGACTTTCTACAACAAGGGGTAAACATCATATGCCATCTAATTTGCACGGACTGGATTTTCTACAGACTGCACATTGCTGCAAACTCAACATTCGCTGCAAATACCCTGTTTACACAGTGATATGAAACAAGAAATATCTAAATTTCTCTCAGGATATAGGCACCATTATTCCACTAAAAAATCTTATCTCATACCTTATCTCTAAAATTGCAAATTCTTTTGATGAAAACCCTAGTAAAAAATTACTTGCTGCAAACTGAGTTAGCACTGCAAACTCTCTGTTTTGCAAAATTGTTTTGAACTCTTATTATTTGAGACTTCATCCAGCCTCAGGTTTTCATCATTTCATCCAAGCTTCTAGCTCCAGTTTCATCTCAGTCTCTACAATATTGTTCTATCATAAACCCTATTTATAGCAAAGCCTAATCATTGCAAACCATTAACAACAAACCTTGATTTCACAAGGTTACATAACACAGTCTGTTGGAAGTTGAATAGTTTATGGATGGTTAGAGGATTCTCCATTTTTTCTTCATTTTTTATTACACACAGGTTCAGATCAGCAGACCAAATCCTGATTTTGCAGCCATGTGATACTTAGGGTTTGGGTCTTGGTTATGTCAATGAAATACTTTTGAGCATGGATTATGTGTTTTGGGGTTCATCGGGATGAAGTACATGGGAAAAAAACCACTAGATACCTCCCACACAACAAAAAGAGATCAAATAGTTGAAGACATGCTTATACAAAAATTTTGCAGCGAATCCACACTGCAAAAGTGATGAAGCAATAGTTTCACTGCGAAGGTGTATTTTAACCATAAATTTTAAACCATGCACCCGTTTTCCATGGAATTTTTACAGGAGATGCATGAAGATAAGATGAATAAAATCACTTAATTTCAGGTCAAAATACTTAACGATTTTTGAGAAACGAGCCACCATTATATACAACCATTTTTGAATTTTCTCGAGATCCGTGAACTGGGTTTTTTTCTCAATTTTCTCTAGTAGAAGCATCATGATGATATTAAGTTGTTGACCAAAAATAATCTTGACCCAGTTGTTCATTTGATAGAAAAGGCAAAAACATCATCTATAGGAAAGTTCGCATCGCATCCTGTAGATGTGCTGCGAACTCTAACAGTTTGATAGATCTGAGTCATGGGAGAGATACCAGCGGTCAAAAGAGGTTCGAATGGTTCCATAGGAAGAATTTAGACATCAAGGGACACTTGTACCTGATATCCAACTGCACTAAATTTGCAAACATGAGCTGACTGTAGTTGCATTTATTATCACCAACAACTTCTTGGAATCTAGCAGTTAGTTAAGTTTTTGTTTGTTTGTCTATTGCCACATCTCTCCAAGACACAAAATCCTATGCTAGAGCTAGGTAACAAATCATAGAGGGAATTTTGATTCTATTTTGTATTTAAGATGTAATCTAACTCCATAGGGAGTTTCGAGTGGGTTTAGCTAGATACTCATATCTTTTGCTTTCAATTGTAAAAGTTTCCAAACTGTATGTAATCAAACTTGAGATTCTTGAATGGTTAAAGATCAGATTCTTCTCCTACTGTCATATTTTGTGTTTTAGTCTTTCTTTGATGCTAGCTATTGATGAAGGATTCGTCTTTAGTACTTGTTCATGAATGAAATGAATGATTCACTGTTTATTTACTAGTGAAAGTGTTGTCAAAGTACATTTTCTTATTAATTAGGAGGTTCCTTCTTGATAAGATTTCTATTGTATATGTCTCAAAAGTACCTGATGCAACCTGGTGCATGTACTACATATTTTCTGCTCAATCTTCCATCTTTCCATTGATGTTCTAAATACTGGTCTGAGATTGTTCAAGCCTTACTTGCTGGTATATATTTTGTGGATATTTTGTGTTGATGTTTTAAATTGAGTTTCTCATCCATTCATTACACTTGAATTAAAACCTTATCTTTTACAAACCTAAAAATTTCTGATGGGTATTAGGCTTACACCTACAACAGTCTAGGTGTGACTTCTAGTGCTAACATGGACGCTTATAATTTTCTTTTAAAAGTTATGAATATTTTTCAATAAAGTTCATATCGATTCTTGAATGAGCCAATTCTTGGTTAGGGAACCTTTGATGACACTAAAATTTTGATTCATAGCATGAATGGCCAATAAGATTTGTGTTATCTTCTCGGTGATTCACTTATGAGTATCTTTCTTCCAAGGAGACTCCACTACAATTATGAGACAATAACCCTACATTGTTTCTCTTTTCCTTGTATAATTATTTCATTGTATGTTGCATCGAGAATAATTCCATGGAGCATGGAACATGTCCTCATTCAATCTTATTTCAAGTAAGGAGTCCTATTACATTACTAAGAATATGAAATCCATTACCTAACATATGCATGGATCAACTCCAAATTTTTTGTAGTAATGTAGAAGAGGAGCCTAACCACCATGTTAAAATATTTTTGGTTATGTGTGATATTTTCTTTAGTCAAGAGGAGAGGATGAAATGATGTGAGATTTCAATTGATTACTTATGTGTGATATTTTCCTACCCCCTCCATGAATTTCTTTAATGACATTTTGAGGAAGTTTTAGGTGATTCTACACTTTTCAAAATTATACAACAACGGGGATCAATGAATCCTCTACCACCAACACACAATATAGTGTGTGTGGAGGGGGGGGGGGGGCGTGGTTGTTCTTGCTTATAAATAGTTTAATTATTTTTATCATAATTCATGTGGGATAAATAATACACATACAAAGCCAAGGGTTAAAAATCAAAGGGGTAGATCTAATGACACTAAGACTCCAACTTTCAAATGCCATAACTTGGGTTACCTGTGTTGTAATTGAACAAACAAAGGATCATTAAAAAGATGTGGATGCAAGCAATGACATGGAATGATTTCATGGGATGAATCCTTCAGTGTTTTCCCTAGGAATTAAAAGAACAATTGAGTTTGTGTCATTGTAGTGTGCTAATGTGATTTGGAACCTCATTTTCTTGAGGTCATAACTTAGGCTCCAGGTGTCCAAAATGGGAAAATAAAGGCTTGTTGGAAATATGTTGAAGAGAATAACATAATGAACACATTTTATAGGGATTGAAATGCTTGAATTTATGCATAGAAAATTAAAAGACAACATGGGCTCCTTTTAATTGTGGCAATGTAGGATGTGTAAAAAAAATGTTTACCATAAGTGAAGTCACCTTTTGGCTCATAGTTCTTTCCCTTGAGACTTAGGGAAGTGTCAAATCTCTCTTTTTATCTACTATATGTCATGTTTTAGAGGCCCCACTACATGTTGGTAGATATCATTCTACTTGGCACATGGACATCTTTTTAATAAAATAACCCCTATTTTCACTAGATATCTTAGATATCATTTTTTCCGTAACATTTTTAATGCCCTTTTTTATTTCTACCACTAGCATGATGACATGAAACAACACTTATAAGCCCTGGTTGAACATTACACAAATTGATGCACTACCTTTTTTCTTCCTTTTTTTTCTTGCTTATTTTAATTTAACTAATGAATTGATTGGAGATTAATGGAGATTCTAACAACACCAATTACTTTGCATCATCCAATGGGATCAAAAGGATTCAAGTTACCCAAATCATACATCAATTTCTCTTTACAAAAGGAAAAACCAAGCAAAAAGACTAGTAGAAGTTCGCTTTTGAGTAATTAATATATCAATGTCTACACCACTGTTTAGTGGGTGGGGAAATATTATTTTTAGAATATATATATGTAGATTCATATGAACCTTTATTTTTTTCTACCCATTACAGATTCATTACAGAGTCCTTCCACCAGGTATCTTTTGAGGTCTCCATCAAACCCTCAATTTCGATGGGTCTTGTTACCCCATCTCACCTAGGGGTAACTAGAGGAGATCATGTCTCATGGCCCACAATGATGATATGATCCCAATGATGATGATGATCAACATTATCCATAACCATCAGTCCCCCAGATGCCTCACTCCTCATAAATATAGCTCATTACACTTGATCAACACGGTTCATTGGAAGATGGTGGTCCAACACATTAGGAGGTACATTAGTCTTTGTTTCATATAAATTTTAATGAATTTGACATGTGAGTGAGGATCATGGATTGAAGTTGGATAATGAATCATAAGCTCAAAATTTATGCTCTTTTCCTTGTTTCACCTTGGTGGCCATGTTTAGTATCCTAGTCTCATGTTGTCACTCTTGGGGAATAGGGGTACCACTAAGAGGCTTTGATAAGGGTAACATACCATCCAATCCCCCCATACTTAACACTTTCCATATCCAGGCCTCCCATAGTGTAATAAAATTTAGTATGGATGTTACATGCTCACCAAAAAGGATTGTGGTTCATCATCCTATGAGAAGAAGGGATAGAATTCCGAGGTTGATGCAACCACTATAAAAAAAAATGAAAGAAAGAATGTTATAAACGAAAGAAAGAAATGCAGGATAATTAATGACCAACTTTAAAATCCAAAGGCAAGCTTGAGCTCTACCCCCTCTCTATGAGGCGATTGTTGAAATAATGTAACTTCAAAGAGTATTCTTATTCTTATTGTTATTTTATTATTAGGATTAATCCCCATTGTGGATTAATCATGTCGGTAATTGTATTAGGACCAAATCCCCTTTTGCGGATTGGTCAACAAACAATTATAATAGGCAGAATAAGAAGTCGCCCCTAACAGTTAATTAAGAGACCCAAAAATATAATAAAGGTGGGTTTACCCACCCAAATTGAGAAGTTGGCCCTACCAGTGAAGAGACACTTCACACATGCCAAAACTTGTATAAATACAAGAGGCTAGTGCCTCATTTGATCACAACTCACTTGCTCAGTTTGAGAGACAAGTTCTGATATGTTATCGACAAAGGAGAGAGGGAGAAGAGTGGCACATATTTTGGAGAGGACTATCTGTATTGGTTTGAGTTATCTCTTGAACATTGTATTGGCAATTTATGATAAGGAAGTTTTTGCTGGGTTTTCTTCCCCTAGAGGGTTTCCCAGGATAAATGTTGTGTCTCTTGTGAATGTGTATTTCTCAACGATCTTGTTCTTATGATGCTCTTATCTATTGAAATGAAAAGAACTATAATAATGGCATAAACATTAACATGGTATTAAAGCCAACCTGAAGGAAGCATATTTCGCAAGAGGAAAAATGTCACTATTATCGTACCCAAAAATTAGGGTTTTGCAAAAGTGAATCTTTTTAGCCCTAAAACCACCTAGAAAGATGCACCCTCCCCCAAGGATCATTTTGGCACTTAGAGAACACCTTTTCAGTGGCTAGATCTCCTGGAAAGTGAAACCCTAGTTTCACAAAGTACCAGAAAAGCAGAGTACCAGAAGTACCAGGAGTACCAGAGTACCAGAAGTACCAGAAAACTAGAAGCACCAGTCCAGAAATCCACAGATCAAGTTTGAGGGGGTAAAAGTTGGATTTTTGAAATTCTAACTGCACCAGCTAACTCGCCTCAGCTCAGCGCATCTATCCCCTGGATCAGAATTTCAAAATTTGAAGTTTGAAAAATTAGGTTTTCCTCATAAAACCCTAAGTTGCATTTGCAGTCTCAGAACGAGCTGCAGTTGCAGTACCAGCTGCAGTTGCAGCTGTAGAACCAGTTGCAATCACCCTTGAAGTTTTTGGTAATGATTACCGCTGCTACCAAATGGAGCCACTACCTGCAAATGCTATCTTAGGTATGTACTCACATATGTTTAATGGTTAAACCCTAAAGAGTATTTGCAGGATAAGGGATCTCTTGCCATAGATCCAGAAGGATCTCAAGATCCAACACATTTAGAGGAATGATGCAACCCAGGTGTGATTATTCTAATATACATCTATTTGTTATGAAATTATCTTGATCAATGTTGCATGTTGAAACTATGATCAAATTATTAGAAGAATTAAAAGTTGATCATAGAGCTTATCCTCTAACCTAACCTTCTATCAAGTTAGCGTATTGTCTTGGTACATAAGATAGGTTGAAGAAAGCACTCGTCACTTGAGTGAAGGAGATCTGGAAGAAAAGCAAGCACTCACTCTTGAGGACAAGCCTCCAGGTTTGATTAATCAAGATTCATAGGTACACATGACAAGCTGATGACTTTAGTTGAGATAGAAATCGTCGTAAAGTATTATACTTGATAGCATGTGAGAATATAGATGTAAATACTTTGCCTAATATGACTAACACCTCCTCTAGGAGAAACCTCATGTGTTAGTTCCATATTTCCATGGAAGAATGCTTGGTCACAACACTATGAGAGTGTTGACCTCATTTCGTATTGTATTCCTTACCTTTAATCTTTGCTTCAGATAAATTATAAGTGATAGCTCTAAAGGAGCTACTGTGATGATTGTTCATTCTATTTCTTTATATTATCAGAAGGATATTATTCTTCCTTGTTGTTTTGTTTACCTTTCTCCAGGTCACATAAGGAAGCTATAGCGAAGGTTGCAGAAGGCAACGTGCTAAATGAGAGATCATAAATGAAGCAATCATCAGTGGAAAAGAAGAAGGTGAGTCACTCAGAAGCTGCCATGACCCACGCTATTGAAGAATCCATGTGAACTCTAGAATATTATCTCACATCAACTAAAAGGCGCTACCATACATATGCAAAGCTGTCACAAGTTTACCAGAACTCAAAGGTGACCATGAAGGCGTATGCGATGTATGTGCACAAGGAAAGAACGTCAAGAACCCATTTTCGAAGAGGGACATCAAGGCAGAAGGAGTCCTAGAACTCATTCATTCAGATGTATGTGGCCCAATGCCATCATACTCCAATAATGGGTATGTATACTATGTATCATTCATTAATGATTATTCTCGTAAAAGGCCTGGATATATTTGAAGTATTCAACAAGATCAAGGAATTCAAAGCCTTGATAGAGAATCTTTCCGAAGGAAAGATTAAGATACTCAGGTCAGATAATGGAGGAGAATATACCTCAAAGGAGTTCTTGAACTTCTGCAGAGATGTTGGGATCAAGAGGGAACTCACTACTCCCTATAATCCTCAACAAAACGATGTAACTGAAAGGAAGAACAGAACAATTATGGAAGCTGTAAAGACCATGATTCACGATCAAGATCTTCCTATGTGCTTATGGGAAGAAGCAGCATTGGAAACTGTTTATGTGCAGAACATATTATCCCATAGTGCACTTGGGTTCAAGACCCCTGAAGATATGTTTACCGGAAAGAAGCTAGAGGTAAGCCATCTCAAAATATTTGGCTGTCCAGTGTTCATCCATATACCGAAAGAGAAAACAAACAAGTTGGAACCCTCTGAAAAGAAGGGAATATTTGTGGGATACTGTGAGGTATCCAAGGCCTTCAGAATCTACATACCTGGTCACCGCCATATTGAGATTAGTAGGGACGTGACCTTTGATGAAGAAACAACACTTAAGAAATCAAGAAGATTCCAGCTTAAAGAATTGTATGAAGAGGAACCTGTAAATCCCAGTACTACAGAATCCGTGAGGAAAGTTCCCAGAGCTGCAGAACCTGTAAGGGAAGTCGTAGCTTCCCTTGATGAGGAGACTCCTGAAGATCATGATATAAAAGAAGCTCAAGAACCTCCTCAAATGAACTTCTCCCATAAAAGAAAGCCTGCTTGGGAAAGATAAATTATTCAAGATGGAGAGAAGTATGGTGTTCCAGAAGGAACCACGAGACAGGTGAAAAGACCAAAGCCATTCTCCAGTTACACGACTTTGATGTGAAATCTACTTGATGAAGAACCTACATGCTTTGAAGAGGCCATTCAAAAGAAGGAATGGGCAGATGCCATGACAGAGGAATACCAATCCATAATAAAGAAAGATGTATGGGAAATAGTTCCCAGACCAAAAGGTAAGGATGTGGTATCATCAAAATGGCTCTTCAAAATAAAATATGCTGTTGATGGAAGTATTGAGAAACATAAAGCAAGATTTGTCGCTTGTGGCTTTTCCCATAAGGAAGGCATTGACTATGAAGAGACATTCGCTCCTGTGGCCAGATACACTTTGATCAGAAACATTATAACTCTTGCTGCCAAGATGAAATGGAAGCTGCACCAGATGGACGTGAAGACAACTTTCCTGAATGGTGTTATCCAAGAGGAAGTGTATATAGAGCAACTCCAAGGATTTGAGGTTGAAGATAGGAAGTCTCATGTCTGTCGATTGAAGAAAGCCTTATACGGATTGAAGCAAGCTCCTAGAGCTTGGTATGGCCGTATAGACAGTTTCTTGACGAGCTTAGGCTTTACCAAGAGTAAAGCAAATTCAAATCTCTACTTCAAAATTATGGACAATGAACCAGTAATATTACTACTGTACGTGGATGACTTATTCTTAACTGGAGAAGAAAAGCTCATCGCTGAATGTAAACAAAGACTTTCCACAGAATTTGAAATGAAAGACCTTGGTCTAATGCATTACTTCTTAGGCCTTGAGGTATGGCAGAGTCCAGAAAGAATTTTCCTTAACCAAGGGAAGTACACGGTCGAAATATTAAAGAGATTCAACATGCTAGAATGTAATCCCATGAATACACCCATGGAGGCGAAGCTGAAGTTGTTGGTCGATACTTCATCAAACTTGATAGATGCCACACTGTATAGATAGATTATTGGATCACTGATGTACTTGAAGAACACCAGACCAGACATACGTTTTGCAGTAAACACCTTGAGTCAGTTTCTAGTAGAGCCCAGAAGTGTTCACCTAGTGGCTGCAAAACATGTGATGAGGTACCTTAAAGGTACAATGGATTATGGACTCAGCTATCATGGAGATCATGACTTCACATTGAGTGGATATACTAATGCAGATTGGGCAGGAAGCATTGCTGACAGAAAAAGCACTTTCAGATGCTGTTTCAGTTTGGGATTAGCCATGATCTCATGGAAGAGTAGGAAGAAATCCAGTATTGCTCTCAGCACAGCGGAAGCATAGTACATTGCCGCATGTTCTGCTAGCTGCGAAGCTATATGGCTTCGAAAGTTGTTGACTAGTCTATTTGACTTGGAGATGAGAGAAACCATGATTCTATGTGACAACCAGAGCTGCATAAAGATAACAGAGAATCCTATATTCCATGACAAGTCGAAGCACATAGAGATCCACTATCATTTCATCCGTGACATGGTACAGAGAGGAGCCTTGAATCTCCAGTACATTAGCATGAATGAACATGTTGCTGATGTGTTGACCAAACCTCTATCTCGTGTAAAGTTTGAACACTTTCGAGATAAGCTTGGTATAGTCCGAAAGGACCCTCCCTGAAAGGGGGAGTATATATATATTCCTTGCTTCTGACCTCACTATTAGACGTAAAGAAAGATGAGTCATTGCTTCTGACCTCGCTGTTAGACGTAAAGCATGACGCTGTGTGTTCCTTGCTTTTGACCTCACTATTAGATGTAAAGAAAGATGAGTCATTGCTTTTGACCTCACTGTTAGACATAAAGCATGACGCCGTGTGTTCCTTGCTTCTGACCTCGCTGTTAGATGTAAAGCAAGATGAGTCATTGCTTCTGACCTTGCTGTTAGATTTAAAGCAAGATGAGTCATTGCTTCTGACCTCGCTGTTAGATGTAAAGCATGACGTTGTGTGTTCCTTGCTTCTGACCTCGCTGTTAGATGTAAAGCAAGACGAGTCATTGCTTCTGACCTTACTGTTAGACGTAAAACAAGACGCTGTGTGATTCCTTGCTTCTGACCTAGTTGTTAGACTTAAAGCAATATGATTCCTTGCGTCTGACCTCATTGTTAGACGTAAAGCAAGATGATGATGATTCCTTGCTTTTGACCTTATTGTTAGACGTAAAGCGAGATGATGTGTGATTCCTTGCTTCTGACCTAGTTGTTAGACGTAAAGCAAGATGATTCCTCGCTTCTGACCTCATTGTTAGACATAAAGCGAGATGTTTATGTGTTCCTTGCTTCTGACCTAGTTGTTAGACGTAAAGCAAGATGATTCCTTGCTTCCGACCTTGTTGTTAGACGTAAAGCAAGATGTGACTGACACTGAGCTACCAACTTATCAACTGTGACATTGAGCCAGTGTAGTACTGCGATATGCCTGCCTAATGTTGTGATGAGGTATCATTTTTATTGATACATATTGATGCAAATGATGATGGAATTCTTTCGAGAATGATGATGCTACCTGTTGTTCCAGAGTCTGTACTTAAGGCTTAGAAGTACAGTGTCTAGGCATCCGAAAGTGGGTAAAGGGTAGAGAAGAGAGAAACGTCAACCTTCGGTAAGGGAAACTAGGGAAGATTTCTGTGTTGGAGTTGTCTATATTCCAACTGTTCCTGGATGTTTATACCCTATTCAATCGCTGCCCATGAACGTTTGAGTTCAACTCGGGTAGTGGTTGTTTTAAGAATGGTATCGAAAAGGTTTAAGGCAATGTGCGTTTGATTTGATAATCCGGGTTTGATATTGGGCTGAGTTGGTACAGGGACAATCATGGAGGAATAGTAAAATAAGAAAACTTTAGGGGGAAATTAAGTGCTGTCTCAATTCGGTCGTATAAAAGAGAGTTTACGGTTTCAAAAATAAATACAGGGTGAAAATCAAAGGCTCTTTCCCGTAACTGGGTTATATTTTAATAAAAATGTATGAGGTGGGAGAAAACATTTAGCTGTCTATTGAGTAAGGCTCTTATCAAGGGAGAATCTCACGTATAAACAGAAGAAGAAAAATGTAAGGAAATAACCCGATGAAGCATAAAATATATATAGAATTCTGAAAGCGTTGACTGGTCTTATACCCGCTGATAGCTGGTACAGAGGAAAAACAGTAAACAATATAGAAAACCAAAATTCATTCGCTATAGTAGAGGTTGTACTAAATTATAGCGAAGCATTCATTAGATACAAATATGAAATGAAACGAAATATGAGATACAAGAAAACAAACTCATAACACAGTCGTGATGGAATTGAGAATCTTCAGATTTGCTTTGTATTAACTCTCAAAATGTAAAAACTCTGTTACAATCGACACAAAAAGGTCCAACCTCTTTTCTTTCTTTCTATGGTATATTTATACAGTTTTACAATAAGATGGAATCTCAATCGTTGAATTTTTTTTAGTTATGATAGGGAAGAGAGAAATCGCTCCATTTCTTCTTCTCTATCCTTATTTGGTGCCAGAAGCTTGTCCTCGCACGTGCTCGGTGCAGGGGACACATCTCTCAACCAGCCGAGATATTAGCCTTGACGGTTCTGCTTGGCAATTGGCTTCAAAAGAGTAACAATCTCGGGCTAATTGCGACAACCTGTCTTCCATCTGTCTGTCTATGATGTCGATAGCGCATAATTGCACACTTGGTTTAATCATACATTTATCTATTTGGACTATGTCTGCCATAGTCACTTGTGGGATCTCGGCTGAATCTCTTTCCTCTTTTTCATTTAAATCAAGTGAGATTTTTGCCATATTCATTTGAATCAATGCCTTGGCATTACCTCCGCTATCAATGCCTAGCATATTACCATCTATAGAACTAAAAGCCTCTTCTAAGGATTTCGTTACTCTCTTGGCTTGCAGCTTACCTTCCGAGATGTTGTGTTCCCATTCTTTTAATAGAATGTTTCCTCTGGTCTGCTCCGAAATGGTAAACCTGGGAGTATTTCCCGAATCCCTATTGTTTGTAGCTATCACAGCCTCTTGAAAGGCGACCCGTGCTGCTCCAACTTCCCTTTCTCTAGCAGTTAAATTCTCCAAAACTTGATTAACCAGCAAGCAGTTGTCCCGAATCACCTCTACCTTGGCGAGTAAATTTTGTTGGGCCGTAGAGACTCTGCTCCGAATCTCCATCCCCTGGGACTGGAACATCCCGATATTTATCACTTTACTTTCGGCGATTTCCACCCTAGCCTGTAGCTGTTCGATCAAATCTTTTTTCTAGCTCGCTTGCATCTGACCATCCCGAACCACCAGCTGTTCTTGTTCGAGCTTAGTCTTGAGCAACTCTATCTCACTTTTATCGGCCAACCTTGCTTTCTCTATTCCTACACTCGCCTGGTCTTTGGCAGCCTCCATTGCTGTGGCTAGTCTGGCTTCTAGGGTCTTGATGAGGCGATTTTTTCGTTTCAGCTAGTTTTTCAAAACCCCGACTGAAAATTGGTTTGCTGTGGCATATGCCCCTAGTGTCCCAGCTATTTCCGTTGCGAACTGTTCATTCTTCTTGTCCTTCCCATCAGTCATAACTTTCCATTTCTTGATTGTTGATTCCCCTTCCCGATAGAATTCTTTCTTTACCATTGTCTTTCTCTTCTTATCGAAGAAGAACTCATTTGGAGGGAGTTCTTCCACCCTTATAGGCCTCAATTCTTCATTTAAGATCCACCCTGCGTCAATATTTCCCTGAGTTGACTGCAAGGGAGTAATTGATGTGATAGGTTCTCCGATTTGCTTCACTGATTGTCCTGGAGTAGTAACGAGACTCTACTTCTTTGGCAGGTCGGGAGTCTTTGTCTCTGCTTTCAGACTCTTAGTTTGCTCTCCCCCGTCTAGGTGTTTTTCTTGACCGAGAGTCACATCCTTGGAGCCTTCGACATCTTTTTGTTTAACCTCTGCTGTACTTGGATGCTCACCCCGTAATACTGCAGGAAGACAACTACGTCGATGTTCTTGGAATTTCAGAACATCGTCCCTCTCTTCAGGTGCCAAGGTTTGCATCCGAGCTGAAATCTCGGCGTAAGATCTTGCGCCTCGAAAAATTTCATCCGAGGCTGAATTTTCGTGTTCAAATATCTTGAGTCCACAACTGGCCAAATGATTACTCACGACCCTTTGTGGATCGTGTTTCTTGAATTCAATAAGGACCAACTTTAGGTCTTCCAAGGCTACTGCCTCAGCTTTAGCATGCCCGAAATCCAACAAAGAATATGAATTTAAATGAACAAGAAAAGGTGGCCATACCTTTTTTGAGTATACCTTAATCTCCTTGCTTATACCACCGATTACTATTTGTCTAGCAACCTCACGACAAGAGAGCTTGTCAAGAATGAATAATGGCAATGCATGTGGGGGAACAAAAGCCCCAAAAACTTTGAGATATGAGAACTCGGCTTCTACATACCATTCAACTATGCTGCTCAAATTCGTCACTATACTGTTCGAGATCCTGGGTGGCAGGTGGCCGAAAATAATGACATGCAGCGGTACCATCACCCAGTTGAAGATTTCATATACAAAATCTGCCGCTTTGTTTTCCCACAATTTTGAATGATAGACATGGATGGGCTCGTCCTCTGCTGGAGTCCAACTCCATCTCATTAAGGGAAATGGTGTTATAAAACACACAATGTCCATAATGTATGCAGACATAAAAAATGAAGAAATCTTGCCGCTCTCTTTCTGCGCCCGATACTCTGTAACCCGACTAGTCAAGCTATTAGACAACATTTTCACCCAGTCGAAGGAACAGCCTTCGGCGACTCGATATATTAGAGGCACCCATTGAAGAAAGAAATGTGAGGTATCCTCTCTCCCGTATAATCTGCATGTCATCATAGCTACATACTTGAACTGTGGTTCCAAGGAAGCTATTGAATATATACCATGACTGTCTGCCCTGAACTTCGCAGGGTGTGAAACCCAATCTCTTATTAATCTAGACATAGTCTTGTCATACTACACACATTCCTTCTGTTTGATCTCTTCCAAGAATTCAGCATCATATGTAAGGTTAGATGCTGTGGGAAACTTGTACATAACTTGCAGATGTTCAGGTCTGAAAGTACCGATGGTGACCTTTTGCTCATTCATGATGGTTCTGGTTGGTATGTCCACATGGTCTAATTCCCATCAGACCATATCATAATAGGGGAGAAATCGTGGCCTGGCCGCTACTTTATGCATTCCCGATTGAATGACGATCTTATATTTGGTGGTTATGTCGTCTTTTTCATTGTCACTAGAATCATCGGAATAATCCACTCCTGCAGAACATCGAAAAGGAATGACCAGTTCGGGACAGAGTCGACACTTCGAGGTGAAGTATCAACGACGTTGTCCAAACCTTGTCCCGAAACCTCAACGCTGGCTTTGAATGCTTTTCGCGGGGCCATGACGGGAGATCCTGCTTTGGCTCTTCTGCGATAAAAATACGTATACATACAGAAGTTAGCTCGCTGAGAAAGTGTGCTTTGCGTAATATAGAAATGAATTTGTTATAACAAATAACAACCCTATATATATTCGAAAACTTGATACTTTTTAGAATAGATCTATCAAATCATGTTTAGAAATAAATTTAGCAATAAAAACCCAATCTTTATATGTCGATTCGCCTTATTTCTAATTAATGCCATACATTTTGGCGGTTTGAAATGTCAGTTGGTGTAAGGAAGAATTTAGACTGCTTCATAAACTGTGCAAGCATCAAAACACGAAAGATACTGATTTATCTTAATTAATCCAGTTTTACCGAAGTTAATTAATCTTTCGGTACTCGTTGTATCGAGAATTTTTTCTTTAACTCTTTGGACCTCTAACACCCGAAATTGCGATGATTGATTTTGGTTAATAAAAATGCAATTGTGATTAGGCACTTAATTAATTACGTAATTATTTATATTTTCCATATCGTGACTCGGAGCTTCAAAGGTAAGTGTTCGAGAATTTTGCATACCGAGTTGCGAAACCGCGATAATACGTTTTAATTAAAAGGGAAGATAAACCCAGATTAAGTGTTTAATTAATTATGTTCATATCTTTATCGTGACTTCGCGAGTCGAGGTTTAGACAATGTATCTTTTTAAAGAGAAAACGCCGAGTGGTGAATTGCCGACAGAACTTAACCATGGCTTAGATTTTACCTTTAACCTTGAGATGGGTTACTAAAGTAAGGACTTCATGGTTTCCGCCATCAGGGTTACGACAATAAGACTTTTGGATTTAGTGAACGCCGAGGCACGAAAACCCGATGATGTTTAATCATGATTTAGGAAAATTTTACTCTCGTTACTGCCCTGGGTAAAAATTTAAAGTGATTTCGTCGTTTCGTTGCTCGGGACTTGTGAACTACATGATATATAGCATCCAACCTACGAAATCCCGAGGTAGAACAAAAAGGGGAAAATTTTGACGAAAAGTAGAACTGGCCTCGAGAGTACAATAATTATCGCTGCTTGCATGATAAGACATCAGAGACTTTGAAACCACAGATGGAAAATACGAAAACCATCTTTCGATTTCGAGCATTGAGACATGAAATTTGAGACGGGCTAGAAAAAACAAAGGAGGCTCCAACATAGGCTCCAACTAGGGATCATGTTTTCTTGTAAGACGGGAAGAACAGTAGACCACGTGCCAATATTGGGTAAATGGAGTTAATAGCTTCAATCAGGCGAAAAGGTTCCTGAGAACAGGGTATCGAAGGGGGAAAGAGACTTCGTTTTTTACCTTGAAAAGCTTTTCAAACTCAGATACTCTTTTTAAACTTAGCCGTAGTCCCTTTCACGACTTTCCCTTTCCCGTTACTAAATTCAGGTCTGCCTTAAGACAATCAAAACAATTCTAGGAGACCCAACAGATCTTGTGGCTATCAGCTTGCATCAAAAGAAGAAGATTATATGATTTTAATTAGGAAGTCCCGTCTGAACTTGGGATGTAGATCAGGTTTTTTAAAAGAATTGGTTACCAGAGTAGAGTGATATTCACGTATAACAGCCTTACAGATATCTCAGATATTGCTTCACTGCCATCGAGCCTGTTCAGTACCTCGGTGAAGTTATCTGGCCCCTTTTACTGAATTTCCTTTCACCACTTCGGAATATATTTGTGCATTTAAATGCTGAGACGAGGGCAATCATTTCTGAATTTCCTTTCATCGTCTCTTGGACTAGATGGGGGCAATCATTTTTGAATTTCCTTTCACCACCTGTCTTATAATTTTCTTTTTAGAGCACGAAGATGGGGGCAATCAGTTTGTATCGGGGCTGATATCTATGTAATATTTTGCATTATAGGTCTGTCAACTTACTTTGATTACTCGGTACCAACCTTCCCTTGACCTTCACAACACCTTCATTCTTAGGGAAAAAAGGGAAAATAACTTTCTTAGGGCATTCTATTTGAGCAAGCCTCAATCCTCCGATATTGTTGAAAAACCTAGGAAAGCTAGGACCACTTTAAGCGTCCCTTCGTTTAGCAGGGGATCGAGGAGTTGTGAAGACCCGCTTTCTTTCCACAATCTGCTTTGAAGCTCACGAGGTTGAAACGAAAACTCTTATCCCTTCTTATGCCAAGAGGAAAGATGCTTACTTTTTAAAAGGTAAACCCGAAGATAGAAAAGGGTGACAAGTAGTGACTTACGAACTGAAAATACAGAGGTCAAAAATTCAAAACTGACACTTGTAGATCTTTTTCGGGGGTACTTTACTTCGGCTAACTGCTTTTAATTTGGGTGAATCATTTAATTTGTCTTATTTTTTCGTAGACGATCAAACAAAGAAACAACTCTATTATTTATCAGTTCAGACGATGTTGTTTGAATGAGGTTACCTCGGTTTTCTCTAATAGTCCTTTAGAACATGTCCTTTAGGAACTCTCATCTTTACCTTTTCATTTCAATTTCTTTGCACAATATAAAAATCTTAGGTATCACCTGTTTAAGCCGATTTATTTTTGACACCAACTTTTGGTTTACTTCTCCTGCTTGTTTTGTGTGCAGCTGGAATCCTGTAAGAGGAAAATACGAAGGTTATCGGGGCTATCTGAAAGGTGTCGAAAGTTCATGAAAGAAAAAGAAAATAAAAAAGCAATGCGTAAATGAAATATATATATATATATATATATATATATATATATATATATAAGTATACAAATTTTTTTTTTTTTGGGCAACTGTTACATCATATAATGCTTCAGATAACGCCCGTTGACAGGGGCGTTGAGGATTTCACCGTCTATATTTTCCAGTAGGAAAGAATTTTTTCCCTCCAGAGCCGAGACTCTGAATGGCCCATACCAGAGGTGGTCAAATTTACCATGTTTTGTTGCTTCTTCCTTTCTTGCATCCCACCTTAATACTAAATCACCTGGGAGGAAATATCTGTCTTTTGCTCTGCGGTCGAATAATGCCTTCATGTCATCTTGGTATTTCTGCAACTTTTCATCTACTTCGACCCTATGCTGTTGAACCTCAATCAACTGATTTATCCTCCTGGTGACATGATTGGGTTCTTCATTTTGATCTTTCCATAACTTCATCACTGGAAGCACTAGGTTTATAGGTAGCACGACATCTGTCCCATATACCATCTGAAAAGGCGAAATGACGATAGACCTTTTTGTGCTTATGTGATTCGCCCACAATGCGTATTTTAAGTGCACATGCCAAGACCTTTTGTTTTCATCCAACACTTTCTTGATTATATTTACCAGGCTCTTGTTAGATGACTCGACCAATCCATTTCCCTGGGGGTAATACGCTGTGGAATGGCCAAGAACGATGTTATACTTTTGACAGAAGATGATCATAGCCATAGATTTAAAGGCTTGGGCATTGTCTGTAACTATCTTTCAGGGGCAACCAAATCTGGACAAAATATTGTCTTCTAAGAAATCGATTACCACCGAGTCTGTTGCCCTTTTGGTTGGAATGGCTTCCACCCATTTAGTAAAATAATCTATTGCGGTTAATATCCACTTGTGTTGAGCACTGGAATGGGGATTAATATTGCCTATGAAGTCTAGACCCCATTGTTGAAATGGGGCTTCAGCTTTGACTGGAACTAAAGGTAGTGCCGGGAGCTTCTGTTTACCTGCAAATAGTTGACAAGGGTTGCAGGCTCAGACTTTGGCATTAACGTCCGAGAAAAGTTTTGGCCAGTAGTACCCAGCCCTCAGAATTTTGTAAGTTGTATCTCTCGAAGCTTGATGCCCCCCGCAGACTCCCTCATGAAATTCGTCTATAACCCATTGGGTTTCCGATTCGACTAAATAGACTAACAAGAAACCGAGTGGATCTTTCCAATATAACTGACTTTCGGCGATACAATATTTAACCGCATGAAGTTTTAGAGTCCTGGCTTTTGATGGCGATAGCTCATTTGGGCATTTTAGAGTTAGCAGGTATGATACTATGTCTCTGTACCAACCTGATGATATGAACTTCTCTTCGATCTTGTTTGGACTTGTTTTCTCATTCAGCTCGTTTAGGTTCATGTCTTCGTCACCTTCCTGCAGGCAATTGATACCGAGGGCTCTGAAATTCGACTCAGCTAAGAGTTTGGCCAGGCCTTGCCCTTTTATCAATTTGGTCGGTTTGACTTCCAGATCAAATTCTTGGATTTTGGCAAGCCATCACCCTCTTTTTCCATCGCTGTCTGGTTGTACCAAAATATCTTTCATAGAACTGGTAGGTACGTACGCAATTATCTTGGAGTGTAGTACATAGTTCGGAATGCCTTTAATGCTTTTACCATGGCGTACACTTGTTTTTATATTATATCATACTTCAGTTCTGCATCTCTAAGGCTCTTGCTGAAAAAAGCGATCGGTTGTTCGAAACCTTCTTCGTTCTTTTGTAGGAGCATCGTGACAATCATGTGTTTGGAGGCAAATGAGAAAATAAGAAAATATTTTAGATAGTCGGGGCTTGCTAACACAGGTTCCTCGCTTATGACTTTCTTAATGTGTGCGAATGATGCTTTGGCCTCAGTTGTCCATTTTACTTCGCTATCCTTTTTCAACATACCTGTGATCAATTTTACAATCTCAGTGAAATTCGGGAAAAATCTTTGTAAAAAATTTATTCTTCCTAAGAAAGATTGAATTTCTTTTACATTTCTGGGAATATTTATAGCATCTATCACTTCAATCCTCTTAGGATCAATCCTGATTCCATCCCTAGATATGATATGACCCAAAAGCTTACCTTCCCACATGGCGAAATGTGATTTCTTTGGATTTAAAGATAGACCAAACCTGCGGCATTTTTCGAAAGTCTGTTTAAGATGTATCAAGTGTTCTTCGTCGGTTTTAGAGAAAACCGTCAAATCGTCGAGATAAATGACTACGAACTTATCCCTTTCACTGATGAAAGCGATGTCCATAGTGCCCTAGAATGTGGCTTCTGCATTCATCAAACCAAAAGGCATTTTATCATACATGAATGTACCCCATGGTGTAGTGAAAGCGGTTTTTTCTCTATCTTGTTCATTCATGGCGATTTGATTATAACCAGAGAACCCATCAATCATAGACATTCGGTTGGCTCCAACTACCTTTTCTATCACATGGTCCATTTTGGGCAATGAATAGTTGTCCTTAAGAGACGACTTATTCAGATTTCTGAAATCCACACACAGTCTGATTTCCCCATTCTTTTTCCTGACCGGGACTAGGTTTGCTACCCAGTTTGAATATCTTAGAGGTACTATTATTTTCGCGTCTAAAAGTTTCTTAACTTCTTTTTCGATCACAGGTAACAAAATGGGGTTATTCTGTCTAAGCTTTTGCCTAAATGATTTGACCCCAGGCTTTAGAGGTATCTTGTGATCAATTACAGAAGTGTTGTATGTCTTTAACTCATCATAAGACTAGGCGAAAACATCCTTATACTGTCTGAGTAGGTATTTATACTTACTTTTTATTTCGGGACGGAGGAACTTGGATATTTTTACCATCCTGGATTCTTCTTTGGTTCCTATATCACAGTCCTCCACTTCTTCTGGTTGGGGTTGTAAGGTGGATTTTACAGGTATGTCGTTTTGATCAAAAAGTCTTTCTAAAGGAATCAATCCTTTCAGAATCTGGTTGTTTTTAAGGACCAACATATGATGATCCGTGATTTTGTCTTGGAAAGATTTAGGATCCTCCCCTTCTTGCATGATCCATATCGGGTCATTTTGATTTTCTTGGTCTGCATGAGTTTCGGAAAATTCGCCTACTGCTTCAAGAAACTTCTTAATTTGTTTGTCATCCTCAAAAACCTGCCAGTGCTGGGTATTGTCTGGTATAGATGGTTTGTGTCTGATCTCTATGTGATACTTCAGTTTGAAAGTCATGGGATGAGTGAAGGTCGAAGCTGCTTTAGCTAATGCATCAGCATGTAAGTTCTCTGCGCGTGGGATGAAGTGGACATTTACGGACGAGAAATTTTTTTCCATCAGATCCCAGGCACAATTCCTGTATGATCTTAATCTGGGATGCTTGGCTTGGTACTGTCGATTTATTTGTTTGACTATTAACTCTGCATCTCCGTATGCCTCTAAGTTATTTATTTTTATCTTCTTGGCAGCCTCTAATCCTAAGACCAATGCTTCGTATTCACATATGTTGTTAGTATAATCTATATCCCATTGCAGTATGTAAGAAAAAGGAACCACGAAATTTCCTTCGGGAGCCACTAAAAGCACTCTTGCACCAGCCCCTTCACAAGATGAGGCACCATCAAAATACATTTTCCAGACACCTGTGCTACATAGATCCTCGGTCATGTAACCTGACTCTTCCTGCTCTATATCGTTTTCCTCTGGACAACGATCTAAACCGTCATCAAAAGATAAGATGCAATTTCCTAAATCTTGATCCGCAATGTAAATAGGGAAATTGTTCGAGTTTTGAGGGTCGCTTACTGTATATGCTAATTTCGTTTCTCTGTACAACCGAGTAAATTGCCCACCAAACACAGGAATTGTGGCGAACATCATATCCAATTGAAGAGAACCCCCCATCTTGGCTCCCCATGACCTAGACAATAGTAAGCCATACTTAGGGGAATATCAACAATAACCACATCCATCAAGATACTCTTAACCGGGACCTGTGCCAGGGTAACTACTAAATCCTTTATCATTCCCATACACTTAACCCTTCTCGAGTAAAAAGAGTAAAGATGTCCATAAGGTCTGGTGATCTGGAGACCCAATTTGTCCATAATAATTTTAGGCATAACGTTATGGGAGGCTCCAGAGTCTAACATGGAATTATGAAGCAATTGATCGTATACATTTAAAGTGATATAAAAGGGAGCAATAGTGTCTTTGGCCCCTTCAAAATGTGGACCAAAAGTGATGTTAGGTTTGTCATCTTCCAGATTTAAAACATCAAACTGGCTTTCTAGCTCTGAGACACCCATCACTTTGGTAATCTGCTTCCGATAAACGGGGTTTTTTGCTAATTCTACCAGAGGGATTGGTATCTTAATTTTACTTATCTCGTTTTCAAAACTGAAAACTCCGCTCACTCTATCTGTTTCTTTAGTTGAGACTTCCAAATCCTTCCTTTCTGACTTATTTGTCTGGACCACTTTATTACTCATGGTCTTGGTTGAAGGCGTAATTTTATTTGCTGTTTCGGTTCCTTGTGCTTGGGTTTCAACTTTTCCCCCTTCGGACTCTTGTGTGCTTACTACTTTCGCTTTGCTGTTAGGTAATAGGGTCTCTTCCGGAGTAGGTTCATAAGTTTGACCTCTTGGGAGGATTTTCTTCGGTTGAGTAGTTGAAATGTGTTTACTCTTAGATCTCAAGTTGTACTTAGGTTGGATCTCAACCATTATCATTTCAGTTTGTTGTTGAGATTCACAAAGGTCAGTATGATCACTTTCTTCACCCTTATTCGACGGTTGTTGAGTGTTTAGAGATTTTTCATAATCTTCTCGAGTCAGATATAGTTGTGTGCAGTCATCACCGAAGTTCGTGACATCATTATTCGAATCTCCGAAGTCTTGAAGATTGTTCTCTCCTATAAAATTTTTGCTCTTTAGGAGAGCTTGTATTTTTTTATCTTCGTTTTTCATCTTTCTTTGCTGGTTTGGGGGGTTGGGGTTCCTCTTGAAATCCTTTTTGGCAAAAGAATCAACTTTGGCCTGTTCTAGCTCCATTCTGGAAATTTTATTAGACAATTCTTTAATTACCCTGGCCATATCGTCTACTTTGTCATCTGTGGATCTATTAGACCCTGATGGACCTACTTCTTCTCTAAAGAATTTAGTTTCTCGGTTTCCCATTTCTACTCTAGCTTTAAGCTTACCAGAAGCCATCATATTCGACTCGATTTCTACAGTGTCATCCTGCATTCGGTTTAGGGTGGCTCCCCTTCTTTCTCGCAAAAGGAGTGCAAAATCAGGTTCAAAAGTCCCTGCGAAAGTTACTTTGGCCGCAGGTTGGGACAATTTAACCTCGGCTGGGATTTTGTTATACAGCTTGTTGAATATTTGAATAAACTCCATGACTGTTTCTGAATTCTTTTTTCTAAAAGACCCAAATTCGGTTAAATAATATAGGTGGTCCTTTCTTTCGCCCCATTGTCTGAGGAAAGCATCTTCAAAGGCGTCATAAGACAAGATAGATGCTGCAGGTAGACTCCGAAACCAAGTTTAGACCTAGCCTTCGAAGGTTTGGACAAGAAGCCTTGAATACACATCCTCATGTTCAATACCTAGGATGTCTTGGAATTGATCGAATAAATTAATGTGTTCGACTGCGGTCAGATCTCCTTCCCCAGTGAATTTTGGCAATTTTTTTATATAATTTTCGGGAAGGTCGTGCAGAGGAATGGGCAAAACCAAGGGAGGGTATCTTGCTGCAACTTTCACAAACACTCTGGGAGGGGGGCCAGTTCCTTGGCCTCCAACTCCTCTTACAGGAGCTCCTCCCCCCCCTCCTCCATCGTTATTAGTGGAAAGTTGTAAAGGGGGTTTCAGAAAATTAAAAGTGAATCTTTATTTTCTTCGTGAAGAGGAAAATCCAACGATGAAAGATAAGGAACGCGAGGACTTGGTTCCTTAGATTTGCAAGAGACGAAATCAGAAGAATCGACGGGTGTGGAAACCAAATGTGTAACACACTCTTCAGAATTAGGTGAGGTCGGGAAATTTAACTGAAGGAAAGATGGTATGTCAACTGCCGACGAACTTTCAAGAGGGCCCTTTCCTTTGTGTACTAATGGGATTATCGGATGAATCTCACTCCTAACTTCGGAGCAGTTTGACGTTAAATCTTTAGTATCAAAGAGAGGATTGTGTGAAGTTGAGGGTTCAAAAGAACTCTTAGTCTTCAGTTGTGGGGGTTTAAGCTTGTAGACTGCAGCAGTTGGCTTAAGAGAGCCTCTCGCCTTTAGAATCTTCTTGGGATTGGTAACAGGTGTAATCTTCTTACCATCTGGGTTTTGTCTGGTATTCCTTCGACCAGATGCCAGTTTATTATTTGTGGAGTCGCCAAGTGAAAGGTTGAAAAGCCTTAAAAAGGTGTGTACTCTTTGTTCACTATCAAAGGGTAACACTTTCAATAAAAAAAAAAAATGTCGTTTTTCAAGGGAAAAAGATTTCGTAAGTTCGGTCCCCGAAAACGACGCCAGAAAGATGTTGTTCCAGAGTCTGTAGTTAAGGCTTAGAAGTACAGTGTCTAGGAATCCGAAAGTGGGTAAAGGGTAGAGAAGAGAGAAACGTCAACCTTCGGCAAAGGAAACTAGGGAAGATTTCTGTGTTGGCGTTGTCTAGCTTCCAACTGTTCCTGGATGTTTATATCCTGTTCAATCGCTGCCCATGAACGTTCGAGTTCAACTTTGGTAGTGGTTGTTTTAAGAATGGTATCGAAAAGGTTTAAGGCAATGTGCGTTTGATTTGATAATCCGGGTTCGATATTGTGCTGAGTTGGTACAGGGACAGTCATGGAGGAAAAGTAAAATAAGAAAAATTCAAAGGGAAATTAAGTGCTGTCTCAATTCGGTCGTATAAAAGAGAGTTTATGGTTCCAGAAATAAAAACGGGGTGCAAATCAAAGGCTCTTTCCCGTAACTAGGTTATATTTTAATAAAAATGTATGAGGTGGGAGAAAACATTTAGCTGTCTATTGAGTAAGGCTCCTATCAAAGGAGAATCTCACGTATAAACAGAAGAAGAAAAATGTAAGGAAATAACCCGATGAAGCATAAAATATATATAGAATTGTGAAAGCGTTGACTGGTCTTATACCCGCTGATAGCTGGTACATAGGAAAAACAATAAAAAATATAGAAAACCAAAATTCATTCGCTATAGTAGAGGTTGTACTAAATTATAGCGAAGCATTCATCCGATACGAATATGAAATGAAACGAAATATGAGATACAAGAAAACAAACTCATAACACAGTCATGACGGAATCAAGAATATTCAAATTTTCTTTGTATTAACTCTCAAAATGTAAAAACTCTGTTACAATCGACACAAAAAGGTCTAGCCTCTTTTCTTTCTTTCTATGGTATATTTATAAGGTTTTAAAATAAGATGGAATCTCAATCGTTGAAAAATTTTCAGTTATGATAGGGAGGAGAGCAATCGCTCCATTTCTTCTTCTCTGTCCTTATTTGGTGCCAGAAGCTTGTCCTCATGCATGCTCGGTGTAGGTGACACATCTTTCAACCAACCGAGATATCAACCTTGACGCTTCTGCTTGACAATTGGCTTCAAAAGAGTAACAATCTCGGGCTAATTGCGGCAACGTGTCTTCCATCTGTCTGTCTATGATGTCGATAGCGCATAATTGCACACTTGGTTTAATCATACATTTATCTATTTGGACTATGTCTGCCACAATCACTTGTGAGATCTCGACTGAATCTCTTTCCTCTTTTTCATTTAAATCAAGTGAGATTTTTTCCATATTCATTTGAATGAATGCCTCGGCATTACCTCCGCTATCAATGCCTAGCAGATTACCATCTATAGAACTAAAAGCCTCTTCTAAGGATTTCGTTACTCTCTTGGCTTGCAGCTTACCTTTCGAGATGCTGTGTTCCCATTCTTTTAATAGAATGTTTCCTTTGGTCTGCTCCGAAATGGTAAACCTGGGAGTATTTCCCGAATCCCTGTTGTTTGTAACTATCACAACCTCTTGAAAGGTGACCCGTGCTGCTCCAGCTTCCCTTTCTCTAGCAGTTAAATTCTCCAAAACTTGATTAACCAGCAAGCAGTTGTCCCAAATCACCTCTACCTTGGCGAGTAAATTTCGTTGGGCCGCTGAGACTCTACTCCGAATCTCCATCGCCTGGGACTGGAACATCCCGATATTTATCACTTTACTTTCAACGATTTCCACCCTAGCCTGTAGTTGTTCGATCAAATATTTTTGCTGGCTCGCTTGCATCTGACCATCCCGAACCACTAGCTGTGCTTGTTCGAGCTTAGTCTTGAGCAGCTCTATCTCACTTTTATCGGCCAACCTTGCTTTCTCTATTCCTACACTCGCCTGGTCTTTGGAAGCCTCCGTTGATGTGGCTAGTTTGGCTTCTAGGGTCTTGATGAAGCGATTTTTTCGTTTCAGTTGGTTTTTCAAAACCTTGACTGAAAATTGGTTCGCTATGGCATATGCCCCTAGTGTCCCAACTATTTCTGTTGTGAACTATTCATTCTTCTTGTCCTTCCCATCAATCATAGCTTTGTATTTCTTGACTGTTGATTCCCCTTCCTGATAGAATTCTTTCTTTACCACTACCTTTCTCTTCTTATCGAAGAAGAACTCATTCGGAGGGAGTTCTTCCACCCTTATAGGCCTCAATTCTTCATTTAAGATCCACCCTACATCAATATCTCCCTGAGTTGACTGCAAGGGAGTAACTAATGTGATAGGTTCTCCGATTTGCTTCGCTGATTTTCCTAGAGTAGTAGCTGGACTCTGCTTCTTCGGTGGGTCGGGAGTCTTTATCTCTGCTTTCAGACTCTTAGTTTTCTCTCCCCCGTCCTGGTGTTTTTCTTGACCGGGAGTCGCATCCTTGGAGCCTTCGACATATTTTTGTTTAACCTCCACTGTACTCGGATGCTCACCCCGTAATACTGCGGGAAGACAACTACGTCGATGTTCTTGGAGAACATCAGCCCTCTCTTCAGGTGCCAAGGTTTGCATCCGAGCTAAAATCTTGGCGTAAGATCGTGCACCTCGGAAAATGTCATCCGAGGGCGAATTTTCATGTTCAAATCTCTTGAGTCCTCAACTGGCCAAATGATTACTCATGACCCTTTGTGGATCGTGTTTCTTGAATTCAATAAGGACCAACTTTAGGTCTTCCAGGGCTGCTGCCTCATCTTTAGCATGCCCGAAATCCAACAAAGAATATGAATTTAAATGAATAGGAAAAGGTGGCCATACCTTTTTTGAGTATCCCTTAATCTCCTTGCTTATACCACCGATTATTGTTTGTCTAGCAACCTCACGACAAGCCAGCTTGTCAGGAATGAATAATGGCAATGCATGCGGGGGAACAGAAGCCCTGAAAACTCTAAGATATGAGAATTTGGCTTCTACATACCAGTCAGATATGCTGCTCAAATTCGTCACTATACTGTCCGAGATCCTGGGTGGCGGGTGGCCGAAAATAGTGACATGCAGTGGTACCATCACCCAGTTGAAGATTTCATATACAAAATCTGTTGCTTTGTTTTCCCACAATTTCGAATGATAGACGTGGATGGGCTTGTCCTCTACTGGAGTCCAACTCCAACTCATTAAGGGAAATGGTGTTAGAAAACACATGGTGTCCATAATGTATGCAAACATAAAAAATGAAGAAATCTTTCCGCTCTCTTTCTGCGCCCGATACTCTATAACCCGACTGGTCAAGCTATCAGACAACATTTTCACCCAGTCGAAGGAACAGCCTTCGGCGACTCGACAATTAGAGGCACCCATTGAAGAAATAAATGCGAGGTGTCATCTCTCCCGTATAATCTGCATGTCATCATAGCTACATACTTGAACTGTGGTTCCAAGGAAGCTATTTAATATATACCATGACTGTCTGCCCTGAACTTCGCAGGGTGCGAAGCCCAATCTCTTATTAAGCTAGACATAGTCTTGTCATACTGCACACATTCCTTCTGTTTGAACTCTTCCAATAATTCGGCATCATATGTAAGGTCAGACGCCGTGGGCAACTTGTACATAGCTTGCAGATGTTCAGGTCTGAAAGTCCCGATGGTGACCTTCTGCTCATTCATGATGGTTCTTATTGGTATGTCCACATGGTCTAATGCCCATTGGACCATATCATAATAGGGGAGAAATCGTGGCCTGGCCGCTACTTTATGCATTCCCGATTGAATGACGATCTTATATTTGGTGGTTATGTCGTCTTTTTCATTGTCACTGGAATCATCGGAATAATCCACTAATTCGGCCTGTAGAACATCGGAAACAAACGACCAGTTCGGGACAGAGTCGACACTTTGAGGTGAAGTATCAACGACGTTGTCCAAACCTTGTCTCGAAACCTCAACGCTGGCTTTGGATGCTTTTCGCGGGGCCATGACGGGAGATCCTGCTTTGGCTCTTTTGCGATAAAAATACGTATACATACAGAAGTTAGCTCGCTGAGAAAAAGTTCTCTGCGTAATATAGAAATGAATTTGTTATAACGAATAACAACCCTATATATATTCGAAAACTCGGTACTTTTTAGAACAGATCTGTCAAATCATGTTTAGAAATAAATTTAGCAATAAAAACCCAATCTTTATATGTCGATTCGCCTTATTTCTAATTAATGCCATAAATTTTGGCGGTTCGAAATGTCAATTGGCGTAAGGAAGAATTTAGACTGCTTCGTAAACTCTGCAAGCATCAAAACACGAAAGATACTGATTTAGCTTAATTAATCTGGTTTTACCGAAGTTAATTAATCTTTCGATACTCGTTGTATCGAGAATGTTTGCTTTAACCCTTTGAACCTCTAACACCTGAAATTGCGATGATTGATTTTGGTTAATAAAAACACAATTGTGATTATTCACTTAATTAATTACGTAATTATTTATATTCGCCATATCGCGACTCGGAGCTTCGAAGGTAAGTTTCCGGGAATTTTGCATACCGAGCTGCGAAACCGCGAGATCGCGATAATACGTTTTAATTAAAAGGGAAGATAAACCCGGATTAAGTGTTTAATTAATTATGTTCATATCTTTATCGTGACTTCGCGAGTCGGGGTTTAGACAGTGTATCTTTTTAAAGAGAAAACACCGAGTGACGAATTGCCGATAGAACTTAGCCATGGCTTAGCTTTTACCATTAACCTTGACACATGTTACTAAAATAAGGACTTCGTTGTTTCGGCCATCGGGGTTATGACAATAAGACTTTTGGATTTAGTGAACGCCGAGGCACGAAAATCCGATGATGTTTAATCATGATTTAGGAAAATTTTACTCTCGTTACTGCCCTGGGTAAAAATTTAAAGCAATTTCGCCGTTTCGTTGCTCGAGACTTGTGAACTATGTGATCTATAGCATCCAACCTACGAAATCCCGAGGTAGAACAAAAAGGGGAAAATTTTGACGAAAAGTAGAACTCACCTAGAGAGTACAATAATTATCGTTGCTTGCATGATAAGACTTCATAGATTTTGAAACCACAGATGGAAAATACGAAAACCATCTTTCGATTTCGAGCATTAAGACATGAAATTTGAGACGGGCTAGAAAAAACAAAGGTGGCTCCAACACTGCCGATGAAGAAAATTTCCGATGACTCGTAAATGTGCTAGCCAATGTTTGAAGATGATATTGACGATACTGTCCTCCTGATGCCACTGATGATGTAGACCTCTCTCGCCTGATGCTGATGAAGAATACCCTTCTTGTTAAGGGGGAGTGTTGAAATAATGTAACTGCAAAGAATATTTTTATTATTATTGTTATTTTATTATTAGGATTAATCCCCATTGTGGATTAATCATGTCGGTAATTGTATTAGGACCAAATCTCCTTTTGCGGATTGGTCAACAGACAATTATAATAGGCAGAATAAGAAGTCGGCCCCAACAGTTAATTAAGAGACCCGGAAATATAATAAAGGTGGGTTTACCCACCCAGATTGAGAAGTCGGCCCTACCAATGAAGAGACACTTCACACGTGCTAGAACTTGTATAAATACAGGAGGCTAGTGCCTCATTTGATCACAACTCACTTGCTCAGTTTGAGAGACAAGTTCTGATCTGTTACCAACAAAGGAGAGAGGGAGAAGGGTGGCGCATCTTTTGGAGAGGACTATCTGTATTGGTTTGAGTTATCTCTTGAACATTGTATTGGCAATTTATGATAAGGAAGTTTTTGTTGGGTTTTCTTCCCCTAGAGGGTTTCCCAGGATAAATGTCGTGTCTCTTGTGAATGTGTATTTCTCAGTGATCTTGTTCTTATGATGCTCTTATCTATTGAAATGCAAAGAACTATAATAATGGCATAAACATTAACAATGATTACCCTAGTCCTAATGCATTGAATGCATATCAAAATAAAAGGACTTAATCCCATCAAGAAAGAAAAGAAAGAATAAAGTGCTTGAAACCTAAAAAGGGGACTCGCACTGCATAAAATGAATATCAAAAAGTAAGAAAGGGGCTTGGAATACACACACTGCCGAGGAAATGGTATCTCAAGTAGAAAACGCTCCCTCTACAAAGGCGTTCATGGAAATGGACCAAGCACAGTACCTTGCATGTTAATGATTCCATCACCATGAAGTAACCTTGACACGTTTTCATTCACCATACTTACACTTTGATGGGTCTACCTGGGAACTATTCCTCTACTTGGGTACTGACACACCTAATAGGGTCTTTTGATGGTCCTCCCATACATAAAATTTCCAAATTGCATAAAGTTTTGAGCTAATATGAAGTTTGAAGGGGATATCTAATATGAATTACTCATGTGGCTTATGTATTAAGTGTTGGATTACTTTGTATGATTCTAAGGATTCTTGCACCTTGTGATCTTGGGTCTTTCTTGATTCTATGGATTTGACTGACTTGGGTGCACTTTACATGGTCCTTTGAAGGATCTCCTTATGATTTCACACAAGATGTTGTGCATTTTATACAGGACATAACATGTGTGATGTAGAGCATTGGGTCATATGGTGACTCAAAATATTTAGACACATCCTCTCACACCTCCTAGACCCTAGACGATTGACAAATGGGCTCTCCTTTTGCAGATATGGTCATACTGGTTGACTTATGGGAAGGAAGCCCACATCTTGGATAATGCACCCCATAGCTTGTTAGACATTAGATAGAGGATATTGTAGTTGGACATGATTGGAAATCCTTTAGAGAGGTAGTGCACCTTCATTCCACCTTGGATGCTGACCTTTTCACCTTGGATGTTGAGTAAATGGATGATTATGTCTTTCACTATGATGCTTTCATGATGAATGGGGATTTCTTTCTATTGGGGAATCACTTTGATGATGAGACATGACCTTTGATGAGGAGGTGTCACCTTCCACCATGCTTTGCACCTTTTGATGATGAGACATGGCCTTTGGAGGCCCTTGCACCCTTGTAGAGCATGATGTCACCTTTGTTGTGGTTTCCTACATCCACACGTGTGATATTGGAGGAGACATTTTGGTGCATTAACAGGTTTTATTATTGTTTGAGGATATTTGAGGGGTCAACCTTGACATATCTCACTTGTATCATGGAAATTTATTGTTTTAGGGGATTTTGAGGGTTTATAGCACTGAGGTTTCCTCATATTTAAATGCTAGCACTACCTCATTTGTAAATAAAAAGTCTCCCTTTTGGATAATCACTTCTATAGCTATCTTCTCTTCTTTTCACATCATGGAGTTCTTATGCGCCTTGTGGATGGGTAATCTTGTGGATGCTTTCTCTTGTTTTGGTGGATGATCTTTGAGCTAAGGTTTCTTCATGCATAGCGACTTGGTTTGGTAAGTGTTCTTCTTCAAGTTTATGTGCTTGTTCATGGTGTATCATGGTGGATTCTCTATTAGATGGTTAATTGTTGCATGTTACCTTGTATGCTAGGTTCATTTTGCTAGAAACCCTAGGAGGGATTAAGATTATTTATCCCCCTCCCTGTTTTCATTCATCTTAATTTGTTGAAGCATTTAAGACCTAGTCTAGGGGTTAAGATTGTTTACCCCCCTAGGTTTGTCTTAGCTAGCTCAATACCTAGGGTTTATGAGGGGGTAAACCTTATGGTTTGACTTAGTTCACTTAGATTTTAAGCTAGACATCCTAGAAGGAGATGACACTAGAGTTTATGAGGGTATAGACTATAGGTTTAGTATTTATGAGGTTTAATTCTAGGCTTATGAGGGTATAATCCTAGGGTTTCAAACTTTAAAGTCTTTTTTGGCTATCTAACTTCCAATTTAAGGTGTTACTTGACTCCATTTTCCTAAGAATTGAAAACGACACTAGTATTTTCATTACAAGTGAGATAAGACCTTAATTTTCACATTATCTCTCAAAGAGACTTGTTAATTTAGTTACTTTATTGTATTTTCATGCTATTTTAAACTCAATGCTTTGCATTCTAAGCCATTTACTTGTTGTTGCTGTAACTGTTGTTATAGCCACTAGGGATGAGCATATTGCAAGTAATTAGCATAATCTCATGATATCACATGTATACAATCATTACCTAATATCTCATACATGTTCTACTCACTAATTAACATCATTTTCTAACAAGTATTTGTTGATTTTAGCACTGCTAACTTGTTGTTGTTACAAATAAGATTATTTATGAAGCACATTGTCTTTTATCATAAGTTTTGTTACAACAACCTATTCTCTTTGACAACTAGTGCTTTAGGGCTTATTCTTATTTCCTTAGACTTGGTATTTATCATTGGATGCATTTGAACACTTATTTCTCTCACAAACAATCGATTACATTGTTTAATTTCATTACAACCTTACCCTTTTCCTAGACCTATCCTATCTCACCAAGTAACTAAGATAGGGGGATGTAGACTTTCCTTTAGCTTGTTATAGGATCCCTTGAGGTTGCAAGGGAAGCCTCCCTTGTGTTGGATTCTCATCCATAACTAAAATGAGAGAAGTCCTTTCTTAGGCGATAATGAAAATTACTTCCAATTGTTACGCAAGTTTAGCATCTTGTTAAGGCTTTGCACAAGTGCTAGATTTTGCGATAACATTTTGGCACTGTTGCAGAGGAGAATTGAGTCATTCTTCCTATGAAATTTTCTTGGTAAGCCTGTTTCCAAAGCCTTTCTACCTATCTTACCTAGTGACTCGATTGAGGGGAGAATCCCTTTACCTTATCCACATTTTGATGAGTCTTGTCGAACAAGTTCATCTGGAGACTCCACTCACATGTTTTGAGGTCTCATATTATTTTCACTATTGTAAGATTGGATTTTCTCAATTGAGGCAACTATGGCACCATGGGAATTGCATGAAATGCATATTTCTCTTGGTATTAAGAATGTTCCTGGACACCTAAATCACTATTCTCTGGATTGGTTGGATGATTGTCCAAAATTTGATGGTGATCCATCTTCGACCATTACTCATGTTGTGAAATTCTTGAAATATGCCTCAAAGGTAAAAGTACTACATGAAGATTCACTAATAAGATTGTTTTTGTTATCTCTGGGAAAAATACAAAAGAATTGGGTTAATAATCCTCTTATCCCAAAGAGCATACATTCTCTCACAGTCTTCATTGAATAATTTCTCAAATGGTAGGCCTCAAGAACTCAAAGGTATGAAAGTATTCTTCACGATCTTACATTAGTCCTCCAATAAGAGGGATTATTTTCTAATCCTATTGAAGACGTTGAATATTTGATTGAAGAACAAGAGACTGAAGAAGTGATTCATGAGGAAATTCACCAAGCACATGAATCGGAACAAGATTTACTTCATGAATATATTGAAGAATAAGACTTCTATGAAGCGCATCACACTGAAGAACAAGTCCATGAAGAAGGTCCTATTGAGAGTACCGCTCCTCATGAAGACAAGACATTGGTATTGGTTCCTCCATTTGATGAATATGAAGTCATCCAAGCTTCCATCCCCCTTTCATATGAAGACAACAATGAGGTAAGTTGTACTCATTTCCAAGTTTTTGATTCCTATGATGGATCTTTTCATGACTTGGAAAATGAAGAATTCTTGGACAAAACCTTGGATGTAGAGGATTTTTCATCTAATAAAGAATATGATGACTATATTGATTATTTTATACACATTGGAAAACACATATGGGATATGAGTTGATTTCATTTTTATGGAGATCCCATTTATGATATTTGTGATAGTTCTAGACTAAAGAATACATAATTGTTTCCTTTAGAACATTCATCTATGTGCATTATTGATTCTGATTTTTGGTAGTATTGGATGATATGTCCATGGATTTATTTCAACCATTAAGGAGTGACCCATTTCTCATGATGATTTCCAACCATATTCTAGAAGGTGTGATACATATTCTTCTGAGCACTTGGAGTTATTATATGAAGAATATTTTCAATCACCTTTGTGCTCCAATTTTGGTGAACCTCCTTATGAGGCCATGCTTTTCCTAGGGAAACAAGAATTTCATAAAGGACATTTCCATCCTTGTTTTTGTTGAAATATTGTAATTGCAAAGAGTATTCTTATTATTATTGATATATTATTCATAGGATCTATTGTAACAGATATCAAAATTGACTGTGCTGCCCAAGGAAGGAAGCAACAGTGACAGGGACAACCGTGATGGGTTTGGAGCATCAGGACGCCCTCAAAAGCAAACTCGTTTGAAGCAGAAGTTTACTAGTACAAATGACAAATGACTTTGACAGATCTTATTCTGATTTGTTGCAATGTAGATCAGGACCTTCAAATTATGGCTGTCCATCCCCTGTAATGAAAAGGAGGTCGGGAGGTAGTAGGCCCCGTGTTGTTGGGAAAAGAACACCACGCTTTCCAGTTTCATACACACTCGAAAAGCAGAATTCTGAAGAAGTGCTGTATGGTAAACATGAGCCTGCCTTTAATGGTGATCATGATGATTATGATGTTGCTAAAAAAACTGCATTGACATTAGCAGAGGCTTCACAAAGAGCAGCCTCTCCTCAGGTTTCTCGAACACCTAGTCGGATGGCATTACAAATGAGAGCATCTCCTGTCCAAAATGGTGATTTGAAGGGTTCATAGGCTCGGAATGAGTCTGGAGTATCTGCAATCAAGCATACTAGGTCGACAATGGATGAAGGTAGCCTAGAAGGTAGTCAAGAAAGCAGAGTAGTAGGAAATGGAGGTATTACGAAGGCAGATGAGCAGATAATACCAGGAGAAACTAGAATGAAAGCAAACGATTAGCTGCTATCCTTCAATGTCTAACACACACAAGACCTCTTGCAGCCTATCTACTTCATGGATTCCATTCAGAAGAATGTCGGAGGAAAGACTGGTGCTCCATGTGTGAGCTTGAGCACCTTGTTTCAAAAGTGAGTGAAGAAGAAAGTGCCTTATCACCTATTAGAATACTATCAAGAATACAAAAATTGGCAAACACCAAGTATGCGAAGCGCAGAGGGTGAATCTATGAACGAAGTGCTCGTTCCTTTGTCATCGCTCTCTCCGCCTTCTAAGCCGGGCCGCCTCCGCTCCACCTCTGTTACATCTAGTAGCACCTGCGCAATATGCTTGGAGACAACGAAGCCGGGCCACGACCACGCAATATTAACCGCAGGGCGTGCGATTGCAGCGACTCTTTCTGCTAATTTCTCAGTTTTGGTGATCGAGAGAGGGGGGTCTCCCTACGACGTTTGGAACATTGAGAATGCAAGGGGAGTGTTCAGCAGCCTTTCCAACAGTGACAAGCACAACTCCCCAGCACAAGAGTTCGTATCTGAAGACGGAGTTCCTGGTGTCCGCGGTAGAGTTCTGGATGGCTCCTATGCTCTCAATTTTGGTTTCTACAGCAGAGCCAGTCTTCGGTACATTGTATCAATGGGATGGAATGTGAGGCAAGTGATGGATGCCTATAAATGGGTCGAAAAAAGTGTGGTAACAATCACAGCTTCACATAAATTACACAAGTGGCAAGCGACCATCATGAAGGGCCTTTTGGAGGTGGGAATGCTTCCCTACAATGGTTACACATTAAATCATGTCCCAGGAACCAAGATGAACAGATCAACTTTCGATCAAAATAACAAAAGACATTCGGCAGCCGATCTTCTCAATTACGCAAACCCTCATAATTTCGCCGTTCTTCTCAGGGCCACTACTAAACGAATCACCTTTCATTCGAAAGAAGAATATCGAGATTTATTGTCAAAGCCTCGAGTTCGCGGAGTGGAGTTGACGGACAGGAACGGTGATTCATTCGAAGCACTGCTGAAGAGAAATAGTCCATTGTGCAGACTAAACGGTGGATGCAGCAAGGTGATATTAAGCGCAGGAGATTTCGGGAGTTAATCAGACTACATAAATGAATATCAAGAACTATAAACAATTTGGTTTTCATTTGGTTTTGTTCAATGTCGTCATTGGTTCTCTTGAAGCTTCATTAGTGCCGATGGATTGATTTGCTTCTACTCCGTTAATCATTCCGTCATAGCAAAGCGAATACGAAATCTATACACGCGCAGAACCGGGCGGATTGCACCGAAGAAGGGAAAATGTTGATCGCACGTTTCGTTTTCAGGATCTTCGGAAAGATCACTACACTGACACTCTTCTTAGTTCCCCTAATTGCGTTCTAGAAGATTACTAAGAACAACTCGACGGAAGAGTTCTCTGGATTTCCTTATGTTTCTACATTTTTGAATTGCTTGCTTTCTGCATGGTATGGCCTGCCGTTTGTATCAGGAAATAACCTTCTTGTGAGCACGGTTAATGGAACTAGAGCAGTCCTGGAACTCTGCTACGTGATTTTGTTTCTCTTCTATATTCGAGACAAGAATATAGGGTGAAAATATTTGGTCTTCTGGTAATTGTTCTCATCTTTTTTGCTATGATCGCTCTGGTATCGCTCTTGGCACTGGACGAACATGGAAGAAGGTTATTTTGTGGCTTCGCTGCCGCCATCGTATCCATCTGCATGTACGCGTCTCCGCTGTCAATAATGAGAACGGTGATTAAGACGAAGAGCGTAAAGTATATGCCGTTCTTCCTGTCTGTTTTTGTCTTTCTGAGCGGCACGTCCTGGTTTGTATACGGCCTCCTGGGAAAGGATCCATTCGTCTCTATACCAAATGGGGTTGGAAGTGTTCTGGGAGCTGTGCTGCTGATTCTGTACACTGTTTACAAGGACTGGAAGAAGAATAACAGTGACGCATGAGCGCAGCACTGGGGAAACCTCTTTCGAAGAGGGATTCATTGTAATTGCTTAGTTATTTTGTAAGCCATTAATGGAGTAATAAAGAAGATCTGTTACTTGCAACTATGAGATTCATCACGGTCGATTTCTTTCAGCATGTTTTTCTTTTCTTTCATCTGTGTTAAATCTGTTTGGACTTCATTTATGTGTTCCTTACTAGCAGTTGATATTGTCTTTACCATATTGTTTATGTCTTCCTTAATCCATCACAACTGCATTACATTTTGTTTTCTTCTAACTGATGGGCTTCGTTATACTTTAGTACGACCACTACTATAACGAATGGATTATGGTTTTCTGTAATTGTTTGATGTCCTTCCTCTGCACCAGCTATCAGTGGGTGTAAGACCAGCCTACACTTCCGGAATTCTGCATATGTTCTCTGCTACATCAGTCTTTCCTTTTTCTTTCCGCTACTGCATCATGACAATCAAAGCGCTGAAAGATAGACTTACTTTGCCTCACTTTTCGCAAGTTATTTGATCTCTGCTATTGTCTCTTTTCTTCAATATTCATTTGACTCCATGCCCAATGGACCATTTCCCTAGTTTAACCCCCAAACTCCAAAAATCCAAGACCATCATTCACCCATAAATCTGCCCACCATTTTCACGCTTACTTCAATTTATTTTGTGACATTTTTTGAGAGATCCCTCTCGGGTTGGGGGAGGGCATCCTTCCAATCCAAAGTGGTTCGAGGTTGCCTCGGGATTGATTTGCTGCAACCCATTTCAGTTCTGAGTGTCAACATTTTGGCGCCGTTGCCGGGGACTTCGAAGTTGATATCTATCCCTAGGAGAACGACATTGTTATAGTCCTATGGTCTGGTTGAGCAGCCGGTCATAGGAAAATATTGGTTGCACATGCTCTGGCGACTCCATTAAAAGTGTCTGGTGGTGATTTCACTGGCAAGAGAACTCAAAATTACAACTTTCGCGTAAGGTCGCCCAATGGATGTAGGCACCTGGTCTACTGTTCTTGGCACTTTACGAGAAAGTACCATCCCTAGAGGGAGCCGATGTTGTAACAGATATCAAAATTGATTGTGCTTCCCAAGGAAGGAAACAACAGTGACAGGGATAGCCGTGATGGGTTTGGAGCATCAAGACGCCCTCAAAAGCAAACTCGTTTGAAGCATAAGTTTACTAGTACAAATGACTTTGACAGATCTTATTCTGATTTGTTGCAATGTAGATCAAGACCTTCAAATTATAGCTGTCCATCCCCTGTAATGAAAAGGAGGTCGGGAGGTAGTAGGCCCCGTGTTGTTGGGAAAAGAACACCACGCTTTCCAGTTTCATACACACTCGAAAAGCAAAATTCTAAAGCAATGTTGTATGGTAAACATGAGCCTGCCTTTAATGGTGATCATGATGATTATGACGTTGCTAAAGAAGCTGCATTGACATTAGCAGAGGCTTCACAAAGAGCAGCCTCTCCTCAGGTTTCTCGAACACCTAGTCAGATGGCATTACAAATGAGAGCATCTCCTGTACAAAATAGTGATTTGAAGGGTTCATAGGCTCGGAATGAGTCTGGAGTATCTGCAATCAAGCATACTAGGTCGACAATGGATGAAGGTAGCCTAGAAGGTAGTCAAGAAAGCAGAGAAGTAGGAAATGGAGGTATTACGAAGGCAGATGAGTAGATAATACCAGGAGAAACTAGAATGAAAGCAAACGATCAACTGCTATCCTTCAATGTCTAACACACACAAGACCTCTTGCAACATATCTACTTCATGGATTCCATTAAGAAGAATGTCAGAGGAAAGACTGGTGCTTCATGTGTGAGCTTGAGCACCTTGTTTCAAAAGTGAGTGAAGAAGAAAGTGCCTTATCACCTATTAGAATACTATCAAGAATACAAAAATTGGCAAACACCAAGTATGCGAAGCGCAGAGGGTGAATCTCTGAATGAAGTGCTCGTTCCTTTGTCGTCGCTCTCTCCGCCTTCTAAGCCAGGCCGCCTCCTCCCCACCTCTGTTACATCTAGTAACACCTGCGCAATATGCTTGGAGACAACGAAGCCGGGCCACGACCACGCAATATTAACCGCAGGGCGTGCGATTGCAGCGACTCTTTCTGCTAATTTCTCAGTTTTGGTGATCGAGAGAGGGGTGTCTCCCTACGGTGTTTGGAACATTGAGAATGCAAGGGGAGTGTTCAACGGCCTTTCCAACTGTTGGAACACGTAATTTCTACCTACCAGCATTAAAACAGAAGCTTCTACTCAACCACCAACACTGTTCATCCACCGCCTCTTGTAAATGTTCCTGAATCTTCCACCGACACTCCAGAACTGTCTCGAGAACCTCCAGAAGGTTCTTCTCCGTCTATAAAATCCTGCATTGTAACCATTCCGCTGTGTGTTCAATAAATCACCATTTGCTGTGTATATTTCTGTGCTTATTTGCCTCTGCCCACACCAACAGCAACAAGCACAGCTCCCCAACACAAGAGTTCGTATCTGAAGACGGAGTTCCTGATGTCCGCGGTAGAGTTCTGGATGGCTCCTCTACTCTCAATTTTGGTTTCTACAACAAAGCCAGTCTTCGGTACATTGTATCAATGGGATGGAATGTGAGCCAAGTGATGGATGCCTATAAATGGGTCGAAAAAAGTGTGGTAATAATCACAGCTTCACATAAATTACACAAGTGGCAAGCGACCATCATGAAGGGTCTTTTGGAGGTGGGAATGCTTCCCTACAATGGTTACACATTAAATAATGTCCCAGGAACCAAGATGAACGAATCAACTTTCGATCACAATAACAAAAGACATTCGGCAGCCGATCTTCTCAATTACGTAAACCCTCATAATATCGTCGTTCTTCTCAGGGCCACTACTAAATGAATCACCTTTCATTCGAAAGAAGAATATCAAGATTTATTGTCAAAGCCTCGAGTTCGCGGAGTGGAGTTGACGGAAAGGAACGATGATTCGTTCAAAGCGCAGCTGAAGCGAAATAGTTCATTGTGTAGACTAAATGGTGGATGCAGCAAGGTGATATTAAGCGCAGGAGCTTTAGGGAGTTAATCAGACTACATAAATGAATATCAAGAACTATAAACAATTTGGTTTTCATTTGGTTTTGTTCAATGTCGTCATTGGTTCTCTTGAAGCTTCATTAGTGCCAATGGATTGATCTGCTTCTACTCCATTAATCATTCTGTCTTAGCAAAGCGAATACACAATCTATACATGCGCAGAACCGGGCGGATTGCACCGAAGAAGGGAAAATGTTGATCGCACGTTTCGTTTTCAGGATCTTCGGAAAGATCACTGCACTGACACTCTTCTTAGTTCCCCTAATTGCGTTCTAGAAGATTACTAAGAACAACTCGATGGAAGAGTTCTCTGGATTTCCTTATGTTTCTACATTTTTGAATTGCTTGCTTTCTGCATGGTATGGCCTGTCGTTTGTATCAGGAAATAACCTTCTTGTGAGCACGGTTAATGGAACTAGAGCAGTCCTGGAACTCTGCTACGTGATTGTGTTTCTCTTCTATATTCGAGACAAGAATATAGGGTGAAAATATTTGGTCTTCTGGTAATTGTTCTCATCTTTTTTTCTATGATCGCTCTGGTATCGCTCTTGGCACTGGACGAACATGGAAGAAGGTTATTTTGTGGCTTCGCTGCCGCCATCGTATCCATCTGCATGTATGCGTCTCCGCTGTCAATAATGAGAACGATGATTAAGACGAAGAGCGTAAAGTATATGTCGTTCTTCCTGTCTGTTTTTGTCTTTCTGAGCGTCACGTCCTGGTTTGTATACGACCTCCTGGGAAAGGATCCATTCGTCTCTATACCAAATGGGGTTGGAAGTGTTCTGGGAGCTGTGCTGCTGATTCTGTACACTGTTTACAAGGACTGGAAGAAGAATAACAGTGACGCATGGTCTCCTCCTGTATAGGAGGAGGGAAAGGCAGGGGCCAATCACATGAACGGCCTGGAAATGGTATCTTATGGGCGGGCAAACACGGATAGTCCTCCACGAACGTCATGAGTAAACAATTCAAAACTGTAACACCAAGAGTCATGAGGCTGAGGGAACACGCTAGGTTCATCTATCATACCTCTATGACAACTTGAGTTTATGACCGTGCATTCGAACTGCTGCGGTTAAAGCTACAACAACTGCTGCAAATAAAATTACCCATCGTTCTCTGTGTTTTTTAAGCCACGTGATTCTATTCACATTACGAGGAGAACCGTGACTAACGTTGGGGGAGACCCTTCTGTGTATGAGGTGACAGTGGAGAGCCCTGCAAATGTGAGTATAATCGTAGAGCCGAGAACCCTCGCCTTCAGAAAGGGGAATCAGAAAGCGAATTTTACAGTTAGAATAGCATCTGATAAGAAATCCAGCGGGCACCATGGGTTCGGGTAGGTTTCCTGGAAATACGCTGAAGGTGTAACGCAGAAATCCCTGACCACTTGTCAGACGGTTCAAAACGCTGACACAGTATTTGGCAGCCGCAAAGTCCATGAAGGTGAAGCGTTTCACATTTCTAGAAACAAACAACAATTTCCTCTAGATCATTTCTTGCAAACGCTGAGTTATCAGTGAGGTAACGAATCACCAGAGAAGGAGGAGTTAAATAATTGTTAGATGTAACAGAAAAAAAGGGGCGGGGGGAAGGGGCGCATGAGCGCAACACTGGGGAAACCTCTTTCAAAGAGGGATTCATTGTAATTGCTGAGTTATTTTGTAAGCCATTAATGGAGTAATAAAGAAGATCTGTTACTTGCGACTGTGGGATTCATCACGGTCGATTTCTTTCAGCATGTTTTTCTTTTCTTTCAGCTGTGTTAAATCTGTTTGGACTTCATTTATGTGTTCCTTACTCGCAGTTGATATTGTCTTTACCATATTGTTTATGTCTTCCTTAATCCATCACGACTGCATTACATTTCATTTTCTTCTAACTGATGGGCTTCGTTATAGTTTAGTACGACCACTACTATAACGAATGGATTATGGTTTTTTGTAATTGTTTGATGTCCTTCCTCTGCACCAGCTATCAGCGGGTCTAAGACCATCCTACACTTCTGGAATTCTGCATATGTTCTCTGCTACATCAACCTTTCCTTTTTCTTTCCGCTACTGCATCATGACAATCAAAGCACTGAAAGATAGACTTACTTTGCCTCACTTTCCACAAGTTATTTGATCTCTGTTATTGTCTCTTTTCTTCAGTTTTCATTTGACTCCATGCCCAATGGACCATTTCCCTGGTTTAACCTCCAAACTCCAAAAATCCAAGACCATCATTCACCCATAAATCTGCCCACCGTTTTCACGCTTACTTCAATTTATTTTGTGACATTTTTCGAGAGATCCCTCTCGGGTTGGGGGAGGGCAACCTTCCAATCCAAAGTGGTTCGAGGTTGCCTCGGGATTGATTTGTTGCAACCCATTTCAGTTCTGAGTGTTAACAGGATCAATCCCCATTGTGGATTGATCATGTCGGTTATTGTAATAGGACCAAATCCCCTTTTGCGGATTGGTCAACATACAATTATAATAGGCAGAATAAGAAATCAGCCCCAACAATTAATAAGGAGACCCAGAAATATAATAAAGGTGGGTTTACCCACCCAGTTGGAGAATTCAGCCCTGCCAGTGAAGAGACACTTCACACGTGCCAAACTTGTATAAATAAAGGAGGCTAGCGCCTCACTTGGATATAACTCACTTGCTCAGTTTGAGAGACAAGTTCTGATTTGTTACCGACAAAGGAGAGAGAGAGTGGCACATATCTTGGGAGAGGACTTTCTGTTTTAGCATAGATATCTCTTGGCATTGTATTGGCTATCTATATTAAGGAAGTTTTGTTGGGTTTTCTTCCCCTAGAGTGTTTCCCAAGATAAATGTTGTGTCTCTTGTGATTGTGTATTTCTCAGTGATCTTGGATTATGCTATTGTTATATAATGAAATGAAAACATTTATAATAATGGCTTAAACATTAACATGGTATCATAGCCAAGCTGAAGGAAGCATATTTCGCAAAAGGAAAAACGTCACTGTTGCAGTACCTACAAATTAGGGTTTTTCAAAAGTGAATCTTTTCATCCCTAAAACTATCTAGAAAGTTGTGCCCTCCCCTAAGGATCAATTTGGCATCATCAACGCACATTTTCAGTGGATGGATCTCCCGAAAAGTGAAACCCTAGTTTCAAAAAGTTCCAGAAAGTACCAGAAAACCAGTACCAGAAGTACCAGAGTACCAGAGGTACCAGAAGCACCAGTCCAGAAATCTGCAGGTTAGATTTGAAGGGGAAAAAGTTGGATTTTCTCAGATCCAAACACACCAGGCAGCTTGCCTCAGCCAAGCGCATCTCCCTGGTAAGTTCAAATTTTGATTTTGAGCACTTTCATTTTTCGATCATTTTCCTAGCTCCAAGTAAAGATGTCTGCAAGAATTAAGCTTGTTGACAAGTTCAAAGGAGTGGAAAACTTCCGTGCTTGGAAGTATAGGATTGGTCTCATTCTTGAAGAGAATGAACTAGCAAGATTTGTCAAAGAAGAATTACCGGAACCCGAAGATGTTGCAGAAAAGGCAAAGCATCAAAAGGACACAATAAGGGCCAAAAGAATCATTGCAGATTCAATCAAAGACCATCCGATCCCTTATGTGTCATCTAAGAAGACCTCGAAAGAAATGTTTGATGCCTTGACCAGACTATATGAAGGAAAGATCATAAACTGGAAGATGAATCTCAGAACCCAACTGAAGAATACAAGGATGCAGAAATGAGAAAGGATTCAAGAATATTTCTCCAGAATCTCAGAATTCAAAGAACAACTAGAAGCTATTGGAGATACCATAGACGAAGACGAACTTATAATGATGGGCCTAAATGGTCTCACAAGACCTTGGGATGCCTTCATTCAGACGATATGTGCCAGAAAGGAGAAACTGAAGTTCGACAACCTATGGGAAGAATGCATCCAAGACGAAACAAGAGTAACAAATTGGGAAGCTTTACTAGCAAGGGATGATGATCAAGCCCTAGCTACTCACACCAAAGGAGGAAGGAAGAAACCCTACTTCCAAAAGGAGACTCATAAAGAGCCTCAAAAATCAAATAAATTCAATCATAAAGAATTTCATCCAAGGATATTTCAGAAGAAAGGACAACGAAAGGAAAGAGACTACTCATCTATACAATGCTATCATTGTGACAAGATGAGACACATTGCGAAGTTTTTTCCAGCCAGACGAGAAGAATACAAGAGAAAACAAAAGAGGCTTCATGCCCATGTAGCCGAAGATGAAGAGCCACCCGCAAAGATGATGAGAGAGGAGATCAAAGACCATGTGTTGATCTCAACCCTCTCAGGATCTGTAACACCT
>ML777143.1:2346105-2366046 GCA_009831015.1 Picea engelmannii
TTCTTATTATTATTTTATTCATTGGATTAAATCCCCATTGTGGATTAATCATGTCATTATTATTATTATTGTTATTGGATTAATCCCCATTGTGGATTAATCATGTCGGTAATTGTATAAGGACCAAATCCCCTTTTGTGGATCGGTCATCGGACAATTATAAAGGGTAGGATAAGAAGTCGGCCCCAACAGTTATTATGGAAGACCCAGAATTAATTAAAGGTGGGTTTACCTACCCAGAGTGAGAGGTTGGCCCTGCCAGTGGTGACCTTTCACACGTGCCAGTTTTGTATATATAGGAGGCTAGTGCCTCACTTCTAACACACAAACTCACTTGCTCATTCTTTTATGAGGCAAGCTGCAATTACCAGTTGGAGAGAGGGAGAAGAGTGGCACATCTCTTGGGGAGGACTATCTGTATTGTTTTGAGTTATCTCTTGAACATTGTATAAGCTATTTATGATAAGGAATTTTTTGTTGGGTTTTCTTCCCCTAGAGGGTTTCCCAAGATAAATGCTATGTCTCTTGTGAATGTGTATTTCTCAGTGATCTTGTTCTTATTATGCTCTTATCTATTGAAATGCAAAGAACTATAATAATGGCATAAACATTAACAAGATAATGGAGGAGAATATACCTCAAAAGAGTTTTTGAACTTCCACAAAGATGTTGGAATCAAGAGGGAACTCACTACTCCCTATAATCCCCAACAAAGTGGTGTAGTTGAATGGAAGAATAGAACAATACTGGAAGCTGTGAAGACTATGATCCATGATCAAGATCTTCCTATGTGCTTATGGGCAGAAGCAACAATGGCAGTTGTTTACGTGCATAACTGACTATTCCATAGTGCACTTGGGCTCAAGACACCGGAAGATATGTTCACCGGAAAGAAGCCAGAGGTAAACCATCTTAAAATATTTGGCTGTCCAATGTTTATTCATATACCTAAAGAAAAGAGAAACAAGCTGGACCCTTCAAGAAAGAAGGGAATATTTGTGGGATACTGTGAGGTCTCCAAGGCCTTCAGGGTCTATATACTAGGTCAACATCACATTGAGATCAGTAGGGATGTGACCTTTGATGAAGATGCAGCGCTCAATAAATCTAAAATATGCTAGCTTGAAGAGGTATATGAAGAGGAACCCGTAATCCCCCATACTGCAATGAGGGAGGTTCCCAGAGCTGTAGAACCAGAGAGGGAAGTCATAACTTCCCCTGATGAGGAACTTCTAGAAGACCATGATATAGTAGAAGTACAAGAACCTCCTTAGATGACGATCCTCCATAAAAGAAATCCATCCTGGGATAGAGAGATTATTCAAGATGGAGAGAAGTACGGTGTTCCCCAAGGAACCACGAGACAGGTGAAAAGACCAAAGCGATTCTCTAGTTATATGGCTTTGATGTGTGATCTCCTAGAAGAGGAGCCTACCTACTTTGAAGAAGACATTCAAAGAAAAGAATGGGTAGATGCCATGACAGAGGAATACCAATCCATAATGAAGAATGAAGTATGGGAAATAGTTCCCAGACCAAAGGATAAAGATGTGGTATCCTCCAGATGGCTCTTCAAAATAAAACATGCTGCTGATGGAAGTATTGAGAAGTATAAAGCAATATTTGTCGCTTGTGGCTTTTCCCAGAAGGAAGGCATTGACTATGAAGAGACATTCGCTCCTGTGGACAGATATAGTTCGATCAAGACCGTCATAGCTCTTGCAGCTAAGATGAAGTGGAAGCTGCACCAGATGGACGTGAAGACAACTTTCCTAAACTGTGTCATCGAAGAGGAAGTGTATATAGAGCAACCTCAAGGATTTGAGGTTGAAGACATGAAGTCTCATGTCAACAGATTGAAGAAAGCCTTATACGGATTGAAGCAAGCTCCTAGAGTTTGGTATGGCCGTATAAACAGTTTCTTGACGAGCTTAGGCTTTACTAAGAGTAAAGCAGACTCAAATCTCTACTTCAAAATTATGGATAATGAGCCAGTAATCTTACTGTTATATGTGGATGACTTATTCTTAACTGGAGAAGAAAATATCATCACTAAATGTAAAAAGAGACTTGCCTCGGAATTTGAAATGAAAGACCTCGGCCTAATGCATTACTTCTTAGGCCTTGAGGTATGGCAGAGTCCTGAGAAGATCTTCCTTAACCAAGGGAAGTACATGGTCGAAATCTTAAAGAGATTCGATATGATGGAATGCAAGACCATGAATACACCCATGGAAGCGAAGTTGAAGCTGTTGGTTGATACATTGTTAGAATTGATTGATGCCACTCTGTATAGACAGATTATTGGATCGCTGATGTACCTGACGAACACCAGACCAAACATTTGTTTTTTCGTGAACACCTTGAGTCAGTTTCTGGTAGAACCCAGACGTGTTCACCTAGTGGCTGCAAAACATGTGATGAGGTACCTCAAAGGTATAATAGATTATGGTCTCAACTATGATGGAGATCATGATTTCACATTGAGTGGATATACTGATGCAGATTGGGTAGGAAGTGTTTCTGACAGAAAAAGCACTTCAGGATGTTGTTTCAGTTTGGGATCAGCTATGATCTCATGGAAAAGTAGGAAGCAATCTAGTATTGCTATCAGCACAATGAAAGCACAATACATTGCTGCATGTTCTGCTACCTGCGAAGCTATATGGCTTCGAAAGTTGCTGACCGACCTATTTGATTTGGAGATGAGAGAAACTGTGATTCTATGTGACAACCAGAGCTGCATAAAGATGACAAAGAATCCTGTATTCCATGACAGGTCGAAGCACATAGAGATCCTCTATCATTACATCCTTGACATGGTACAAAGAGGAGCCTTGAAGCTCCAGTACATTAGCACGGATGAACAAGTTGCTGACGTGTTGACCAAGCCTCTATCTCGTGTAAAGTTTGAGTACTTCCAAGATAAGCTTGGCATAGTCCGAAAGGACCTTCCTCGAAAGGGGGAGTAGATGTGATGTTCCTTGCTTCTGACCTAGCTGTCAGACGTAAATCAAGATGTGATGATGTTCCTTGCTTCTGACCTAGTTGTCAGACGTAAAGTAAGATGTGATGATGTTCCTTGCTTTTGACCTAGTTGTCATACGTAAAGCAAGATGTTCCTTGCTTCTGACCGAGTTGTCAGACGTAAATCAAGATGAGATGTTCCTTGCTTCTGACCTAGTTGTCAAACGTAAAGCAAGATGAGATGTTCCTTGCTTCTGACTGAGTTGTCAGACGTAAAGCAAGATGAGATGTTCCTTGCTTCTGACCGAGTTGTCAGACGTAAAGAAAGATGAGATGTTCCTTGCTTCTGATCGAGTTGTCAAATGTAAAGCAAGATGATATGATGAGACTAGCATTGAGCTTCCGACTGGATAGATTTGACGTAAAGCCAGTCTAGTATCCTACTTCCAACCTGATGGTTGTGACATAAAGCATGACGAGTATCTTGCTTCCAACTTGTGTGCTGTGACGTAAAGAAAGACGATGAGATGAGACAAGCACTGAGCTTCCATCTTGACAGCTATGACGTCAAGCCAGTCTTGTATTATGATGAGGCAGCCTTGTGCTGTGATGATGATGATGTATCAATTTTTATACTAATACATATTAATGTAGATGATGATGGAATTCCTTTGAGAATGATGATGCTGCTGATGAAGAAAACTTCTGATGATTTATAGATACGCCAACCAAGATGATATTGATGCTGTTGATGATGTTGTCCTATTTCTCTCGCATGATGCTGAAGAATACCCTTCTTGTTAAAGGGGAGTGTTGAAATATTGTAACTGCAAAGAGTATTCTTATTATTATTGATATATTATTCATAGGATCAATCCCCATTGTGGATTGATCATGTCGGTTATTGTAATAGGACCAAATCCCCTTTTGCGGATTGGTCAACAGACAATTATAATAGGAAAAATAAGAAGTTGGCCCCATCAGTTAATAAGGAGACCCATAAATATAATAAAGGTGGGTTTACCCACCCAGTTGGAGAAGTCGGCCCTGCCAGTGAAGAGACACTTCACACGTGCCAGAATTGTATAAATAAAGGAGGCTAGCACCTCACTTGGATATAACTCACTTGTTCAGTTTGAGAGACAAGTTCTGATCTGTTACCGACAAAGGAGAGAGAGAGTGGCACATATCTTGGGAGAGGACTTTTTGTTTTAGAATAGAGATCTCTTGGCATTGTATTGGCTATCTATATTAAGGAAGTTTTGCTGGATTTTCTTCCCCTAGAGGGTTTCCTAGGATAAATGTTGTGTCTCTTGTGATTGTGTATTTCTCAATGATCTTCGATTATGCTATTATTATCTAATAAAATTCAAACATCTATAATAATGGCTTAAACATTAACAATTTTTCCTCATCTTTCTATATCATTGAAAATACGAATGAAAATTATGCTTTTGATATCAGGCAAGGGTATTTTTGACCTATGGTCTATTGCATGGATTTTTAGCCGCATATAGAAGGTCAACAAGCCTTTAGTTGGGAGCACATTTTTTTCCTAAGATCTAAATTGATGTCCTTATTTTCATCCTTGAGTGATCGTCGACCATTATTCATATTCCTTATGATTCCATCTCGAGCCTTGGGTAGTGATGAAAGCCAAAGTGACCATTATTTGAAGTGTTTGAATCAGCCTTATGAGCCTTCATATTATTGTAGCCCTATTCAAAGATGGATAGATCAATCTTGTGGAGACACATCTCGACATGACTTTGATCCTCCTTCCCACCCTCATGAGTTCGATTCTATATTTGATTATGTTGTAGTGATTATTACCACTCATGATTATTTTATGCTTAGTAACTAAGCACAAAGGTAGGATTTTTGACTTTGATGAAATGTTGGGATGGATTCACTAGTTGTATGGTTATACCTAACTTTTCAATTGTTTTAGAGCAATAGGGTAGGATAGCTAGGTCATGCTATGTGCTTGCATTTGATTCCATTTCATTTATTGATATTGCTTGTTGATTTATTTGTGCATCCATGTTAGTTTAGACATGTTATATAAAAAAATAAAAATGATATATTGATGAAAATGATGATTTTTTCTCCTCACATTGATTTTAAACTTATCATAAACCAGGGCATATAATATCCCCTTGTTCTTTGTTGCTAATATTTTATGTTAGAATGTAGTAGAAATTTTAAAGTGATGCAGGTTGCAGGTCTTGGAGTACTAGAAATGCTAAGGTTCTCATGTGCTCTATGGTGAACACATGTCCCCATGTTGGAGGCAGATGTTACCCCCTTTCACCTAGGGGTAACTGTTAAGCCCTAGACAAAGCCCCATGTTATATATAAAACCCCTTATTAATCCCTAGATATTGAATTATTACATTTCTAGTAGGTTGGATAGAACCCTTCATTGCACCCTTTCATCATAATTGTAACCCTTTGTCTCCTATATATATATATATATATATATATATATATATATATCAAGGAGATCTAGTATTATGATCATCTTATCTAAACTCATACTGTATTCAGAAGTTGATATATTGTAAACGAAGGTTTCCCCCTCGAAGTGCACTGTAATTTAGTGATTTTTATCATTTTTAAGGTGTTGGATCACAACATTTGGTATCATAGCTCATTTATCCTAAGGTTTTTCTTCTCCAAGTAACGCATCTTAGCATTTTCGCTATAAATTTTTTTCTGGGAAGATTTAGACATTGAAACTTCAAGGTTATTTATAGGAAATATCAAAGTATATTTGGTAAACATTTCATCTTCTGGGTTGTCAGACTTTCGGAGATACACCCTCTAGAAGAGAGGGTATCTGACTAGTCCTATTAACTAGTCTCAAATAGGTCTTCTAGGTAAAATCATCATATCTTCTTCAATGAGGCTCCAAATTCAGTGAGACCAGTTGGATTGGAAATAAGACAATTTGTAATATTCCTGGTACAAGTTTCAAAACCAGATATCAAATAGTGTGTGTGGGGCACGCTGTACACGTTCACTCTCCTGGAAAGGAAAAAAATCAGCAAGGTGTGGGGAAGTTGCCCTAACTTTTTGTTGGCACATCCAATTTTGGTCAGACTTGTGGCATTGCAGAGAGGACATATCAAAGTACTATAAGACGAAATTTCAGACTGAGAAGGGCCGAAATTTAATAAATACATCAGAAGGAAGGTCAGCCAGGAGGACACACTCCAAATTAAGGGTTTGAAAGGTACGCAACTTACAATTGACACAACTTTTTATTGGAAGATCTTTTTTTGGTGATTCAAAATTTGTGATAAAGATAGAATAGAGGATTATTATTATTATTATTCCATATGGGTCCCAAAAATATGTCAACACCAATTAAACCTTCAAAAGTCTCGTCTATGACTCAAGAAGAAAATGAGGACATACATAATAAAATATCCAAATTGGAGGAACAACTTAAGGATTTGAGTGACAAGTCTAATAATTGGGTAAACTCACAAAGAAAAATTCAAGAAATGGAAAAGAAGATGGAAATATGGAAAATAAGATGGAAGAAAATAAGAATGTCATTAAATAATAAATACAAAATTCCATGAAGGAAATGCAAAAGTCCATGTCTTCCATGATCTTTCAAGCTCTAGATGAGAGATTCCTTAAAGGAGATATCAAAACGCAAGGGACTCATGAAAACAACAGTAGTATTCTTGTTGAACAAACTACCAATAATAAGTCATTTTCAACTAGTGAATCTAACTCTAATAGTGGAGTTAATTGTGGTGGGGGTCTTAAATTCATCTTTCCCAAAATTGAATTAAAGAAGTTTGATGGTACATAGGTCTTTACTTGGGTGAACCAAATAGAGAAATATTTTGAACTACATAATAATATGGATGATAAGAAAAGAATTCATATAGCAACCTCAAAATTTGAAATAAAACCATATCAATAGTATCAATGGATAGTAAAAAGGCAACCCCCTTTATATCACTACACTTGGGGTTTATTTACAAGAGACTTAGAAGCACAATATGTGAAAGTTTGGGAACACGACTACTTCAGTGAATTGAAAAGAATCAAGCACTTAGGTGATATTGAAGATTATAATTCATAATTCCAGGTATTGTCCATAAGGGTGGATAACATAAGTGAAGAACACTTGTTGGAACCTTACATAGGTGGATTAAAAGAAGACATTAAACATGAGTTTTTATTAAGACATCCTACAAATATTATGGAAGCTATGCAAAATGCTTGTCATATTCATGCCAAAAATAAGGCTACACACAAGTCTAGCATTGGAAGCAAAGATCGTTTTGGGGGTCATAAGACAACCATACTTCAACCAACAAGGTTGACACCTCAACAAATAGATGAAAGAAGAGCAAAAGGACTATGTTTCAATTGTGACAACAAGTACAGTAAAGGGCATAAATGTGGTGAGAATAAATAATTCTACATACACTGAGAAGAGGAAGAAGATAACGTACCTAAACCAACAAGGTTGACACCTAAACAAATGAATGAAAGAAGAGAAAAATGACTATGTTTCAATTGTGACAACACATATAGTAAGGGGCATAAATGCAATGAGAAGAAATTATTCTACATAGACCGTGAAGAGGAAGAAGATTATGAATTGGAACCACCACAAGATCCAGATCTAGAAGAGACTACTCCAACAATATCTTGTCATGCATTGGCTGACATCATTCCTGCACAAACTCTCAAGATACAATGATACATCAACAAGAAAAAAGGTAACAATATTTATTGATTATGGTAGTACCCATAATTTCATCAATTACAAATTAGCAAAAGATCTCAATTGCTTTGTATATCCCACACCAGAGTTTCAAGTAATGATTATAGATGGAGGTACCATAAATTGTTCAGGGAAATGACATAGTATTAAGCTCAACATGGGGGAGTATTTTCTAGATAGTACCATGATTGCCATCCAAATAGGGGGTGTTGATGTTGTATTAGGGGTCCAATGGTTGCAATCACTGGGAATAGTGGCCTTTGATTTTCAAAATCTTTTCATGAGATTTTCCTCAAATGGAAAGGAAATTGAGCTTAGAGGTATCCAAAGGAAACCCTCTAAAGTGAAAATCTCTAATAACATGGCAAAATTACTCAAAAGGGACACCAGGGTGTAATTTCATAATTGTGTGCACTTGATGTTCAAACATCTATAGCCCCTACTCCATCAGTTCTCCAAATAATTATCAACAATCATTCCGAGGTATTTGGTGAAATGCCTAAGGTTCTTCCACCTGCTCGATATCAATACCATGCTATTCATTTGCAACCAGGAAGTGTACCACCTAACATTAGGCCTTAAATGTATCCATATGCACATAAGAGTGAGATTTAGTGCATGATCCAATAAATGTTAGAGGCTGGCATCATTCAACATAGCCGAAGTTCTTTCTCTTCACTAGTGGTGTTGGTTACAAAAAAGGATGGTTCATGGCATATGTGTCCAGATTATAGACAACTCAACAAAATGACCATCAAAGATAAAGTTTCCTGTCCTTGTCATTGATGAATTATTAGATGAATTGCATGGAGAAAAAATATTTACTAAGTTGGATCTTCGTTCAGGATATCATCAAATCAGAATGAGGTAGGAAGACATTCCTAAAACAAATTTTAGAACACATGAAGGTCATTATGAGTTTTTGGTTATGCCATTTGGACTTACTAATGCACCTTCAACATTTCAAAGCTTGATGAATTATATTTTCAAGCCCTTCCTTAGAAAATTTGTGTTAGTATTTTTTGATGACACACTAATCTACAACAAATCTTGGGAAGAGCATGTAAAACATGTTGATAGAGTATTACAACTATTGGAAGAACAACAAATTTATGAAAAACCCTCCAAGTGCCTTTGGGGTTCAATAAGTGGAATAGTTGGGCCATATTGTATCTCATGAAGGTGTGAAAGTGGACACTAACAAAATTAAATCTATGAGGGAATGACCAATTCTCAAAACCTTGAATAAACTTAGAGGATTCTTAGGATTGACAATGCTATTATCACAAGTTTGTCAAGAACTATGGTCAAATAACAACACCTTTAACAACGTTATTAAAGAATTAAAAAATTTCTTGGACCGAAGAAGTAGCGAAAGATTTTGAAAAACTTGAGGGTATGTGTACAACTCTCGTCTTGACCACATCTGACTTTACAAAAACATTTATTGTGGAGTGTGATGCCTCAGGCCATGGGATTGGTGCAATTTTAATGCAATAAGGAAGACCCCTTGCCTTTGAAATCAACCAACTTAAAGGAAAAAAAACTTAGTCAAACCCATTTATGAAAAATAAATGTTGGCCATACTACATGCAGTTCATAAATGACACCCCTACCTAATAAAAAGACACTTCAAAATAAAAACAAATCATGATAGTTTGAAGTCCTTCTTGGAGCAACAATTATCTTCAGAAGAGAAACAAAAATGGGTTACAAATATGTTGGGTTATGACTTTGAAATTATCTACAAAAGATGAAAACATAATGTTGTGGTAGATGCCCTTCTAGGAAAGAAGAAGAAAAAGAAGGTTCACTGTGTTATTTCTATTCCACAATCTGATTGGGTGGAAGAAACAAGGATAGAATGGAAGCAATATCAAGAGGTATGCAAGATCAGTAAACAACTACACAAAGACCCCAATTCAATAGATAATTTTGTATGAAAGAATGATTTGCTATGGTATCATGATTTCCTATATTTATGTAAGAATTCCCAACTCAAACAAAAGAACCTTCTATAATTGCACACTTATCCTATAGGGGGACATTCAAGATTCTTGAAAACCACAAGATCAAGAAGGATTTTTCTAGGAAGGTATTAAAAATGATATTCAAAAGTTTGTATCTGAATGTTGTTGATTTTTCAATAGCAGCGGGAGGTATTCCCTCCTAGACAACTTTTCTTAGAGAAGAAGATTCCAACAAGTCAAATGAATACCATTGAACAATTAAAGAATACTCAGAAGAGAAGTCGTCCCATAGGAAAATAATAAAGTGGAAATAGAATTTCCAGGAAGAGATCAAGTCGGTCCACAGGAAAATAATAAAGTGGAAATAGATTTTCCCGGAAGAGAAGTCAACCCACAAGAAAATAATATAGTGGAAATAGAATTTCCAGGAAGAGAAGTCGACCCCATCTAAGTGACTGAACCACTATAAATAAAAGCGACACCTTACTCATTTGAAGACACACACTCACTCATCTCATCATCTCAAAAAATAAGGAAAAGGAGGTGCAAGTCTGAGGCAACCCTAAGAGACACAAGAATTGGGGTTCTTGGTGGTTTCTCGACGTGTGCTACCTCTAGAAGAGTTGCACTAAGGTTGTGTGGTGACTCAGTTGTCTACCCTTGCTAGGGTTTGACAAGAAGAAGAGATAAGTACTTGTTATCAAGGTTTCTTCATTGATGGTTTTCTCTTGTGAATAGAGTTTGTTCACGGTTGTATTGTATTATCAGAAATATTCTCTCTATGAAAAGTTGGTTGGGTTTTTCCCTGAGGTTGGGGTTTTCACAGGATAAATGTTTGTGTCTTCTTTTTCTTATCTATCTGCTTCTCGATCCTGCTTATATTTTCAGTATATGGTTGTTGAATGTTAAAAGAAGATCCAAATACTCTGGTAAATCCTTTACCACTGAAAATTTAAGAAAATCTAACAAATGTTTGGTTTGCAAACATAATAAGGGAGAGACAATCAAGACTCCAGGTCTCCTACAACTATTAGCTATACCAAGCCAACATTGGGAAGAAGTTTCAATGGATTTAATTACAGGTTTACCCAAATCTGAAGGAAAGACTATCATCATGGTAGTAGTGGATCAACTAACAAAATATGCCCATTTTTTCTCTCTTTCTCATCCTTTTAAAGAAAGTACAATAGATGTAACATTCATGGAAATAGTTCAAAAACTACATGGAGTCCCCAAGATTATTGTAAGTGACAAAGACCCAATTTTCACAGGAATTTTTTGGACTGAATTATTTTCTTGTTTGGGTACTCAAATGGCTCATAGCTCAAATTACCACCCTCAATCCGATGGGAAAACTAAGATTGTGAATAAATGCCTAGAAGGATATCTTCGTTGGTTTGTATCTGATAAACATACACAATATGTCAAGTGGTTTCCCTTGGAGGAATGGTGATATAACACATCCTTCCATACTTAAAAAAAAATGTTCCCATTTCTGGCACTTTATAGATATCATCCTCCATCCATCACATCACCCTTGAAAGGGAATACAAAGGTTCAAGAAGTGGAGGACCACATAGGGAACTGACAAGAGGTCCTAAAACTATTGAAGGACAACTTGGTTATGGCACAAAATAGGATGAAACAACAAGCAAATCAACATCGCAGTGAAAGAGAATTTGAAGTGGGGGATTGTGTATTTCTAAGGCTACAACCATACAAACAAATGTCCCAAAAGAAACAAAAGGAGGACAATAAATTAGCACCCAAATATTATGGCCCCTATAAGGTTTTGCAAAATATTGGAAGTATGGCTTACAAATTGGAGATGCCTCCATCTTCACGTGTACATGTAGTCTTCCATGTTTCTTGCTTAAAGAAGGCCATCGACAATAAGATCCCAGTCCAAACTATTTTACCAGAGATCAATGAAAAATGGAAAATCATACTAAAGTCATAAACAATCCTTGAAACAAGAATTAATCAGCTGAGACATCGAACAATTACATAGTACCTTGTCAAATCGAAGAACCTACTAGTGGAAGAGGCGGCATGTGAAGATGAGTTCTTCATGTAGAAGCACCCATGGTTAGTCAAGTGTTGATGACAACAATTGTTTGAAGGGGAGGGGCATGTTAAGACCTAGACAAAGCTCCATGTTATGTATAAAACCCCTTATTAAGCCCTATATATTGAATTATTACATTTCTAGTAGGTTGGCTAGAAACCTTCATTGCACCCCTTCATCATAATTGTAACCCTTTGTCTCCTTTATATATATCAAGGAGATCTAGTATTAGAATAATTTTATCTGAACTCATATTGTATTACGAAGTTGATATATTGTAAAAGGAGGTTTCCCCCTCGAAGTGGATTATAATTCAATGATTTTTATCATTTTTAAGGTGTTGGATCATAACAATAACTAGATGAGATCATGTCTCATGGCCCACAACGAAGACATGGTCCCGATGAGGATGATGATTAACATTTTCCACAACCAACATCCCCCTAGATGCCTCATTCCTCATCATCATATCTCATCACACTTGATTAGCACGGTTCATTAGAAGATGGTGGTCCATCACATTATGAGGTACATTAGTCATTATTTCATATAAAGTGTCATATTTAATGCATTTGACATGTGAGTGAGGATCATGGGTTGAAGTTGGATAATGAATCATAAGCTCAGAAGTTATGCTCTTTGCCTTGTTTCACCTTGGTGACCATCTTTAGTATCCTAGTCTCGTTGTCACTCTTGGGGAATAGGGGTATCACTAGGAAGCTTTGATAAGGGTAACATAATCTTCCCTCCATACTTAACACTTTCCATCTTGGGGCCTTCTGCAGTGTAATAAACTTCAGTATGGTTGTTACATGTACACCAAAAAGGCCCGTGGTTCATCCTCCTATGAGAAGAACGGCTAGAATTCCGAGGTTGATGCAATTTCTATAAAAAAAATGAAAGAAAATATGTTATAAAAGTAAGACAGAAATGTGGGATAATGAATGGCCAACTTTAAAATCCAAAGGCTAGCTTGATCTCTACCCCCTTTCTACGAGGCGATTTCTCCTAGTCCTAATGCACTGAATGCATATCAAAATAAAATGACTTCATCCTAGCAAGAAAGAAAATAAAGAATAAAGTGCTTGAAACATGAAAAGGGGACTTGCAATGCATAAAATGAATATCAAAAGGCAAGAAAGGGGTTTGAAATACACACACTACCGAGGAAAGGATATCTCAAGCAACAAATGCTCCCTCTACAAAGGTGCTCATGGAAATGGACCAAACACAATACCTTGCATGCTAATGACTCCATCACCATGAAGTAACCCCAACACATTTCCATTCACCATACTTACACTTTGATGGGTCTTCTTGGGAACTATTCCTCTACTTGGGTAGAGGCACACCCAATAAGGTCTTTTGACGATCCTCCCATACCTAAAGTTTCCAAATTGCATAAAGTCTTTATCTAATGTGAAGTTTGAAGAGGATATATAATGTGAATTACTCATGTGGCTTATGTATTAAGTGATGGCTTACTTTGTATGATTCTAAGGAATCTTGTACCTCGTGATCTTGAGTCTTGCTTGATTCTATGGCTTTCACAGACTTGGGTGCACTTGACATGGTCCTTTGGAATATGTCCTTATGATTTCACCCAAGACATTGTGCATTTTATACAAGGCATAGCATGTGTGATGCAGAGCTTGGGTCATATGGTGACTTGACATATTCAAACACATCCTCTCACAGCTCTCAGACCCTGGACAATGGACATACAAGCCCTCATTTTGCAGATATGGTTATACTAGTTTACAGATGGACGGGAATCCCACATCTTGGACAATGCACATCGTAGCTTGTTAGACATTAGATGGAGGACGTTGCACTTGGATGCAATTGGAAACCCTTCAGAGAGGTGGTGCACCTTCATTCCACCTTAGACGCTGACCTTTTCACCTTAGACGTTGACCATATGGATGCATGATGATTGGAGCTCTCTTGCCATTGGGGCACCACTTTGATGATGAGTTGGGGTTCTTTGATAGTGAGCATAACTTTGATGAGGAGGTGTCATCTTCCACCATGCTTTGCACCTTTTGATGATGAGACATGGCCTTTGGAGGCCCTTGCACCCTTCTAGAGCATGACATCACCCTTGTTGTGGTTTCCTACACCCACACGTGTGATCTTGGAGGAAACATTTTGGTGTATTAACATGTTTTATTATTGTTTGAGGATATTTGAGGGGTCGACCTTGACCTACCTCACTTGTATCATGGACATTTATTGTTTTAGGGGATTTTGAGCATTTATAGCACTAGGGTTGCCTCACATTTAAAGGCTAACACTACCTCATTTGTAAATTAGAACTCTCCCTTGTGGAGAATCACTTCTATAACTATCTTCTCTTCTTTTCTCATCATGGACTTCTTATGCACACTCGTGGATGGGTAATTTTGTGGATTCTTTCTCTTGTTTTGGTGGATGATCTTTGAGCTAGGGTTTCTTCATGCATAGAGACTTGGTTTGGTAAGTGTTCTTCTTCAAGTTTAAGTGTTTGTTCATGGTGTATCATGGTGGATTCTCTATTAGATGGTTAATTGTTTCATGTTACCTTGATGCCAGGTTCATTTTGCTAGAAACCCTGGGAGGGATTAAGATTGTTTACCCCCCTCCCTATTTTCATTCACCTTATTTTGTTGCAACATTTAAGACCTAGTTTAGGGGTTAATTGTTTATCCCGCTAGGGTTTGTCTTAGCTAGTTCAAGACCTAGGGTTTATGAGGGAATAAACCTTAGGGTTGGACTTAGTTCACTTAGATTTTAAGATAGACATCCTAGAAGGAGACAACACTAGGGTTTATAAGGGTATAAACTCTAGGGTTAATCTTTGTGAGGTTTAACTAGGTCTATGAGGGTATAGTCCTAGGGTTTCAAACTTCAAAGTCTTCTTGGCTATCCAACTTCCAATTTAAGGTGTTGCTTGACTCAATTTTCCCAAGAATTGAAAATGACACTAGTCTTTTTATTACAAGTGGAGATAAGACCTTAATTTTCACCTTCTCTCTGAAAGTGACTTGTCAATTTAGGTACTTTATTGTATTTTCATGCTCTTTTCAACTCAACGCTTTGCATTCTAAGCCATTTACTTGCTACTGTTGTAAATGTTGTTACAACCACTAGGGCTTGAGAATATTGTAAGTAATTAGCATAATCTCATGATATCACATGCACACAATCATTGCCTAACATATCATACATGTTCTATTCACTAATTGGCATCTTTTCTAACAAGTATTTTCTGATTTTAGGACTGCTAACTTATTGCTCTTAAAAATAAAATTATTGTTTAAGTTGTTGAAATAATGTAACTACAAAGTGTATTCTTATTATTATTGATATATTATTCATAGGATCAATCCCCATTGTGGATTGATCATGTCGGTTATTGTAATAGGACCAAATCCCCTTTTGTGGATTGGTCAAAAGACAATTGTAATAGGAAGAATAAGAAGTCGGCCCCAACATATATTAAAGAGGCCCAGAAATATAATAAAGGTGGGTTTACCCACCTAGTTTGAGAAGTTGGCCTTGCCAGTGAAGAGACACTTCACACATGCCAGACTTGTATAAATAAAGAGGCCAACGCCTCACTTAGACACACAACTCACTTGCTCATTGAGAGACAAGTTTCAGATCTGCTGTTAGAGAAGAATGAGAGAGAGTGGTGCATATCTGGGAGAGGATCTTCTACATTAGTTTAAGAGATCTCTTGGCATTGTATTAGCTATCTATATTAAGGAAGTTTTGTTGGGTTTTCTTCCCCTAGAGGGTTTCCCAGGATAAATGTTGTGTCTCTTGTGATTGTGTATTTCTCAGTGATCTTGGATTATGCTATTGTTATCTAATGAAATGCAAAGAATGATAATAACGAATTAAACATTAACATGGTATTAGAGCCAAGCTGAAGGAAGCATCTTTCACAAGAGTGAAAAACGTCACTGTTGCCGTACATGAAAATTAGGGCTTTTTGATGGTGAAGCTTTTCAGCCCCAAAACCATCTAGAAAAGTGCGCCCTCCCCTAAGGATCAATTTGGCACTCTCAGCGCACCTTTTCAGTGGCTAGATCTCCCGGAAAGTGAAACCCTAGTTTCACAAAGTACCAGAAAACCTAAAAACCAGAAAACTAGAGTACCAGAAGTACCAGAAAACCAAAAGCACCAGTCCATAAATCCGCAGGTCAAGTTTGAGGGGGTAAAAGTTGGATTTTCAGAAATATGACTGCACCAACTAACTCACCTCAGCTCAACACATCTATCCCCTGGATCAACATTTCAAAATTTGAAGTTTGAAAAATTAGGGTTTCCTCATAAAACCCTAAGTTGCAGTCTCAAAACCACTTGCAGTTGCTGCTGTACTACTAGTTGCAGTCACCCTTGAAGTTTTTAAAGAGTTGGTAATGATTACCGCTGCTGTCAGATGGTGCCACCACTTGCAAATGCTATCAGAGGTATGTACTCACATATGTTTAAATGGTTAAACTTTAAAGAGTATTTACATGAGAAGGGATCTCTTGCCATAGATCCAGAAGGATCTCAAGATCCAACAAATTTAGAGGAATGATGCAACCCAGGTGTGATTATTCTGATATGCATCTATTTGTCATGACATTATCTTGATCAGTGTTGCATGTTGAAGCTATGATCAAATTATTAGAAGGATTAAAAGTTGATCATAGATCTTATCCTCTAACCTAACCTTCTGTCAATATAGCATATTGTCTTAGTACAACAGACAGGTTGAAGAAAACACTCGTCATCTTGAGTGAAGGAGACTTGGAAGAAAACCAAGCACTCATTCTTGAAGACAAGGATCCAGGTTTGATTGAATCAAGTTGATAAGATTCAAAGGAGAAACCTCATGTGTTAGTTCTAGGTTTCCATGGAAGAATGCTTGGTCACAACACTATGAGAGTGTTGACCTCATTTCTATTGTATTCCTTACCTTTAATCTTTTCTTCAGATAAATTATAAGTGATAGCTCTAAAGGAGCTATTGTGGTGATTGTTCATGCTATTTCTTTATATTATTAGAAGGATATTATTCTTGCTTGTTTTGTTGACCTTACTCCAGGTCACATGTAATAACCCTGAGGAAGCTATAGTGAAGGTTGCAGAAGGCAATGTGTTAAAGGAGAGACCATAAATGAAGCAATCATCATTGGAAAAGAAGAAGGTGGCTTGCATAAGCTAAAGGGTCACTCAGAAGCTGCCATGACCCACGCCATTGAAGAATCTTGGCATAGAAGATTAGTTCACATCAACTACAAGGCACTACCATACATATGCAAAGTGGTCACAGGTTTACCAGAACTCAAAGGTGACCATGAAGGTGTATGCAATGGATGTGCACAAGGGAAGAACATCAAGAACATGTTTCCAAAGAGGGACATCAAGACAGAAGGAGTCCTAGAACTAATTCATTCATATGTATGTGGCCCAATGCATTGTCCTCAATTAGTGGGTATGTATACTATGTATCATTCATTGATGATTATTCTCGTAAGACCTGGATATATTTGAAGTGTTCAACAAGTTTAAGGAATTCAAAGCCTTCATAGAGAACCTTTCTGTAAGGAAGATTAAGATACTCAGGTCAGATAATGGAGGAGAATATACCTCAAAAGAGTTTGTGAACTTTTGCAAAGATGTTGGGATCAAGAGGGAACTCACTACTCCCTATAATCCCCAACAAAACGATGTAGCTGAATGTAAGAACATAACCATAATGGAAGCCGTGAAGACTATGATCCATGATCAAGATCTTCCTATGTGCTTATGGGCAGAAGCAACAATGGCAGCTGTATATGTGCATAACTGATTGTCCCATAGTGCAATTGGGCTCAAGACACCGAAAGAGATGTTCATCAGAAAGAAGCCATAGGTAAGCCATCTCAAAATATTTGGCTGTCCAGTGTTTATTCATATACCTAAAGAAAAGAGAAACAAGTTGGACCCTTCAAAAAAGAAGATAATATTTTTGGGATACTGTGAGGTCTCCAAGGCCTTCAGAATCTATATACCAGGTCAACATCACATTGAGATCAGCAGGGCTGTGACCCTTGATGAAGATGCAACACTCAAGAAATCTAAACTATGCCAGCTTGAAGAGGTATATGTGTTAATATTATGGTAGTTGCGGGAGGTATTTACCTCCACGTGTGAACTTGACGAGAATAAAAGACTTTGGAAAGCAAGAGAAAACCCTAATGAGTTGGATAATAACCCTAGAAGTCTTGTCGGCTCAAGAAGATAATTTATATTAGGTTATTAGCCTCCAAGAGAAGAAGTCGACCAGAAATAATAATAATATACTGAACAAACACATATCCAGAAGGAGAAGTTGGCCCCAACAAATCTGGCAGAACCACTATAAATACAGGGCGCCAATTCTCATTTGACACATCTCAGAATTGTAGAGCAACAACTGGTGCGCACTGCAGTTCCCAGTTTGGTGTGCACGTGTGGAGGAGAGCTGCAGGAGTAGTTGCTGCAGCTAGCAATTTGGGTGTTGGCTTGGACTATCTCTTGGCTAGGGTCTGGACTATCTAATCAACTATTGTTGGTGCACTATCCTTGAAGGAAGATGTGCTACACCTTGTTTGGATATCTAGCCTAGGGTTTTCTTCTAGAGTAATTATCAGTCAAGGTTAAGGTGCTCGGAGGGTGGCTTCGGCCTATGGTTGGGTGACGAAGGTATCGTCAATGGTAAAAAAAGCACACCATCTTCTATATTCTAACAATATGAAGAGGAACCCGTAATCCCCAATACTGCAATGAGGGAGATTCCTAGAGCTGCAGAACTAGTGAGGGAAGTCATAACTTCCCCTGATGAGGAACTTCTAGAAGACCATGATATAGTGGAAGTGCAAGAACCTCCTTAGATGAAGATCCTCCATAAAAGAAAGATAGCTTGGGCTAGAGAGCTTATTCAAGATGAAGAGAAGTATGATGTTCCCCAAGGAACTACGAGACAGGTGAAAAGACCAAAGCCATTCCCCAGTTATACGTCTTTGATGTGTGGTCTCCTAGAAGAGGAGCCTACCTGCTTTGAAGAAGCCATTCAGAGGAAAAAATGGGTAGATGCCATGATAGAAGAATACCAATCCATAATGAAGAACAAAGTATGGGAAATAGTTCCCAGACCAAAGAATAAAGATGTGGTATCCTCTAGATGCCTCTTCAAAATAAAACATGTTGTTGATGGAAGTATTGAGAAGTATAAAGCAAGATTTGTCGCTCGTGGCTTTTCCCAGAAGGAAGGCATTGACTATGAAGAGACATCCACTCATGTGGCCAGATACACTTCGATTAGAACCATCATAGCTCTTGCAGCTAAGATGAAGTGGAAGCTGCACCAGATGGACGTGAAGACAACTTTCCTAAACTATGTCATCGAAAAGGAAGTGTATATAGAGCAACCTCAAGGATTTGAGGTTGAAGACATGAAATCTCATGTCTGCAGATTGAAGAAAGCCTTATATGGATTGAAGCAAGCACCTAGAGCTTGGTATGGCCGTATAGACAGTTTCTTGACGAGCTTAGGCTTTACCAAGAGTAAAGCAGACTCTAACCTCTACTTCAAAATCATGAACAATGAGCCAGTAATCTTACTGCTATATGTGGATGAATTATTCTTAACTGGAAAAGAAAATCTCATCACTGAATGTAAAAAGAGATTTGCCTCGGAATTTGAAATGAAAGACCTTGGCCTAATGCATTATTTCTTAGGTCTTGAGGTATGGCAGAGTCCTGAGAGGATCTTCCTTAACCAAGGGAAGTATACGGTTGAAATTTTGCAGAGATTCGACATGTTTGAATGCAAGCCCATGAATACACCCATGGAAGCGAAGCTGAAGCTGTTGGTCGATACTTCGTCAGAATTGATTGATGCCACACTGTACAGACAAATTAATGGATCGCTGATGTACCTAAGGAACACCAGACTAGACATTTGTTTTTCCATGAACACCTTGAGTCAATTTCTGGTAGAAACTAGACGTGTTCACCTAGTGGCTGCAAAACGTGTGATGAGGTACCTTAAAGGTACAATAGATTATGGTCTCAACTATGATGGAGATCATGATTTCACATTGAGTGGATATACTGATGCAGATTGGGCAGGAAGTGTTTCTGACAGGAAAAACACTTCAGTATGTTGTTTCAGTT
>ML777144.1:48515-65512 GCA_009831015.1 Picea engelmannii
TTCAATGAGGAAAATAGGAAGGTTTCTCAACAATCCATCCTACACCTGCAAGAATTAAATGCACCACCTACCAACATACAAAGATTTCTTAGAATCATGAGATTTGTTAATGTTGATCAGGATTGGGTGGTTGAGAAGTTATAACTATTGATGAATTTGGTACTTGGAGGAGTGAAGGGTCAACTGAGACCCCATTCAGAAGGATGTGCTATATTTCCCCTTCAAATTCAAGACCCTAACACAGAAGGGATTTTGTTTGACAATAGACATCAATGATCCCGGGGACAAGGAGGAACAAGAGGGAAAAGGTGGATAACCACACGGTGGGGAAATAAATAAACATAGGGGATGAATATATGAAGAAGGAGACGAAGAGAAAAAGAATTGGTGGATAGGAGAGAAAGAGAACACCAATAGTCCGAGCTTTGGAAGAGGACCAGAGCATGGATGCACGAATATTAGATTAGCACAGTTGTTTATGGTGAAGAGAGTGAGTTGTAGACTCATGAACATAAGATGCATTGATCAAATGAACTCACGCACATAGCTCTGAGTAGAAGAGGAGTTTGGGAATATTTTCTGAAGAAAATATAAATCTTGTCCAAGAGTTTAATGTTCACCCTGGAGAAAAGAAGATCATTATCCAGTCTGAAGCAACAAAGGACTGTAACTTTTTTACCACTGGAAATAAACTGACACTAGTAAGGGGAGGTCATCGAGGGACTATGTAGCATAGAAGGGGCTCCCTTGTGCAAAGGAAATACAGTTGGAAATGTACCTGATAAAATCATGGAGGTCTTGAGCTCAGTGGGAAGACGACAACTTTTGTTTTTACCAGTAGAGTGAAGGAGAGTAACCTTCCTGAACCATTTCTTGGTTTGGTAGTTAGTTGAGTTAGTCCCCTAGTGGTATCATGGACTGGAATGGGGGTGGCATGTTATAGAAAAGAAGAGTGCAACATAGCCTAAGGTTGGGTGGAAAGGAATTTCCCCTCAATCAATTGGCTGGGTAGAACCATTATTGAACAGATAAGTGTTTTATCTTGTTATGTATGTTGCATGCTTAATGGTGATGATAAATTATTTTATGTTTATGTCAAAGATCTATTTAAATGAAAGAATGTTAAATTATTGAGTAAACAGGAATGGATAGAACCTTATTTCATTATCAATCTTTTTATCTGTGAATGAATGAATGAGACGAGTCAATGCAGGTTTGTATTTCAATAAAATTTCCCAGCCCTTGAATGGAAAGCTTGCAAGATACAAAATCTCCATTTAGGTGAATGGATAAAGTGTCCTTGGTTGTTGGGGAATATTCTGTGAAGCCCTAGGATATCTAAATCCTTAGAGATTTCCCTTGCCTTTGAATGGAAATTTTACAGGATGCAAGACCTTCAATTGGGCTTGATTGGAGTACATTAATCTGAGTTGGTTGCAGAGGGGTCAAGTGACTAAGGGAGTCTGAAAGAACACTGGTAAACCAAGGTTGAAAAGGCCCTTAGACTATTATATTTGGGAGCAAGTCCTTACCCCTGGTGAAAACCCTTACTTGAACTCGGAGGAATGATAGTCGTCGGTTTGGCAGAGGGACAAGATCATGACCATTGGTCAGAGAACAAGGTCATCGAAGAGCTCAAGGTGTGAAGTCTCAATGGGATTATGGGAAAATCTCGAGTAATTGTGAGTCATCGATATATTTGAAGCAAATCCAAATAATATCTAGACCATTGATGCCTGAGTGTGAGTCTATAATTCTATTAGAAGGTATATAGTCGAAGGGTTGAGAGATGGTCTAGGAGAGGTTTCTAATGGATAAAAATGATGGTGAGAGTCTATGGACACGAGGACCGTAGATCTATCAAAGAGGACATCGATGGGTTTAAAACCATTGGATTTAGAATGATCCATTTTTAGGAGGAAAACCTAAGTGTCTGGTAACTTCCATGCATATGTAAGACTCTAAGTGAGTCCTAACCGTTAAATGGGATGTACAGAGGACCATCGGATCCATCAGAATGGTCTCATAGGAGAGCGTTGATCAAAACAACCTGTGATCACTTGGAGCGGTTTTACTCCGGTAGAAAAGGACCCTAAGTGGATATAAATCATTGATTCATGGGATTGTTTCCCAATGTAATCTCAGTTGTAGATATCTCGAGGGCCCTACCTATTTATGTGATGACTAGGTAATGAAGGGGGCATTAGTTTTCATGTAGTTCAAGGTGTTTATTTTATAAGGACCATCGATTTTTGACCTCGAGGACCATTGGATTTGTTGGAATGGGTCCATTGGAAATGAACCATCGGGATGGGAATGTGAGAAAGGTAAATCACTTTCCTGATGAGAAGAGAGCCCGATTCACTGTCGATCATTGATTTGGTTGCATAGAGTGAACCCCAGTCATCCGATTAGGAATGGTTGGTTCCTGGTCCTTGTAGTAAACCTATGAAGTAATCTTGTCAGGATATGGGTGTTGAGTGAATAGATCCAACAAGTTAGATGTTGTGATAAGAGGAGTTCTCATGCACACCACAATGAAAAAGGGGACTTGAGGATTCAAACTCGAGTAAGTAGGTCACGAGAAAGAGGAAGTTTGACATCCCACTAGCCTAAGTAAGTTTAAGGGGGTCGAGTGTGTTACAAAGTGGTATCATAGAAGAGTTCAAACTTTGGGCTTGAATGGGTCTCCAATACCACATGATTGTCTAGGAAGAATTCTTAATTGTTGGAGATGCATGTTTTAATTTTTTGATGATTCAACTGTGTATGTGAATATTGGCAGTGGTTTTAATAGGAAACAAAGTCCTGTATCATGACTGTAAAAAAAAATTGATGTTTGATAAGGTTGAGAAGTTATGCCAACGATTTTGATGTAAAGGCTAAAAGTGTTTCATTGTTTCAGCATGAAGGGCGTACTAAAAAGGAAGTAGGGGCGAATGGTGCAACATATAATGGAGGACACCTCAAACATCAAAGATGAATAATATGATGTTCGGAGGGCTAGAGAAACCCCTCCATATTTGGTGGCTATTGTCATAAGTCTAAAGACAGACAATGAAAGGCTCATGAGATTTTAGGCCAAGTAGGAAAAGTTGAATGCAGTATCACTACAAATTTTATCAGAGATTCAAAAACATCTACAAAAAATTCCATCCAATAGTAATGTAGAGTTTCAGTAGTCCAAGAAGTTAAAGACCCCTTTAGATGCCCAAAATCATGGATTGGCCCATAGCAATGTAGGAATAATTTCTTCCAAGAAAAGGAATCAATACGATAAGAAGGGAAGAAATAGTGGAAGTATTTCCATAGAGTCATTTAGTGGAAAGACCACTACTGAGGAGTTATCCATTAGTGAGACTCGATAAAGTGTACCCATGAAGAATAAAAAGAGACACTCGCAGAGTTATCTAACAAAAGAAATCAAGAAGGCTAAGCCACCTACCTTTGATGCAGAAATCAATAAAGGAGAAGAAGTTGAGGCTTGGCTGTTGGGGATGAGAAATTGTTTTCGGGTACAAAATTACTCGAAAAATACAAAGGTGAATATCACCATGTTCAATCTAAATGGAGGAGCTTCCATATGGTGGGAATACCTCAAGGAATGCAAGGGTTTGAAGGAAAGCAAGATAACTTGGAAGCAATTTGAGAAGTATTTTCATAAGAAATATCTATCGGAGAATTACTTTGATGGAAAGATTAAATAATTCCATGAACACAAGTTGGGGAAACTTACCATGGATGCTTATGCCAAGATATTCTTAGATTTGTTGAGGTATGTCTTGTACCTCGAGGAAAAGAAAGAAATGATACAACATTTCCTCAGTGGGTTACCACAGTTGTATCAAGACAAAATTGAATTTGATGAGCCTAAGACCTTGGAATATACCATTAGGAATGCTAAGTGTTATGATCAATCCAAGCATGGGCAGGAGCCTCTTAGGGATTGGAAGAGAAACGATAAAATCAGGTTCCATAAGAAGGGATTTAAACCATCCTCGTACAGGAATCCTAAGAAAGGTTCTCAGTTAGGTCAACTGAGAAGAAGTGTGCACCAACAAAATTTTCCATCTCAGAGTGGAAATAGGTTAGTAGAGAATGAAAGAGAAAGAGTAGAGGAGCCAAAGAAAGGACCTCTACAATGTTGGGGTTGTAGAGAGGCACATAAGTTGAGAGATTTTCCTCATAGAAAACATGAAAACAAAATATTTTATCATGTTCAGGAAGCTACTACAGTCCATGATGTGGCCAAGAGTGTGCCAATAATATATGCAGTTGCTGAGGATAGACAAACAAACCAACAAGATTTTGTAGTGGAGCTAGAAAGTATAATTTCCAAGCAACCCATTTCTATTTTGATTGAACCTGGTTCTAATATTAGTTATGTTTCATCTCAAGTTGTTGAAGAATGTGCCTTACATGGGTAGAAACATGCAAAATCATGGTTAGTTCAATTAACCACGAGGACTAAGAGAAAAGTTCCAGAGTTTATAGAGGCTTATCCATTTTAAATGAGTGGACTGCATGCTCAAGCAAACTTGAATATCCTACCCTTAGAATCGTATGATGTGTTGTTAGGAATGGATTGGTTAGTTTCTCAAAAGGAAAAAAATAATTGTTATGATAATACCTTCGAGTGTGAAGATGCAGAAGTTAACACAAGAGTGTTGCAAGGCATTTAGAAGCCAGTTTCAGTTAGGAAAATATTGACACTATAGATTAATAAATTTAGTTGGAAAGGGTGCCCCTTGTATGCAATACAAGTGATCAATGCAACAGAAAGTAAGTAGTTGAAGGTTGAATGTCACCTAGTGTTGTAGGAGTTTAAACATGTATTCCCAGAGGAGGTACCTATACTTCCTCCTAAGCAAGACCTTGATTTTTCAATAGATCTTATGCCCAAAGCGGTACTAGCATCAAAAGTACCCTACAAAATGAGTATGGATGAACTGGTGGAATTGAAAGTGCATTTGAAGGAGATGTTGGATAAATGGTATATTAGGCCAAGTTTATCCCCATGGGGAGCACCTACGTTATTTGTGAAAAATAAAAGGATGGTACATTGCGATTGTGCATTGATTATTGAAATTTAAATAAGATGACCATCAAGAACAAGTATCCATTACCTCAAATTGATGATGTTTTTTATTAGCTCTGAGGAGATATAGTATTCTTCAAGATTGACTTGAGATCTGGATATCACCAAGTCAGGATTAAGGATGAATACATCCACGAGATAGATTTTAGAATGAGGTATGGACATTATGAGTTTGTGGTAGTTCCATTTGGGCTTACTAATGCACTAGATATATTCATGTGTTTTATGAATAATTTTCTCAACAAGTATTTGGATAATTTTGTCCTAGTGTTTGTTGATGATATTTTGGTTTATTCTAAGACCAATGAAGAGAACAGAGAACATCTCATATTAGTGTTACAAGTGCTAAGAGATCACCAATTATATTCCAAGTTCAACAAGTGTGACTTCTTTCAGAAGGAGATCTATTATTTGGGCCACACAATCTCAATAGAGGGAGTGATAGTAGACCCTGAGAAGATAAAGGCAATCATGGATTGGCCTTCCCCCATGAATGTGTTACACGAAATTGCAAGTAGTCAGTGCTCCCTGAAGTATCGTGAAAAGAGACTAACCACATCTCATGGATCCTTGAAGTCTGGCGGTGATGAGTTTACCAATCACCCGTGGGTTTTGGTCTAATGACAGTCGTACTACCTCGGAAATGGTATCAGAGATAGAGGTCACGAGTTCAATACACACTTGGCTCGCACTGAGGCAGAGATTTTTGCAAGAAATTGCAAGTAGTCAGCGCTCCCCGGTGTATAGTGAAAAGGGACTAACCACCTCTCGTGGATCCTTGAAGTCTAGCAGTGATGAGTTTACTAATCACCCACGGGTTTTGGTCTAATAATAGTCGTACTACCACGGAAAGGGTTATGGGCCCAATACGCTTCCATTGCGCATTGGGAAGAGATTGTTGGGATGTTTTACAAGAAGCGTGTGCTTGTAATTGATGGCAAGAATAGCAGTGAACCAAACCTCGAGAGCACATAAGACGAGAAAGATAAGAAGAGATCGCGGTCTAGAAGTGAAAATGAGCTCCAAGAAATGAACTCGCAGAAGGAGAAAAGGTTGATACCTTTGAACACTTAGAAAACCTTCGAAGTTGGAGAGATCATAAGCTCAGGAGGAAGAGCGACAGTGGTCGTTGGATCACCAATCCCGAAGACCCGATGACCATTAGATCAGCATCCAATGACCAGAGGAAGCGCAGAGGAGAAGTACAGATATGATCCGTTGGATCTGATAATCGAGGATCAATAGTCATTGGATCCAAAAATAAATGCAATAAGGTTAAGCCTTTGATGAGCATAGGAGAGCGGACTTTTCAAAGTCCCAAAGTCTCGAAGTAAGCAGGGACCATCCATCGTCAAGACTGACAGGTGGCACACGATCCTTAACTGCAAAGAAAATCACTTCGAGGATTTTTCAGTTTGAGACTTGAAAAACCCGAAGTCCGGAGAGTCAGAGAGTAGGATTAAACGATAGTCATCAGATCAGTTTGAAGTGGAAGGACAGGATAAGATAGAAAAGGAGCATCGCAAAAAGATCGGGTCTAAAAGTTGCGAGGAGGTTATTGCTCGGGGATTCTTACTTCGGAAGAATTGGCGATTTGAAAAGTCGAAATACCCGAAGTTCTGAAGGCCGAAAGTCTCGAAGTGAATAAGGATCCACATCAGCAAGGACACGTGGCGCAATCAGACAATGACAAGTATCAAGTTGATTCGGCACTTCAGGTATGTGAAAATCACAAATCCGAGTGACATGTGGAAGCTACTAGGCTCATGACACGTCATCAAGTAACGTAAGTAAGTGATGTCACTCCGGGAGTTTTACTTCAGGATTTTTATCACCAGCAGATGCCCTAAGTCCCGAAGTCCCGAATGTCGAAGTTCTAAAGTGGATACGAGTCGTCCGATCTGAAGATCACTTCAGATGCATTCTCAATCGTTGATCTAGTACAGTGGAAGGACAATGTAAGTGGAAGTGTTAACTGACAGCAAGTGGTTTCCACCTCCTATCACTTATTCAATAGGTGACCACTCCAGAGGAGAATGAAAAAGTGATTAGCTTAAAGTCCCGAAGTGTCGAAGTCACTTATGATCATTGATCGTGCAGGAGGGTATGTGTCAACGGATCATGAACTCCGGGCAAAACTACTCCGTGAAAACGTGAAGGAGAAATGTTTGATATTGCCGAAGGTCGAAGTCCCAGAGCAAAGGATAGCCATTGGATTAAAGAGGAAATGCGTCAGTGGATTGTCAGCTCCGGGAAAAAGCAAAGGAAGGATGAAAGAAAGTTGAGAGTTGAGATTTTCGAACCCTGAATACTCGAAGGGATTGTGACTGTTGATCCAAAAAGGACATGCGTCATTGGATTGTGGACTCTGGGTTAAATGCTCCAGGAGCAAGCGGAGTTTGAAAATCAAAATCCCCGAAGCTCGAAAGGCGAAATCGATCTCGTCCATTGGTTTGGAGGGCCACATGTCACCTGATCATTGAGAATAAGGATCGCACGTGGATAGATGAAAGAAGGAAGGAAAGGAAGATAGATCAGAGCCATTGATCGAAGGAGCATCGTCAATATCGCGAGATCGATGGTCTCATCGCATTGCAGGGTCAGAACATGCTCGAGTCTTAATTTTTCATGAGCAAGCCGCAATTGAAACCACAGTTTTGAAGAAAGGGTATGTGGCAGCTGGAGGTGGATTGCGGGGAGAAAATTGGTTGATCCCAAACCAGTCTTGGACGGGCCCAAAAACATTCGCCTACACAAGGACGTAGCTCGAGGTCACATGCGACAGGGGGCTAACATGAAGAGAGCACGTGCTCGCAATCATTTGGTCACAAGAGACCATCGCCCAAGGTCATATCAAGAAACAGAGCTAATGCTCACAAGACCGAGTTCGATAAGCACCTTTTGAACAGGTGTTTGGTCACCTCCGGTAGTCACATGAAGGAAGAGGCTTAGAAGCCAAAGAAGCCAAAGATGACTGGCTGTAACTGACAGAGAAGACAAAGAGTTGCGACTGCCAGAGAAGCCAAGGAATCTTAGGGTAATGCCCATTGATGATGAACATATTCAGCATAACCGCCAGAGAAGACAAAGAGTTGTTATGATGATCATGTAGAGGACTCGACATGTGAAGGACATGCAAAACATAGAAGAGGTGGGGATCGGGATTGTGGGCGAGGTTGGGGGTAGGAGTAGATGCAGTGAACAACCCGAAGGGAAGAATGGTGGCGCAGTGAAGAGAATGTGGAGGCATAATTCTTAGAATGCATATGGAACATAGAGAATAAAAGGAAGAGGAACAGAAAGTGCAGGAGAGGCAAGCAGGAGGACACTAATGCAGGCAGAGCAGAGTAGTGTAGCAGAACAATGATCAGACTTGTAAGCCATCGATATTCACTGTATCACTATAATAGATTTCAGTAAGCAAAGATTTATATTTCAGGGTGGTAGGGAGGTTCTAGGGAGGATTGTTGTCCTCAGAGTTTCAAGTGGGTGCTTGAACACAAGAAGTTGTATCTTCCATCTAGTTGCAGCCAGAAAAATTAGCGTGGTAGGGTGGTGAAAGGGAGAATTATTGTTCTTTTTTATACAGGTTGGTTCCTGTGTGACTGGAAGTTGGTGCTTCCATCGTGTTGGTGTTGGAACACTCAGGGAGTTGGTGCTTCCTTCTAGTAGGTGCTAGAGAAACCAGAGAGTTGGTTCTCTCAGCAAGTTTCTTCTTGTAAAATAAAGGTTGTAGCCTCAAGAGGAGTTGGATCTCATAAGAATGATAATGTACAGAAAATAAATATTACTTATCATATCAAGAAGAAGAGGTTTTTCCCTTTATGGGTTTCCTCGGGAAATATCTGTCTCTGTATATTTCATGTGTGTGATTGATGTTGAATATTCTATTGCCTACTTTCCTGCATTATTGTGATCGTCATTGAGTGTTCTGTAAAGAGTTTAAAATGGGCATAATTGTTTAAGAACAGTAACAACTGATTCACCACCCCCTCTCAAGTGTCCAAAAATTGGTATCAGAGCGGGATCCTTTTATCTAAGGGTAGATCCTAGAGATTAAACATGACTAGCCATTAAGGAACTTCAACCAATAAGGCCCCCCATGTTCAATGGAACAAACTTCGCCTTCTGGAAAGTTAGGATGAGAACCTACATAATGGCCTTAGGTGCAGATGTTTGGGATGTGGTAGAGACTGGTTATGTAAAGCCATTTGTACTAGCTTCTAAGGATGACAAGCTAGAATTCAGCTTCAACATTAAGGATATGAATGCTATTCTGAGTGGTCTTGTAGGAACAAAATTTGTAAAAGTTATGCACTTATAATCTACCAAAGAAATGTGTGACAAACTCATCAGTAGTTATGAAGGTAATGAGAAGGTAAACGATGCCAAGCTTCAAACCTACAGATTACAGTTTGAATAGTTAAATATGAAAGAGGATGAAACTGTTGGGAAGTACTTTCTAAGAGTTGAAGAACAAGTAAATGAAATGATAAGACTTGGTGAAAAAATTAAGGATGTCTCTTTAGTTCAGAAAATTTTGAGATCTCTGCCAGATAGGTTCAACCCAAAGGTATCTTCTATAGAAGAACTTAATGATTTAAAATATCTATCTATTGACCAACTCCTAGGAACTCTGACTGCCTACGAAATGAGGATAGGTAAATATAAAACCACCTCTAGAGAAGCATCATTTAAAGAAGATAAGAATGAGGATTTTGAGCCTTATGAAATTGAAGAAAAATTTGTGAGAAGACTAAAGAAAGGATCAGGCAAGTACCGAGGAAAATTTCCATGCAAATGTTTTAACTATGGAAAGATAGGTCACTTTGCATATAAGTGTCCACACAAGAAACATGATCAGAATTCTGAAGGTGAAAAGAAGTACAAACCCAAGAGATTCGGTAAAAAGAAAATTTTATGTGTAAACAATGATGACTCTTCAGAAGACACAGATAGTGACTCTTCCTGTGAAGATAAGATTAATGAATTTATGCTTATGGACAAAGAGGATTATGACAATAAAATCACAGGAATTGATGTTGACGATGAAGATCTGTGGTTGACCTGGAAGGAGAACTGATCAATGCTCTAGAAGAAATTGCTAGACTCGGATCTAAGAAGAAAAAGAAAAAACAATTGTTGATACAATTCGAGAAAGACAATAAAGAACCTGATGAAGACTTTGCCCCACTAAAAGTGGAATTAGAAGAGTCAAAGAAAATCAAGGACATTCTAAAACAACAGTTATCAGAAAAGAAGGCAATATGTGAAGCCTTGGAAGAAGAGGTAGTAAAAACCAAAAAAGAGATGGAGAAGTTTAAAACATTGGATCTCCAAAATCTTCCAAGCATTAAAGCCACAGCAGAACTAAATGACATTCTAAGCAAACAAAGATATCCTTTGTTGAATACTAGTTTAGGTTATGTAAATGGTTCAAGCAGCAAAGAGCCAGAAAGCAAAGAGCCAGTAAAGATGATCAAGTTCCAAGTCAGCAAACAATCAGACCATGAGAGTACTCTATCACCAAAATATAATAAAGACAAGATGAACCCTGATAAAAAACAAAGAGATCAGAAGATGGAGAAACAAATGCCAAGAGGAAGGCCATCCTTCAGGTACCAAAATTTCTTCCATAGTTATTGTTTTTACTGTTCTAATTTTGGTCATAAGATTGCACATTGTCAAATTAAGTTTAGAGACATGCAACTGAGGAGGTCAATAAATAAACAATCTTTACAACATAGAACTAAGCAGACAATGAATAGAAAACGTAGCACCAATCACTTTGACCTACTGAACAATGAGCTCGAATGTTATAACTATCATAACTTCGGCCACAAAGCTGCAAACTTCCATATGAAGAAGTACAAGGTAGATCCAAGGATAAATCATTTAGCTAGAAATGCCAGCACATGGAAAAAGAAAGATAGTGAAAAATGTGGTCTAGTACTTTCAACTCAAAAACAAAAAGAACCCTGGTATATAGAGAGTGGATGTTCCAAGCACATGAATGGAGACAAGGATAAGTTTCTATCTATAAGTAAAAGCAAAGAAGGAAATGTAATCTTTGGAAATGATGAACCAGGTAAAATCAAGGATAAAGGGATGGTGAATTTGAGTAATGGTAAAGGAAAATCCCAAGATGTTCTTCTTGTAGATGGGCTGAAACATAATTTTCTCAGTGTAAGTCAAATGTGTGACAGAGGATGTGAAGTGGTGTTCACTTCCAAGGATTGTAAGATAAAGTATGTAAAATCAGGACAAGTCGTGGCTAAAGGCATAAGGACAGAAAATAATGTATATGAGCTGAAAGAAGATAAAGAAGAGTGTCATCTAAGAAAACATGATGAAAGTTGGTTATGGCATAGGAGACTTGGACATATAAACTTTGACCACTTAATCAAGCTCAAAAATCTTGAGGCGGTAAAAGATCTTCCAAGAATATCAAAGCCACAAGACTCTGTGTAAACCCTGCCAAGTAGGAAAGCTAACCAGGACACAATTTAAATCCAAGAGCTCTACTTCAACAAAGAAACCACTCCAATTAGTTCATATGGATTTATGTGGACCATCAATACAGGAAAGCACAGGAAAGGAGAACTACTTTATGTTGATCATTGATGATCACTCCAGACTTACTTGGGTTACTTTTCTCAAAGAAAAAGCTGAAGCATTTGAGAAATTTAAAATATTTAAGGCTTTAACTGAGAATCAAACAGGAAATAGGTTAAAGGCAGTAAGATCAGACAGAGGAGGAGAATTTATGTCAAGTGATTTCAAGGAATTCTGTGATAAACATGGGATCAAGAGAGAATACACAATCCCAGGAACTCCACAACAAAATGGAGTAGTTGAGAGGCAAAACAGAACAGTACAGCAAATGGCTAGGTCAATTATGAATGAGAAGAACATTGGTCAAACTTACTGGGTAGAAGCAATACACACAACAGTCCATATTCTTAACAAAGCCCACCTCAAACCACATAGTGATAAGACACCTTATGAACTATGGTATGGATGACCTGCTTCAATCAAACACTTCAAAGTATTTGGGAGTAAGTTCTACATAAATAATAAAAATGAAAACCTTGGAAAGTATGATGACATGGTTGATGAAGGCATCTTCTTAGGATATGCTACCAATAGTAAATGATATTGATGCTTTAATAAAATATTGCATAAACTAGTTGATTGCATTGATTTAAATATTTATGGAGTCCCAGTAAGAGAGGTGAGCAATATTGAATCTAATACAAAGGACGTAGCTGAAATTGAAGATGAACAAGTCCAATAATCAGATGGAGAAGAGACACCTAGACAAGAAGATTCGAGACAACAATCAACATCAAATCCTTCCTCCATAATTACTCAAAAGAATCGTCCTGAAAGTTAGATAATTGGTGAGAAAGACAAAGGTGTACAAACCAGGAGAAGGATAATCAAAGACACCGAGCAATCACATATGGCCTTCATATCCATGGTGGAACCCAAGAACTTTAATGAATCCAGTAAAGACGTAAATTGGTTAAAATCAATGAATGAGGAACTGGACCAGAATGAAAAGAATGACACTTGGGAACTTGTTCCTAGGCCAACAAATAAAAATGTAATAGGATCAAAATGGGTCTACAAAAATAAGATGAATGAGAAAGAAAATATTGTAAGAAATAATGCTAGATTGGTCTGCAAATGATATGCTCAAATAGAAGGACTGGATTTTGATGAAACATTTGTGCCCGTAGAAAGATTAGAAGCTATCAGAATGTTCCTTTCCTATGCTTGTCATAAACAGTTTAAAATCTATCAAATGGATGTCAAGTCATTTTTTCTAAATGGAGATATAAAAGAAGAAGTCTATATGGAACAATCGGAGGATTTCCAACTGTTAGATAGCCCTGAATTTTTCTGCAAGCTGAAGAAAGCCTTATATGGGTTGAAACAAGCTCCTCGTGCCTAGTATTACAAATTGGATAAGTATCTTCAAGACAAAGGGCTCAAGAGAGGAACAATTGACAACAATCTATATATCAAAACAGAGGGTAATGATTTGTTCATTGTGTTGGTCTATGTAGATGACATCATCTTTGTAAGCAATAATGCTTCATTGGTACAATGGTTTTCTTCTGCTATGCAGTCTAAATTTGAAATGTCTATGATAGGGGAACTACCATTTTTCCTTGGTCTACAAATTACTCAGAGGTCTGAAGGATTATTTCTTTCTCGGGAGAAATATCTAAGAGAAACGTTGAAAAGGTTTCAAATGGAAGATTCCACACCTATGAGCACACCTATGGTCACTGGATGAAAATTAAGCAAGGATGATGACTCACCTGGTGTTCATCAAAGTTCATATAGGTCTATGATAGGCAGCCTATTGTACATCACAACATCCCGTCTGGACATAATGCATGTTGTTGGAATGGTAGGAAGGTATGAGGTTGCACTTAAACAAAGTCATTTGTTAGATGTCAAAAGAATATTCAGATACTTGAAAGGAACAATGGACTATGGCCTATGGTATCCTAGGAATCATAATTTTCAACTATATGTCTATTCAGATGTTGATTGGACTAACTGCATGGATGAAAGGAAAAACACTAGTGGAGGTGAATTCTTCTTAGGAGATTCCCTTGTATCATGGTTGAGCAAGAAGCAAGGTTCCATTTCCTTATCAACTACAGAAGCTAAATACATTGGAGCTGCCACTTGTTGTACCCAAGTATTGTGGATGATTCAGACACTTGCTGACTTGGAGGTAAAATATACTGCATTGATCACAATTCATTGTGATAATACCAGTGCAATCAGTGTGTCAAAGAACCATGTATTTCACTCCAAGACCAAGCATATACCCATCAAGTATCACTTCTTTAGGGAACAAGTGACCAACACTATTGTTTCTTTGCATTATATTCCATCCAAATATCAGATTGTTGATATCTTCACTAAACCGCTTGCAAAAGATCAGTTTGAGTATCTACGCCAGAAGTTGGGCATGACCCCATTATCAACCTAAGAGATTCCATCCTATCAGGGGGAGTATGTGATTGGTTGAATATCTAATACCTCCGCAAAGTAATGCAACATCTCAGGGGGAGCATGCTTTCTTTGGCATTGATGTCAAAGAGGGAGAAAAGAAGTGGTCTGGATGCTATAGTTGGAGGTCCAAGCAGAATAGCGCAACCTTTTAGTGTTTCCATCAATGCCAAAGGGGAAGATTGTTGGCATGTTTTATAGGAAGCGCGTGCTTGTCATTGATGGAAAGAACAACAATGAACCAAACCTCGAGATCATAAAAGACGAGAAAGCTCAGAAGGGATGGTGGTCCATAAGTGCAGATGAGGTCCAAGAAATAGACTCGCAGGAGGAGCAAAGGTCGAGACTTTTGAAAAATTATAAAACCTTCAAAGTCGTAGAGATCAGAATCTCAGGAGGAAGAGAGACAGTGGTCATTGGATCACCAATCCCGAATACCCGATGAACATTAGATCAACATCCAGTGACCATAGGAAGCGCAGAGGAGAAGTACAGATCTTATCCGTTGGATCTGAGTGCCGAGGATCAATAGTCGTTGGATCTAGAAATAAATGCAAGAAGTTTAAGCCTTTGATGAGTGTAAGAGAGTGGACTTGTCAAAGTCTCGAAGTCCCTAAGTAAGTAGGGACCATCCATCATCAAGACTGACAGGTGACACACGATCCTCAACTCCGGAGCAAATCACTTCGAGGATTTTTCAGTTTGAGACTTGAAAAACACAAAGTCCTAAGAGATGGAGAGCTGGAGTAAACGACAGTCGTCAGATCATTTTGAAGTGGAAGGATAGGATAAGCTAGAAAAGGAGCATCGTAGAAATATCGAGTCATCGATCTGAGAACATGATCGACGAACAACGTTTAGTTTGAGTCTAAAAGTTGCAAGGAGGTTATTGTTCGGGGATTCTCACTTCAGAAGAATTGGCGATTTGAAAAGTTGAAATACCCGAAGTCTCGAAGGTTGAAAGTCCCGAAGTGAATGAGTATCCATGTCAGCAAGACTATGTTAGCAAGGACATGTGACACAATCAGACAATGACAAGTGTCAAGTTGATTTGGCACTTTAGGTACGTGCAAATCACAAATCCGAGTGACACGTGGTAGCTACTAGCCTCATGACACATCATCAAGTGACGTAAGTAAGTGATTTCACTCCAGGAGTTTTACTTCGAGAGTTTTACCACCAGCATATGCCCTAAGTCTTGAAGTCCCGAATGCCGAAGTCCCGAAATGGATACGAGTCATTCGATCTGAAGATCACTTTGGATGCATTCTCAATCGCTGATCTAGTACAGTGGAAGGACAGTGTAAGTGGAAGTGTTAACCGACATCAAGCGGTTTCCACCGCCTATGAATTATTCAGTAGGTGACCACTCTGGAGGAGAATGAAGCAATGATCATCTTAAAGTCCTGAAGTGCCGAAATCACTTATGATCGTTGATCGTGCAGGAGGGTATGTGTCAATGGATAGTGAATACCAAGCGAAACTACTCCGGGAAAATGTGAAGGAGAAAGGTTTGATATTGTTGAAGGCCGAAGTCCTAGAGTGGAGGATAGCGGTTGGATTAAAGAGGAAATGCGTCAGTGGATTGTCATCTCTGGGAAAAAGAAAAGGAAGGATGAAAGAAAGTTGAGAGTTGAGATTACCGAACCCAAAATACCCGAAGGGATTGTGACCGTTGATCTAAAAAGGACATGCGTCGTTGGATCGTGGACTCTGGGTGAAATGCTTTGGGAGCAAGCAGAGTTTGAGAATCAAAACTCCTGAAGCCCGAAAGGTGGAATCGATCTCGTTCGTTGGTTTGGAGGGCCACATGTCACCTGATCATTGAGATCATGCGTGGACAGATGAAATAAGGCAGGAAAGGAAGATAGATCGGAGTCGTTGATCGAAGGAGCACCGTCAATATCGTGAGATTGATGGTCCCATTGCATTGCAGGGTCAGAACATGCCCAAGTCTTAATTTTTCATGAGCAAGCCACAATTGAAACAACAGTTTTGGAGAAAGGGTACGTGGTAGCTGGAGGTGGATTGCAAGGAGAAAAACAGTTGATCGCAAACCACTCTTGGACGCACCCACAATCGTTCGCCTATGCAAGGACGTAGATTGAGGTCACATGCCACAGGGGATAACATGAAGAGAGAACGTGCCCACAATCATTTGGTCACGAGAGACCATCGCCCAAGGTCATAGCAAGAAACAGATCTAGCACTCACAAGACCGAGTTCGGGAAGAACCTTTTGAATAGGCGTTTGGCCACCATCGGTGGTCACGTGAAGGAAGAGGCTTAGAAGCCAAAGAATCCAAAGACGACTGATTGTAACTGACAGAGAAGACGAAGAGTTGCGACTGCCAGAGAAGCCAAGGAATCGCAGGCTAACGCCCACTGATAATGAACACTTCATCATAATTGCCAGAGAAGACGAATAGTTTCTACGATAATCATGTAGAGGACTCGGCGTGTGAAAGACATACACAACAAAGAAGAGGTGGGGATCGGGATTGTGGGCGAGGCTGGGGGAAATATGAGACGCAATGAACAACCCGAAGGGCAGAACGACGATGCAATGAAGAGAATGCAAAGGCATAGGGCTTAGAATGCATATGGCGCACAGAGCATAAAAGGCAGAGGAACAAAAAGCACGGGAGAGGCGAGTAGGAGGACATTAATGCAGGCAGAGCAGAGTAGTGTAATAGACCAGTGATGAGACTGGTAAGCCATCGATATTCATTGTATCACTATAATATATTTCAGTAAGCAGATATTTATATTTCAGGGTGGTAGGGAGGTGCTAGGGAGGACTGTTGTCCTCATAGTTTCAAGTGGGTGCTTGAACATGAGAAGTTGTAGCTTCCATCTGG
>ML777144.1:89407-112150 GCA_009831015.1 Picea engelmannii
TCTTCCTCTAATTCAGTTGTACTTGATGAAAGAACCGAGTCGATGCACATTGTGAGCACAACATTGGAGGATTTGAATGTAAAGGTAGCAATCTACTCGCCCTTGTTGCAATCTTGTGAAAAGGGATCTAGGGAAAGTGTTAAAATATATTGGAATAAATGTCACTCCTTAATATCATAATTGGAAGTATTTTGAGTGTTACACCACTTATCATATATTTCTACTTTTTCTAATTGTTCTTACTCATCTAGCCTTCTTTTGTTTGTATAGTTGGTTTTTTAGACGATGAAATATTTTATGGACTATATTTAGCTTTCTTCTTAGAAGTGTTATACAAATGAGTATATTCAAATCTTCATAATTATAAATTAACTATACAAATATATATTAAATATCACTTGCATAACTACGATTTAAACTTTAAACTTATGATTTGATAACATAAATACAATGAAATTCTTTTCTTCTTAACCATTAAATCCATTCAACATATACATTATTAAATCCATTCAACTTATACATTATTAAAGCAATAAATACACACCAACTCAACAACAATATGGGCCAAAAAGTACTGTAAATTAATTAAAAAAACATATATTAATATGCATATTGAAAACGATCGATCTCAAGAGTGTAAGGCGTTGACTTTCCATATGATACAATTTATAGGCTGTTTCTCCTTATACGGCGCTTGCGTTGCACCGATTTATTATATAAATAGAAGTGAGAAAGGAATCCCATAATCATCTGGAAATTGATAGGAAAGGAATCATAGAATCATCTAGAAATTCATTTTCATTTTGCTGCAAGCCTGCTTCTCAAATCCTTTCTCAGAATCTTGCCGGACGGCGACTTGGGAATCGCATCCACAAAGTACACTGTGTGTATTTTCTTGTAGAAAACCACCTGCTTTGAGACGAAATCCTTGATTTCCTGCTCGCTGATCTCGGATTTCTTCACCACGAACGCCACCGGAACCTCGCCCGCCTCTTCATGCTTTTGACTGTAACCAAAACAGTAATTGAAATTTTTAGATTGCTTGGTTCCATCTATAATGTTGTTACAGTGAAAATTGTTGTGAAGTTTGAAAAATTATTAGTTTTCTCATTCTAAATATTGAAATCACAACGTCTGGGAAACAAATTTTTTAAATAAAAAAAATTATTTTAATTGAAAGAGATATTATGAGTCAGCATTGAGCATTGCAGGTGGACTTACGGAATGACTGCTGCGTCAGCGATTGACGGATGGGCGACAAGTAAAGCTTCCAGCTCAGCAGGAGCCACCTGGACAAACAAATAGAACTTTTACAATCCGGCAAATGACAGAAACACGATACGACAGGCGATTTTGTGGGAGGCAGGGAATGGAGGTGTACCTGGAAGCCCTTATATTTGATGAGCTCCTTTACTCTGTCGACTATGAAGATTTCTTCGTCATCATCAATGAAGCCGACGTCGCCCGTGTGCAGCCACCCTTCTTCATCGATGGTTGCGGCAGTGGCTTCCGGATCGTTCAGATATCCTTTAATGGCGGATATTAGGGTTAGATATTTATGATACAGAGGCTTCAGGGCAAGTAAGATTAAGTAAAAGAAAACATACCTTTCATGATCTCGGGTCCGCGGATGCAGATTTCGCCGGCTTGATTGTGCGGGAGAGACTGGCCGGTTTCTGTGTCGAGGATCTTTATTTGAGCGTTCCGGACGACTGTTCCGCAGGAGCCAGATTTGACGGGGAAAGCCTCCTTTGCGAAGGCTAGGTTCATCGCCAGCACTGGGCCTGCTTCTGTCATGCCGTAGCCCTGAAAAATCAAACGAACTGGGCGTGTTAGAAGCAAAATCAATTGGGGTATTGGGAAGGGAGAGAAGGGGTTTCGGATTGCCGACCTGCCCAAAAATGGCCTTGGGGAAACGCTCTCTGAGGGCGTCTTCGAGCTCCTTCCCGAGAGGTGCAGCGCCAGACATTATTATCCGGACGGACGAGACATCGTATTGGGAAAAATTGGGGCTCTTTGTGATGTCCAAGACGATCGGGGGCACAATTGGGGCAACTGTAACCTTATATCTCTGGATCAGGTCCAGACATGTCGTCAGGTTGAATTTCTGCATAATCAGTGTCGCGGCCCCGGCTCTGAGCGCGCAGAGGAGAACCGAATTGAGAGAGTAGATGTGGAAGAGAGGCAAGACACACAGAATCACGTCCTCCGAATGGAAATACAGATTGGGGTTCTCACCGTCGACCTGCTGCGCAACGCTGGACACCAGGCCCTTGTGCGTTAGCATTACGCCCTTGGGGAGCCCCGTTGTTCCGGATGAATAAGGCAACGCCACGACGTCGTCCGGCTGGATTTCCACGGACGGGCACTGTGTTTCGTCCGCTTCGGTCAGAACGGAAATATGTTTGCAACCCTCCTTGGGAGCACCGTCGATGGTGATAACGATCAGATCGTCGCTCTGTAGATCGGTTAATTTGTCAACATAAGCCGACTGGGTAACTATGATGCGCGCGCCCGCGGCCTTGGCCTGCTTGGCGATCTCGGCCGGCTTGTAGAAAGGATTGGCCGTGGTCACGATGGCGCCCCGCACAGACGCCCCCATGAACACGAATGCGAATTCGATGCAATTCTGAAGGAGAAGCATGACCACCTGCCCCTGCTGCAAGCCCAGGTTGGCCAAACCGGCGGCGACCTTTCGGGAAATCAATTCCACCTCTGCAAAGCAATAGGTTTTGTCGGTCGCTCCGTCGATCAAGCAGGGCCTGTCTGCGAATTCCGCCACTCTCTCAAAACAATATGAATGAAGAGACAGATGGTCGGAGATCTCGATGTCGGGAAGCTTCGATCTGTAGAGATGCTCGACGTTCTGAGTTCCGTTGGCCATGGCGATCGATAACTAAAAATCCCTCTCAATTCAATCGATCCGAATCCAAATCTGGTCAGGTTTTGCGCACAGAGAGACCCAGAAAGGGGGAAGACGTGTCTGGTGGATGTAGCCCGCTGTAAGAAGAATTGAATGAGCTGGGGGCTACTGAAGAAGGACGCAAAGGCCGGCATTTTATATTGCATTTCCTGAACAGTAGATTGTCTGAAATGCCGGCCTGGAAATGTTGGTGAGGAGTCAAGTGGCGTATGGTTGAATAATAGGCAACCACGGCAATCGATCGATTGAGTGGGTGGGGGTTCCCGTGGCCACCAACTCTGGTGATGTGAAGGAGCGGTTGGACTTTTGACGGGGATCTGACATTTTCCATTGACGTCTACGTTACTACCTACCCCCGAAAACCCCATTTCTACAACTCGCCGTCTACCTACCCCCTCCCGGCTGGGCCGACACCCGCCTTCGCTCGCCCACCGCTTCATTGACTGACCACCGAGACATCTCACTCGCTGTCTTGTTCCAGTTCACACGAGGATAGATTTGGTTGGATTAAACTAAGAAAACTGTTTAGCCAGTAGAGGCACAGAAATCCACATGATCAGCATAAAATTTCCCAAATTCCCAAATAGTGGAGTTGCAACTATGAAACTAGGAAATGAGTAAATGAGTTTCGAACTATGGAATTAGGAATGTGCTTTGGATAGTTGTAGTTGTTTTAAGAAATGATTTTTTTTTTGGAATTTGGTGATATAAATTTATATTAATCAATTTTTTTTTTTGTTTAAAATTTATTTTGTTCAAAATTTATTTTGTTCAAAATTTATTTTGTTCAAAATTTATTTTGTTCAAAATTTATTTTGTTCAAAATTTATTTTGTTCAAAATTTATTTTTAATGTAAAAATGAATTCAATATATTGAAAATTTAGAAAATATTTAAATTTTACAACTTTAATTTTAAATAAATATCTAAAAAAAACTTAATTTCGTAGAATCTTTATGTTCAAATTATAAAAATAAGAATGAGATTCGAACAAGGAATGCGTTAATTAGAGGAGGAACTCATTTTCTTGGAGGTAAAGTTTCAGCTTCGTTTATGTTCCTTAATTTAATTCTTGTAATTAGCATCATTTTAAATTTGCCAACATCTTTAAGCAAAGATTTATGTGTAAAGTTTTTATAATGCTATAGAATATGATTATGATTTTTCATAAAAAAAAAAATTATTAGAAAAGAGAATATGTGAATTTATTTATTAATGATTTTAATTTTTAAATTAAATAATAAATAAAGTTATTGTTTTTAAAAATTCTCTATAACTTAATATAGAAAGATGTACATATAACATAACACAGTAAAATAATAAAAAAAATCTACAAAATAATAAATTAATAATAAAATAATAAAAAACATTTATATGTATATAAATGAAAAAACATATGTAAACAACAAGTAATCAATTGACACAATAATCAAACCATGTAAATAATACCATCAACATAGGATCTATCAAGTCCTAGATGGATCAAATCTCTAGAAGTGCAAACTTTTAACCTTTCCTCAAGTTTTGCACTCTAAAAAAGGTTTTCACCTCTCGAAAATGGATCCCTTTGGACACTTGATAAATCTTGGATTAAGATGAATCTATACTGATTTTTATTAAGTGAACTTATAAATTCTATTAAAATTATTATTAAAAACTGAAGATAATTTTAATTAAAAAGAATGTTAGTTTACCTTTTTTTTTTTAATACAAGTGTTCCAAACACATTACTCATATAAAATAAAATAGATACCATTAAGTATTGCAACACATTACACATATAAAATAAAATAAATACCATTACGTATATAATTAATGTATATGTCATTTATTATCTTGTAAAAAAAAACTTCAATCTTTTTCTTTCCTCTCCCCTCCTTTTTAATTTTTCATGCATTCTTTGTGAAAAAGGATCCTAATTGTCTACCTTTAATTCCTTATTATAATTAGTCATGAAACTACTGCATTCCCTTAAAAGAGATAACAGGTCTACCTATAACTAAAAAATCGAGAGATCCGAAAGTGAAGAGGGGAGCAATTCCTTATTATAATTATTCATGAAACTGCTTCATTCCCTTAAAAGAGACAACATGGACAACTTATGTCCTCAATGAGAAAATCCTAGTATGCTTGTTTTCCGCTTTATCCTTCAAGATAGGGAAAGGTTCCCCAAGTGGTAGTTTTGGACAAGTAGGATTAGCCTTCTTAAAATCTCGTGTTTACTGGTTTTCTTCATCATTTTTCTCTTATTCGACTAGTGGAAATGTCCAACTTTTTTATTTAGATTTAGCCCATTTTTTTTTGTGAAGAGTGGGCTCATGCATGAGAGCAATAATCTTCTAAATGTCCTAGAAGATGACAAATCCGACATTGGAATGTTTTATATTCATAATCTAAGACTCAAGTCCATCTAAATTTTTTCCACTTGAGAATCATTTTGTCCAAAAGACCCTTACTGAAGCCAATTTTAACACAAAGTCAAGCATATGTGCATAGTCCAACAATAGCTCTATCAAAATCCATTGTTGTGTCACTTCGCAAAGTATTTACAATATCCTCTATAACTAAGATATTACTAGAAATGTAAGAAAAAAGTGGGAAGACAAACTCAAATTGGCATCCAAGTAACATATATAGAGCTTGGATCAAGTTATGAAGACCAAGGAGTTATAAATAGTCTTATGTTTCCCTAAAACTAGGGACTCTTCTGTAAAACTTTCTTATAATCAGTGTGATAAAAACACTAAACTATAAAAGAAACCCTTGGAATAGAGAAATATCTCATAATTATTTGTCCAAGTCAAGTTTGTCACGTGTTAACTTACTCCTTGATATAATAATATTTTTCAATACCTTGGTATTAACATTACTTTGATGTCATGCTTTGTGGGTTTTCTTTGGCTTGTGATTGTTATCTATGTGATGTTCCTTGATCTTCTAGTGTAATCTCTCAATGAATGTGATCTATTATTTTTTCACTTTGGTACTAATATCACTTACATGTCAAGCCTCATGGGTCATTTTTTACTTGCGGTTGTTATCTATGTGATGTTCCTTGGTTTTCTAGTGTAAATCTATCAATGAATGTGACAGTCTCATTTCTTCAATTTGGCACTAACATCACCCACATGTCATGCCTCGTGGGTCATTTTTGGCCTATCAATGTAATGAGTGTATATGGAGGCCATGACCCTCCTACTAAAATAATGCTTACTTGGTCTCCCACTACTACTTTTTGGGATGTGTTGTATGATAATAAACAATGAATGATAAACAATAGGATACATCAAGTTTAATGTTTAACATTTGTACACCTCCAAAATCTCATCTTTTCCATACTTTATTACTAATGAAATGGTTCCATATTATTTTTGTTATTTTTTTGTATTTTTGAAGGTGGCAAAACCTATCATAATTGAGTTGTAAAACGACAAGGAGGATAACGATCACTAGCTACTATATGCGATGCAAGTTGACTCATCATAGTTGTTCAAGGAAAACCATGTCACCTGAAAGGACCGACTAGTGGTCCATAAGAGGGTATACTTCCACTCCTTCCAAATGTCGTTGGGTTTTGTGCCAGTAATTTGTTTCCTTAAGTCTGAGGAAGAGGAACTCTTAACCAATCAAAAGTAGTTTTAGGTCTTACTCCAAGACCAAAAAATAATTTTAGCCTAAATAGTATTTGCAAGAAAACCAGAATCCCTTATAATCATTGTTGTGGCTACCTCAAATGAAATTGTATTCTTTCTATTAACATTTAGCCTTAGTCCTATACATAAGACCATATGTTAATCTCGATTGTAATTTAATATGTTACCCAAACAATAACAATACCATATTATTTATTCTTTAATTTATAATTATTTGTTATCTTGTTATCATACATATGTGTTGAGTACGCATATTATTCACATGTATAACAACGGTGAGATAAAAGAATTTATACACATTATCCATCCGAGTTTGGTAATTGATTTGAAAGTAAAATCTTTACTAATGATGTGACAATGGCATATCCTAACATGGTGTGAACTTAGGTAATGTATCCGTAAATGTTGGCCATTTCCTCATGCTGATGTGAGCATGAGGTGGTGCCTCCATCAACATTGGACATAACAACGGAGGTGGTGTCTCCATCAACATTGGCCACAACCCTATAACAATGCATGAAAGAGTAGGAAGATAAGTAGTTTGTGAACACCCATTATGAATAGCATTTGATAACGGGATTCAAAATGCTATATTTTTTTATTATGATTTTGATTGGAATTTGACAAAATATCATTATCAAAATGTTAATGGATTGGGTTATTTTAAATTTTTTTTATAAAATTTAGATAGATTGAAAGGACCTATAACAAAAGTTTGTTATAAGTATGTTTTAAGTAAAGTAATTATATATTTTTAATTATTATTATTAGTATATATTTTTAATGGACGAAGGGGATTGGTGAAGTGGTTCATGGAAGGGAATACATGAAGAGAAAATAATAATCTTGTTTATCTCCATTGTATAATTATGATTAAAGTAATTTTTTTTTTATCAAGTAATGAGTGGAGGATTCTTTTTAGTAAGGATCTGGTGGTAGATAAATGCTCAAAACACTTAAAAGGTCATTCATGTTGTTGAAGACAATAATTATAATGTCATAGGAAGAAAGATTATAGAGTACAAATAGAAGCTCATAGTAAGCAAATCTTGTGCCAAAAGGAACATTTTATCTAATAACAAATGAGCATAAATTTCATGCATGATCAAAGTTATACAATGATCCAAGTTTCGTGCATGGTGAAATAATGGCCTTAAGGGTTTTTCCCAATTCTGAATATATCTAGATCGTGAAAAAATTGATCAAAGTTATGGATTGACGAGATCTCGAACTTCTTGTATCGCTAGATTCTAACAACCAATGGGACGTTTGCTACAAGATTAGATGGCTTTGCATCTCATCATCAAGTTAATATGGGATGTTTTTTTATGGAAAAAAATAGACCATGTATAAGTGCTTTGACCTCCCTCATACTTATGTCAAGCTTACATATACATCCACTTTCAACCACTAAGTCCACCTTATCCAACACAAAATGGATGGGCATAATGAAATCTCAAGTTACAAAGAAAGTAGTGGAAATTTGCAAGTATTGTTGCAAATTAAAAAGGAAGGAATTGACAGAAAGCAACATCAATGCACAACAATTATCATAGACTTAAGAGTCTTGCCCAAATTTTTTTGTTTCGTCATTTCCGATCATGTGGTATTGCATTGCCTTGGATATAGTGGCTTGACCAACATATGCCTACTACAACTAGGCTATGCCTCTCCACTTAAAGTCTACCCATAACTTTGCTTTAAGATACAATAGTTAGATGCACCAAGTCCTACTCAACTTAGATTACCCAACAGTGACACTAGGCAAATGACCCACTACAACCTTAAAACATTCCATACCAATACTTATACTTAGAAAATTTCACAACTTAGCCAACGAGCATACATGGAACAACAACATTCAATAGACACAAGCTAACCATAGAACCCAAATATGGACGGGCACTAAGGCAAGTGCATTAACTCTTTGTTATATAAAGAATGTTACAAGTACAATAGAGGAGTGCGACCAATATGCATGTGGCTCATTTAAAAACTACAATTACAATGGAAAGCATCCAATCAACTATCCATCCAACCCCTGAAGCATCCATAGGCCTACCTTTTGCAATTCATGTCTTCATCTTGTTCACTTAGCCAATGCAAGTTGACATGCGATGCCAAACCCTTGAACAAAACAATCACAAACCTCCTTGATGACACCTTGCAACTCTCACCTATGTCGATGCCTTAGCTCAATGAAGGATCCACATACTTATACGAGCCTTACCATTCACTATCACATTTTTCTAAGGGGACCCAAGTTCACCTCAAGCCAATCATTCTGTCTTGCATTAGGTCCACGTACAAGTCATCTCAAGTCAACCTAGTCATATCATCCTCTCATATAATCTTGTCTACAAGGTCATCTCAAGCCCATCGAGGTCACCTCGTCATTCCATCTGTCTGTGCCCAAGTGCACCCAAGTGTGATGACGTGTTTGGTCACGTCTCATCAGTCCAAGGGAAACTTCCACATGTTATGGGGAAAGTCACTCCTTTGGGTCCACATGTTTAAATTGATTTTCCAAGGCATCCCAAATTTTGGATATGGGTGTAATACCCCTAGGTTGAACCCCAATTGTACATATAATTGTAATTGTACTTTACATATAAACTGGTGAGTTGAAGGAACAAGATCTTTGGTTTGGCTATGCACACATTGAGTCAGTGCGTGTGAATCTTGTACCAAAGGAGTGCGCACAGTTTAAAATGAACATAGCATGCAATTTAATGTATTTAGCGCACACATGTGTAAGTGCGGGAGGATGGCGCACTAAAAGAGGAACACCTCAATGTATACAACGCACACCAGTGTAAGTGTGCAAGGATGGTGCACTAAAAGAAAAATGCACGTATCCTAGAATTCCATGAACACCGACTTAGTGCACGATTTTGGAGGCCAAATATCCTTTTGTATATATGTCATGTTATAATGCACACTTGTGTAAGTGCGTGGGGGTGGCACACTAAAAGAAGAGTGCACACATCCCAAAAGTTCTGCGTGCACTGGATTAGTGCACAATCTTTGTGTTTTTGAGGCTAGTGAGCATGGATGCAAAAATATCAGTACTTCTGTATTGAGAATGTAAATATAATCACATGCAAATATAATGAAAATACATCACTGCGACATACCAAACACGTAAAAAAGTATGGGGGCTAACTCCACTAGTTGACATTAAGGGGGCTAAGTTAAGGGGGGGATTAAACCCAAAGGAATATTATATTAATATTCCTTAAAGTATAAAGCATGGATATTATTTTATCCTAAGTCCAAAGGAGGGGGGACATGTGGACCAAAGACAATTCTCAATGTGACAAGTGTCAAGTTGGGAACATGCATCCAATAGTTGGGACTTAGTACATTTTGGGGGACTCGATTAGGGGGGGGGATCATGACCCTACTGTTACTATCATCGGACCTTGTTGTAACTATCATCAGTACCCTGTTGTTACTGTCACAAATACTTGTGCATTGATTAAATTGGAGAGTTGGACTGGAGAGGCAGGTTGTCAGGCCCGTAGGACATTGCATTCTCTCCAGTTGAGAGAATTGCAAGGAATTTTTTTCTTGAGGTACCAAACTGCAGCGATAGGGCTCTGAGACTTCATGTCTGACCTGTTGCTGAAGCCCTGGAAGGGAAGTGGGAAGATGAAGGACTTTGATCAGAGAAGGAGCACACTTCCTAGGATGGGACAGGCAAGTGGGGAATGAGGGAGTCACATGTGACTAAGTTACCTGTGATTAAGTTTCCTGTTGACTGGGATACTTTAATTGGGTTAGGAAACCTTATACCGATGGAGTTTAGCCCAAGCTCGAGGGTGACCCACTGCTGAGAGTTATGAGCAGTGTGGTCTAAGGCTGGGAGGAACATGGAAGGTTTGCATGTAGTTGATGTCCTTTAATAAAATATAAGTGTCAATTGTGTGTTAAATCATGTGTTGCAGTAATAATTGTGCATTTGATTTCATGCGTTTATTCTATTTTATGCTGCATGTATATTTCTGTTATGATTATGTATATAAATGTGCATTGGAGAGTGTATTTCAATGTTTAATTAGTATTTGAGTTAGTATCAAATAAAAAAAATTTAATTGATGGTAATGGAGACATTACAATATGGTATTAGAGCCTAGTTTTCAACACTGAGCCTGGATGGGGCAAGTTAGCATAATATCGAAGCCGATTCTCACAGAGAATTGAATTTGAGAGTGGTCAAATTTCAAGTTATTGTGTGTACATGACGGAAATTAGAAGACATTGAGTGGAATTGGGGGAAAATCCCAATTTTTGTTGTTAAATTCATGGAGAATTTGGGGGGAATTTGGTTAAGTGATGAGATATCCTTAATTTTAATCCATGTTTAAGAAAATTCAAACTGGAATTGGTCAAATTTGAAGTTACAAAGAAGTCACGACAGATTGAGTAGAATTGTTTGAATAAAATTTTCAATCCGTGAATGAATTTGGGAAAATTCACAACCAGAATATCAACCAGCGTCGCAAAAAAAAAATTGTTGTTGCAAAGGTTGAATTTGGGTATATTGGAGTGAAATAGGGAAAATTTCATGGTTGTAGAATGTCCATGGTGGGAAATTGGGTGAAAATTGAGCAAAAGCCCCCATTTCTACATCAAAATTATGGAAAAAATAGTTAAGCATCGAAAATATTTGTGTGCACTAAGTAGTAGTGATGCACAGAAAAATAAAGGTGCGTAGGTGTGCACATTAAAATTGGGTACTGCGCTGTGCAGAGCCAATGATGTGGAAAAAATAGTGTTGTGCAGGTGTGCACACTAAACATTTGATGTTGTGCATAAAATAATGGTGCACGTGGTATGCACACTAAATTTTGGCACTGTGTTGTGTATAACTAGTGGCATGCGCAAAATATCGGTGCGCGACACAAAAGTTGTTCTCAATAGATATTGGTGCGCGACAGAATAATGGTGCATAGACAATATTGGCATGCAGTGTGAACACACTAAACCTTGGCATTGTGTGGTGTGGTTCTTGCAGTGCGCACAAAGTATTGGTGCACGACACAAAAATTGTGCTCAGTAGACATTGGCGTGCGACATAAAAGTATGCACACTAGATATAGGTTCGCGGTGCATGCACTACATTTTAGCATTGCATGTGAAAAGTTGCCGCATGCTAATTATGGTTTATAATTGATAAGTAGTGCGTGTAAAGTTGACTGGGCAGTTAATTTCCCAAGAAATCAGAAGAAAGAATTGTGATGCTTTATGGAAACAAAATTGTATATAATTTCATGAACTTGTTAAATCGTTTAGCCTAAAATATTTTGTTGGCTGCACATTTTGCAGAGTTAACAACATTTAGATCAGAACATGATCAACACAAGTTTAGAATCATGGAAGATGTGCAGGGAGTTTACAACCATGAAGAAGAAATTAGAGGAATGTATGTCCATATGGGTAATGAAGGTACAAATTCGAATGGACATGGAGAAGGTAAGGAAGAAATCATGAACTTGGTATGATCCAGGAGGATCTCGGTGGCCACTCACCTTTTCCAACTGGCTAAAAATATTTTTTTGGCAACTTACTAATTTTAGCAATTTTTCGGCTCCTGAACTTCTGGGGCCATTTTGAGGGCCTAAACGACATTTTTTTTTCGTGATCGGACACCTCAATGTTGTTGAAATCTCTCATTGAGCCCCATAATGAACCTCCTCGACAATACCTTTCCAATGAGCTATCGTGCGCCCTAAACGAAGATCGTATGCAAAAGTTACGACCCCGGGAAATTGATGTACTAACTTACCCCAATGGGGCCCACATGAATTTTAGCACTTCATCTCCTAAGGTTAGGATTTTGGATGTCTAGGGTTTTGGAATTCATGTTTATTACAAAAATTCCTTCAGAACCTCATTGTACTCATCTTCTTGCGAATGAGTGTAGCTGTCACATCTCTTCTCAAAGATAAGCTGCCACCATTCTAGCAAGCTTGTTTTGAGTCTGCATTTTATAGTTTTCAACATATTTCTTATTTAATATAAGTTAATTTTTATTGTATATCTGTTATTTTTCAATGTGTCTCTGTGTTAATATTATAAATATGTGGTTTTATTTCATTCCGCTCATAAATCCGGATCATGGTAGAGACCATAAAAAATTTGCAAAAGGATGTCTCGAGTTATAAAGATGATAATGAGAGGATTATGAAAGACAAGGGCAACAGGAATACTTCAACATCAAGTTAATGAAGAGGTTGGACAAAATAGAGAATAAGATAGATAAGGAGATTGAGTCAAGTAGATATGGGAGCCATAAGTCTCATGCTAAGAGGAGAAGAACAAGAAGTGTTGGCAGGCATCATCATCACTCTCCAAGGCATTCAACTAGGAGAGCACACAACAGTTCAAGTCCATCCCCTATCAGGAAGCATAAGAAGAGGTCTAGGGTGGATGAGCTACAGAGGGAAATGAACAAAATCAAGACTCCTAATTTGTATTGTGAACACAAGAAGGATGAGGATGCAGAGACATGGTTGTTAAACACGAGGAAGTATTTTCAGTTGGATAATTACTCTTCACAGGAAGAAGGTAGAATTGCTATTTATCAGCTCAAGGGAAAAACATAAATGTGGTGGGACCAATTTGTGTAGGTACAACACATTTATGAGAAGAAGGTGACTAGGAGGGAATTCAAGAGGTAATTTCAAAGGAAATACTTGACTAAGAGATACTATGATAAGAAAATGAAGGAATTCTTTGAACTAAAGATAGGGAGTATGACCATAGATGAGTATGAAAGGACATTTTTAGAGCTGCTGAAATATGTTTCCTTCATCAAGGATGAGAAAGTTAAGATTCAAAGATATTTGAGTGGGTTGCCATCATTTATCAGAGATAGGATACAATACGATGATCCCAAAACATTGGAGGAAACTATAAGAAGGGCTAAGTGCCTTTATGATTAGCATAAAGGGAGAGTAACTTACCAAAAATCTTGGTGATCTGGATTTAGGAGAAAAACGAACCGAATACAATAAACATAGAGATATGAAGAACAACACAGATATCCAGTGAACAATATATTCTATTGAATAAATGAAATAGGATGAAACTGTAAAACTGTAGAACTGAAACAATTGCTCAAATGGTGGTAGCTATCTCTGAGAAGAGATGTGGCTGCTACGCGCATCCTTATGAGAAGAATGATTACAACGAGGCTCCAGAGGAATTTTTAACAATACTCATGAATTCCAAAACCCTAGGCATCCAAAAACCTAACCCTAGGAGATGAAACGCCAAAAGTTATGTGGGCCCCTATGGGTAAATTGGTACCTCAACTTCTTGGGGTCATAAAGTTTGCATACGACCTCCACTTTAGGCACGTGATAGCCCGTTGGAAAGGTCTTTTCTAAAGCTACACATTACACCATCAAACTTTGGATTTGTATATAGTTTGACTGTGGTGAGCCAAAAAAACACTGTTTAGGGCCCCAAAATGACCTTGGAAGTACAACAAGATATGCTGACATGAAAACATACAAAATAAGCCAATTGGATTAAGTGGTAGGCCACCAGTATCCACCTGGAATATGTGTAGGGATTCAGACAACCCCAGAAGTGTAGAACCCACAATTACAAAAAATTACAGAAGAACGTGTTGAACTAAAAACTGTCAAGAGGAGCCAGTTGGAATAGGTGGGTGGCCACCAATATCCACCTGGATCACTTGGGAAGAAAAGAAGAGAAGCAAGATGGAACAAATGAAGAAGGGAACTAAGACACCATTGTTAAGAAATAACTCTCAAGGACAACCAACTTCTAAATAATCCAAAATGACAGAGTCATTGGGAAAAACACCAAGGCAACCACATATTCAATGTTGGGGTTGTAATGGAGATCATATGTACAAAGATTTCCCTCACAGAAGTGAAAAATTGAGGACTGTTCACAATGTACAACAAGCTGAAAGAGTGGAGGACATGGGAAGAAATCTACCTAAGATCTATGTAGACATGGACAACAAGCAAGCTGAATTTTAGTCACATATTATTGAAGTAGAAGGTAAGATCAATAACCATCCCATTGCTATTTTAATCGATTCAATAGATAGTCATAGTTACCTAGATCCTAAGTTGGTGGAGGAATTTCAATTTCCAAGAAGCAAGCTTGGAAAACCTTGGATGGTGTAGCTAGCTACAGGAGCTAAAAAAAAAAATTAATGAGATGGTTAAGGCTTATCCAATGAACATGAATGGACTGAACACCAGGGAAGATTTGAACATCATACCTTTAGGTTCCTATGAATTCTTGTTGGAACAGGGGTAGACCCAGGGTTCAATGCTACAACAACACACCAACAAAGCCCTAACTACCGGCCCTTTCGGCAACACTTGCGAAGCAAATGAAGTCTCACCCGAGGTAGAGGCAAGGGTGGTTGCAAGACTCAGGTGTCAGCAACCTTAGCTGGGACACAGATCTATGATTGTACTACTTAATAAATCACTTAGCACTGTCAGTTCCTCAATATGAAATCAACATCTACTTTGCTAATAAAACAGGGCTTCACAACATCCACACTAATATAACGTATTTAAGCACTTAGCATCAATAGATAGGTCAGATCTAGCAGATCAAGCACTCAACACATTCATACAGATCAGATCTAACATTCTTATACATCATTAGCACTGAGCATAAGCGTATCTATCTAATCATCTCTAAGCACTTAGCAAAAGAAGATATAAACACATCCAGACAAGCACAAAGCAAGACAACACTTTGTTTACGTGGTTCACCCCCACCCGAGGGCTACGTCCACCAACTCTTCTTATTTATTATTTTCATTCAATCGGTTACAAGCACAGAGCCATCAAAACTCTACTTTGCACATGACAGAAGATCTGCGCAGGTCGCTAGATCCTTCTTCCTTGCGTTACAACACTCAACTTTCCACAATCTGTTACAAGGACATGCACTTAGCTCTACAATTCTCTTACAGTCATGCACAAAGCACTTACAGACTCTACTTGCACTTAACATAAATTCACATCACATAGATGTACTATTTGACTGCTTCTTACATTGCCTAGCCTTCTATTTATACATACAAAATAGGCCTAAACATGGGTAAAACCATGGGCCGACATCCCATTCCCGTTACATATTCCCAAAACCCCAAAAAGGATCCAAAAGTGGGTCGAGATCCCATGATCTCCGCTTCGTCTTGCGCTCCTCCTTCGACAGGTTGTCGAAGTCCCAAAATAGGTCAATATGACCAAGAATCTCCCAAAACTTGGTCAAGGGCCAACAGGCCCCCAACACTCACCTGTGACTCATTCTGAGTCACTCTGATCTGACTAGTTTTGCTTCGAAGGCCTTGAGATTGGCTCGAGATGCTTTGACCTGCTGTTGTGAGACGACCTCTTGCTCGGTGAACTCCTAGATCACTGTGTCATTCAAGGGCCCTTCTAGGCGTTGTTCTACTGTGATGACAACCTGTTCTATCTTTGCTCCTCGGCTTTCAACCTATGTGAATAATTGGCACGCCTTATCTTTTACTGGTTGAAGCCATTGAGTAACTTCCATCACTCTGATTTGAATCATATGGATCTGCTGCTGGGCGGTGCATTGCTCCTGAGATCGCTTCATTCTTTCCACGACCAACAAGGCCTTCAGTTGCGCCTGTAGTGTGTTTGTGTGTTGCTTTGCTTCCTTGAGCTGCGACTCTAATGCCCGCAAATCTGGATTCTCGGTGAGGTTCTCATATGTTTGCGTGCTGCGGTTACTCAGTTGCTTGCACTCCAAGGCATGAGATTTTAGTCTGTCAAGTTTGTTGTGGGCAATTGCGTCCCTTTGGTCTCTTACATCTTGAGGTGTCTCGGGCACAGTGTGGAGCTCCAAGTATGCTATGCATTGTTGGAGCTACTGGATTACTTCTTCAAGTTGTGCCATCCGTTGTGGAACTCTCTCTTCGGTCTTTAATTCTATGACTATCACATAGTGAAGTGCTTTGTGAACCATTTCCTTTACTTTGAGTTGCTCTGCGAGCAATTGCTCCTTGCTTTGCTGCAGTTGTTCTTTTTCTTCATCCCACTTCACTTACAGAGAAATATTTTCCCGTTATGCAGTACTGCATTGTTCTACAAGGTCTCCCTGTACTTGTGCCAAAGCCTAGGTAGCTTGCGTTGTTTCTTCCTGAGCTCGTCGAAGGCGATATTCGAATGTATCAACGATGCAGTGGAGTTGAGATGGCTCATCTCCTAGTTCTGATGTTCCTGTGCGGCTAGATTGTAGTGCCTGCTACACTCCTTGGAGCTCGTCCTTAATCTGATGGAACACCTCCTACTTAGCTTCTTGCTTCTCTGCTATCTCTAGCGAAGCATCATTCAGGGCTGCTATGATGAAATCAAAGTTGTTGGAGGTGAGGATGGTTTGAATTTTGGTCATGGTTGCTTTCACTTTCTTTCAGAAGGAATTTTTTGATAGGGAAACCTTCCTTTTCTTCGAGGGGTCCTCCTCGTATCTAGGCGGTGTAACCTCGCCTTTCTTCTATTCAAATTTTGCGCCATCTATCTCTCTGCCATATCCTCCTTGCTCTGCTGATATGGAAGCGGTCTTTACGGATGCACTGTCTAAATCATGGAACTCTTTGGTCTTCTTTATCTTGCTAGGTCCAGGTGTATCCGGTGCAGTTTCTGGACTGTCTAAATCAGATATCTCCGCAGGGTTTGCTGGAATGAGGAGGTCCGCCGACCAGTCCTTAGTGATTTCTTCTAAGTCCTCCTCTGTCAGCTTATAGTAAGATTGAAGTTGTTGCTTTTTCTCATTAGCGTGTGTTGCAATATAAATGAAATGGAGGTCCGCACTGAATTTCATTAAAGGACGAAACCTGTGAAGAGTATTTGGTGTGATGTGAGGCTCAGGCTGGATAGTGAACTTCATCTGATTTTAATATGCGTGGAACATGATATTTGACTGCCATTGCTTGTTCATGTCATTGGAATACCACAGTGTACTGAACTTCATGGCCAGAGGTTCAAAGGGCTCGATGTCCGAAAAGGTCGCACCTTCCGGCATCTCCCATGCGATGAAAGAAATCAGGATTAGAATCCAACTGAAGTGGAACTCATATCCTTGATATTGCGCTTCCCTGCAGTCCAGTTCCAACTGGTTCATGAGGTACTTCTCCCAATTCATTTGTAGGCCCTCCATGCACTTCCCTGCGAGGTTGACTACAAAACCAGTGACTTGGGTGGGTCGGTTCTTGCGGACTAGCTTTCCTGCAATGAATTGATAGGCTAGGAGAATTATGTCGTTTTGGATAGAAGCTACCTTGTAGCCTCGCGTGCCTTTCTTGACATCGTCGTAGGTGTCTTTTATCCTTTGAGTTAAAGCGTGATCCATGGTTTTTTTGGGGTAGAAATCTTGTGGGTCAGGGCCTTGCATACTCAACCCTATGATCTGATTGATCAATGTCAGATCCACTGTGATACGATGGTTTAACCACAAGTATCCACCATGGTAACAAGACAGTAGCAGTTTGACGCATGCATTCACTTCTTGGTGTCTTCCAAAGTGAGGAATCTTCATGACATTGAGCAGTGTGGATTGCGCGAGGTTATGGGTCCATGACTGATGAATTATCTTTGAATTCTTTCCTTTTGTCCTGGTCAGGTACTTATGTGGGGCGAGCATGTTGTAGACCTTCTTGTTGCTGAGGTTTAAGTCGCTAAAATTCAACGCTTCTATATTTTCTTGATCTTCGTGAACTATGCATATCCCCTTTGGGAGGTACGCAGTGACCAATTCGTACTCAAAGTCTCTGGGCACACTGTCTTGATTTATTACGCTGCTCAAAGGTGGTAGATAGGTGGGTAAAATGATCATAATCAACTTAGCATTCACGAGATCGTCTCTGTGCTTGGTTCGCTTCTCATCTGTGGGCCGTGATAGTCCAGCTTGAGCAGTGGATGGAGAGGTTGATAGTCCTCTCATCGATGATGCTTGTAGACCGGTAGACAATCCTCTCTCCGACATGACTCTTTTAGTCATCAATTTCGAGGAGTACTTTTGTTACTGATTCTTCAACTGCGGTGAGCTCGTCGGACATACGTGCTCAGGATTAATAATATCAGGTTCACAATTAACTCAGATACTGCACTAGAATAAACAACAAGAGGGCAATGATCACTTTATACAATTCACTTGGTCTGCGGGCTCAAATTCTTGGTTAGCAAAAATGTTCTCCATGCATGGCACGATGGGATAAATAGGAAACTCGGAAACAGTTCTCTTGTAATGGGTATGAAGCCTCATTAACTCTTGTTCTGTTTGTTATGGCACAGTCCAATGGTCTAGTGTCAATCTATAAATGCTTTTCGACCCATTCAGAGAGACAATCGAATGGATATATCAGTCCCAACAACTATATTGCCTCGCCATGGCGAAGTGCCATGTGTCGTTGTTCTGATATCTCGACGAAGCTCCCATTCTGCAAATTTTCTGTCTACGAAGTTCCCTCTGGAACCTTCTGTAGATTTTCAAACTTAGATATCTTCTTACTTAGATTTCTAACCTTCCTCCCAGTGAGCTTCGTCTCGGTAGTCCTTTTTCCATTCAGATTCTTATCGTCTTTGGACATAGTCACTATGCGCTGTTGAGATTCTTTCCTAGGATTCAGGATTAACACCTCTTCTTTATCCAAGATAGGTACTTCAGTCTTCTACGAGTCTTCTAATGTTCTTACAGCTTCGACATCTAGGTCTCTAGTGTTAATTAGCTTCGACCTATTCTCCTATTCTCCAATCAAGTATGCGATCGTTCTAGTCATGAAATCTTTTAATTCTTGCTTCTTCTGCTCCAAAAATTCTTCTTCTTTTTTTCATCTGGCTTGATCTCTTTCAATCCAAGGTTTCCCTAGTAACATGGTAAACGGGGCATTGTCCTCAATAAGTTGAATAATCTCAAAATCTTCTTTTGTTGAAGTTCCATTTGCTATCATAGGTATCTGAGCAAGCCTCCCACACAGGTTTACCAGTTTTCCTCTGAATAACCCTATTCCTCCTAATGAAGGAATCATAGCATGCCTTCCTATAGCTTCCCAAGTTCTCTCTGTCACAATATTCACCTTTGTTTCCTCATCTAGAACACAATCAATTTCGAAGTCTCCTATTCTTGCTTCAAGGCATTCCTTGTCTTTAAATATCTCTAATAATATAACATGTCGGTGGCCATTCAAGGTTTCTTTCATCTGTAGAAATACCTTCTCTAATTATTTCTAGGGTTCTTCTATAGCCTTAGTTTATGGATCTGCCTTAGGGTTTTCTTGTCTTATGTTCATACTTTCAAGCTTAGCAATCATTCTAGGGTAATCCAACACTTCATGGTCCATAGCTTTACAACAAAGACAACCATGTCTTCTCCTAGGGCATGCTTTAGCAAGATGTCCCGGTCTTTTGAAACTATAACACAGGGTTAATCATCTCTTTCTTTTAAACGATCCCCAACTTCTCCTATACTGTGCGCTAGGATCATAGGAGCTAACCTGAAATAAATTCTTTCTAGGATCCTGCATCCATTCATTAGTCCAAACATTATTTCTATGCATAGGTATAACATATCTTTCACTATTCTTATCAGATCTACTCATATCAAATATTCTTTCATCTATTAATACCCTAGTTTTCAAACTAGGACAAACTCTATTAAACATACCTCTATCCATACTCTAGAAACAAAAATTTCCACTTATCTTACTTCTACATAGCACAAAGCTTCTAGATCTAAAACTTTTAATTATTTTTACCTATATCAGAGCATAGAGCTTGCATATCTTACCTCTTTTAATTAGACGTTCTCACTTTTACCTTTCTTAGAGCACAAAGCTTCCAGATCTTGCTTCTTTCCTTTAGATCTGACCTCTTTTCTTTAGATCGGGCTTCTTTATTTTAGCACAGAGCTTTATAAATCAAGTAGAATACTGCGAACTAGGGCACATATCTATGCACAGAGCTTTCACAATCTCAGGTCAAATCTTTGCACATAGATTATTCTTTCTCAGTTCCCAACAATGACAGCTTTAGGTCCCGACAACAAAACCATTTCTTGGCATAGGAGCAGATCTAGGGTTCAACACTAAAACAACGCACCAACAAAGCCCTAACTACCGGCCCTTTCGACAAAACCTGTGAAGTAGATGAAGTCTCACCCGAGGTAGAGGCAGGGGTGGTTGCAAGACTCAAGTGTCTGCAACCTTAGCTGGGACACAGATATTTTATTGTACTACTTAATAAAACACTTAGCACCGTAAGTTCCTCAATATGTAATCAACATCTACTTCTCTAATAAAATAGGGCTTCACAACATCCACACTAATCTAACGTATTTAAGCACTTAGCATCAATAGATAGGTCAGATCTAGCAGATCAAGCACTCAACACATTCATATAGATCAGATCTAACATTCTTATACATCATTATCACTAAGAATAAGCGTATCTATCTAATCATCTCTAAGAACTTAGCAAAAGAAGATATAAACACATCCAGGAAAGAACAAAGCAAGACAACACAGTGTTTATGTGGTTCACCCCCACCCTAGGGCTACGTCCACCAACTCTTCTTCTTTATTATATTCAGTTAGTTAGTTACAAGCACAGAGCCATCAAAACCCTACTTCGCACAGGACAAAAGATCTGTGCAGCTCGCTAGATCCTTTTTCCTTGCGTTACAACACTCAACCTTCCACAATATATTACAAGGGCTTGCACTTAGCTCTGCAAGTCTCTTACAGTCATGCACAAAGCACTTACATACTCTAATTTCACTTAGCATACATTCACATCACATAGATGCGCTATTCAACTACTTCTTACATTGCCTAGCCTTCTATTTATACATGCAAAATAGGCCTACACATGGGTAAAACCATGGGCTGACATCCCATTCCCGTTACATATTCCCAAAAACAAAAAAAGGATCCAAAAGTGGGTCGAGATCCCGTGATCTCCGCTTCGTCTTTCACTCCTCCTTCGATAGGCTGTCGAAGTCCCAAAATAGGTCAATATGACCAAGAATCTCCCAAAACTTGGTCAAGGGCCAACAATGCCTAATTGGAGTGGATTGGTTGGACCGACATCATGTTGTCATAGAATATTACAATAAGACATTTACTTGTTTAGATGAGGAAGGAAACTTAAGGATAGTATAAGGAATTCCCAGAGCAGTGACAGTGAGAGAAGTTTTATCCTTGCAGCTGAAGAAAAGTTACAAGAAAGGGTGTCAAATATTTGTAGCACATATGGAAGAGACACCTAAATATAGGATGCCAAATATTGAAAATTATGCAGTCCTAAAAGAGTTTGAAGATGTATTTAAAGAAATCCCAGGATTTCCACCCAAAAGAGATATTGATTTGTCTATCAATCTGATGCTTGGAGCAACCCCAGTATCCAAGACCCCTTACAGGATGAGTACACCAGAACATAAGGAATTTCAAATGAAATTGGAAGAGATTCTAAAGAAGGGGTATATACTCCCAAGTGTGTCACCTTGGGGTGGCCCAATATTATTTGTGAAGAAAAATGATGGAACATTGATACTTTTCATTGACTTCAAGAATTTGAACAAAGTAACTGTGAAGAACAAGTATCCTTTGCCAAGGATAGATGACCTCTTTGATTAGCTGAAAAATGAAAAAACATTCTAGAATATTGATCTCAGGTCGAGATATCATTAGGTAAGAATTATATAAGAAGACATCAACAAGACTGCTTTCAGAACAAGGTATGGCCATTATGAGTTCACAGTGGTGCCATTTGGGTTAACGAATGCACCAACTATCTTCATGTGTCTCATGAATGGTATATTCAGGGATTACTTGGATAAGTTTGTCATTGTCTTCTTGGAGGATATTTTGATATATTCTAAGTCTGAAGAAGAGCATGAGAAACACTTGAGAATGGTGTTACAGGTATCGAGGGAGCATCGATTGTATGCCAAATTGAGCAAGTGCTCATTTTACCAAAATAAAATTCATTATTTGGTCTAGGAAGGAATAGGAGTAGATCTTGAAAAGATAAAGGCCATTGAAGGATGGCCAACACCAAGGAATGTATCGGAGGTGAGATTATTCATGGGCCTTGAAGGTTACTATAGGATATTTATTGAATGATTCTCAAAGATT
>ML777144.1:113537-123599 GCA_009831015.1 Picea engelmannii
ATTATGGAATTTCTAATAAATGAGATTCCTCCTCACGATGAAAAGGTTTTACAGAGGTAAGATTTAAATTTTACAAATCAAGGAGACTAATGTTTATTTCCATGGAAAATAATTAAATGGAAGATGCTGGATAATTTTTATCCAAAGGTTTTACGGAAGTAAAAGAAGAAGATAAAAGGTATTTTACCAAAGACGGTAAATTGGAAAAACATTACACAATAAATGTTTTTTACAGTGAAATGGTAAATTGGAAAAACATTACACAGTAAATGTTTTTCACAGGGAAATGGTAAAAGTAAATGTTTTTACAATGAGATGGTGAATTGGGAAAACAAGACATGGTCTTAAAAACCACGGGCATGAATTAAATTATGGAAATTTAATTCTACAAGATAGAAAAATATTCGGGAATTATTTTTATTTCAAATATATTCCCAAATGTTTAATGAGAATATGGACAAATGCAATTATATTTGAAATATTATGAGTGACATTTCAAAGAGAACATGGCAGAAGAAGGAGCTGGAGCGTCAGAAGAATCTGCAGGGATCATGAAATGTTTTTTCTGAAAACTGTCATTTGTAATCATTGTAGAAGCTGAAACGTTTCATTTCAGTTATTGTAACCGGTTGCACACTAAAGGAACTCAAATTGTATAAGTGTTATATTTCCTGAGTGTATTAAAAAAGGGCACAAGTGCAAGGGCACAATTCTGGTGGTTGTGGACTTTATTGCATTCTTTCTAGGACTGAATTGAATACATATGCATAAGCATTTTGAATTGTTTATGAAAAGATTCTAATGGCTATGATATGAGTTTTGTCTTCCCTCATTGTATGTATTTTCTGTGTTTATTTAATTCCATTTACACTTTCTTCTGTTTAAATTGGAGAGTTAAAGGCCCATAATTCATCATTTGATGCTCTTGGCTTAAGCAATTTAAACTTTGTATGTTTCTTCTTAGCTAATTCAGAATTCATTCTTGTAATGCTCTGATGCAGTTATTTGTTTCCTCTTTCCTATTACCACTCTAATTTATTTTAAGTTACAACTCAGATTCATTGCCTCATTTAGCCTTTATCCTCTGGAGAGTTCTATGAGCTGATCATTGTTTTCATTCAATTTCAGAATTTTGACTCCATAGCCCTATGTGTCCCTCCTCTTCTTTGCCAACAACTTTATAAAAACCCCCAAAACAAACCAAATCTATCCACCAATTCCTAAAGAAATATCAAGTGACACGAGAGAGCCCTCTCTGATTTGAGCAGGCTAGTGCCTCAGCTCTAAACCTGGTTGAAATAGTTACCTTTGTTGTCTGTCTATTCAACCAGACATATTTATGAATACGATTTTGATATAAAACATATCAAAGGTATAGAGAACAAGGTGGATGATGCACTCAGTAGGAGGGCAGATGAGATGCATGCTAGAACCATTAGCATGTGCCAATCAGATTTGAAAGATATAATTCTAGAAGATGCAAAATCAGATTAGAAATACATGGAGGTAAAGGAAAAACTTCAACAAGGTAATTTATAGTAGAAAGTTGAAGACTATAAACTGGAAAATGATGAAATTGTGACGTATAGGGGCATAATTTATGTGCCAAATTCTTGGAAATTGAAAAATATGATATTGGGGGGAATGCATAATGTGACTTATGATAGACACCTAGGTTACCAGAAAACTATTGCAGCTGTCAAGAGCCAATATTATTGGTTAGGCATGAAGAAAGAAATTGTTGATTTTATTACCAGGTGTTTGGCATGCCAAAAGGTCAACACTGAACATAGACACCCAACTAGTTTGTTTCATCCATTTACCATCCCTGAGTGGAAATGTGAAGTTGTAACAATGGATTTTATCACTAAACTACCAAGAACTAGCAAGTAACATGATTCTATCATGGTAGTGGTTGATAAGCTTAGCAAAGATGCCTATTTTATTCCAGTAAAGCTCACTCACAAGGAAACTAACATAACTGATATTTATTTGAAAGAAATAGTTCGATTACTTGGAATGCCTAAGAAAATTATGTCTGACAGAGATCCAAATTTTACATCGAAATTTTGGAAAGGATTATTCAAGGGATTTGGAACAAATCTGCATTTTAGCACAAATTATCATCCAAAGTCATATGGGCAGACAAAAAGGATGAATCAAGTAATAAAAGATATGCTATGGATGTATGTTATGGAAAAACCATCCAAATGGGAGGATTATTATCACTTGGTAGAGTTTTCTTACAACAATGGGTACTAAGAATCCCTAAAGACGAGCCCATTTCAAGAACTTTATGGAAGAAATGCAACACACCAGTGAGCTGGGACAACCCAAGAGACCGCACAGTGGTTGGGCCAAAACTACTTAGGAAAATGGAAGAGAAGATGATGAAAACAAAATAGAATTTAAAGGCTTTCGAGGAAAATAATAAAAGATATGACGATAAGGGTAGAAATCACATGGAATTTAAAGTGGGTGACCATGTGTTCTTGAAAGTAAAGGCCAACAAAAGTTCCCTGAAGTTGGGGAATTTATCAAAGATGGCAAATTATTTTTGTGGGACATTTGAAATCATGGAAAGGATTGGACATATAGCATACATGATTTCCTTACCTACATCAATGTGTATTCATAATGTATGCCATGTATCATTTCTTAAAAGGTATGTACCTGATACAAACCATGTCATTGAGTGGAATGTGATTCAGGTGGAGAAAGAAGGCAGTTTTCAAGTGCATCTGGTGTGCATATTGGATCAGAGGATCAAGAAGCTCTGGAATAGAGCCATATGGATAGTAAAGGTCCAATGGACCTAGTATGACCCCGAGGCTGCAACTTGGGAGCATGAGGATGCTATGCGAGCATAATACCCACATATTTTTGAAGACTTTTGAAATTTTGGTTGTACATGTGTATATATTGCACCGAGGACAATGCATAAATAAGGGGGAGGGGAATATAATACCCATTGTTGAACCCCAATTGTACATATAATTGTAACTGTACTTTACATATAATATGGTGAGCTGAAGGAACAAGATATTTGGTTTGGTTTTGCGTGCATTGAGTCAGTGTGCGTGGATGTCGTATGAAAGGAGTGCACATAGTTTAAAATGAATATAACACATATTTAATTTATTTATCGCGAACCTATGTAAGTGCGCGAGGATGGCGCACTAAAAGAGGAACAACTCATGTATACAACACGCATTGGTGTAAGTGCGCAAGGATGGCACACTAAAAGAAGAATGTGTGCATCCCATAATTCTATGCACACCGGCTTAGTGCGCGATTTTGGAGGCCAAAGAACCTTTTGTATATATGTCATGTTATAACCTGCACTTGTGTAAGTGCATGGGGGTGGCACACTAAAATAAGAGTGTGTGCATCCCAAAAGTTCTGCGCACACCAGATTAGTGCGTGATCTTTGTGTTTTTGAGGCTCGTGATCCTGGATGCAAAAATATCACTACTTCTGTACTGAGAATGTAAATGTAATCAGATGCAAATATAATGAAAACACATCACTGTGGAATACCAACCACGTAAAAGAGTATGGGGGGCTAACTCCACTAGTTGAGGTTAAGGGGGGGCTTAAACCCAAAGGAATATTATATTAATATTCCTTAAATTATAAAGTAGGGATATTATTTTATCCTAAGTTTGAAGGAGGGGGGACATGTGGACCGAAGATAGTTCTGAACATGATAAGTTTCAAGTTGGGAACATGCATCCAAATAGTTGGGACTTAGTACATTTTGGGGGACTCAATCAGTGGGGTGGATCATGACCTTGTTGTTACTATCATCAGACCCTATTGTAACTCTAATCAATACCATGTTGTTACTGTCACATATACCTAAACATTGATTAGCTTGGAGAGATGGATTGGAGAGGCGGGTTGTCAGGCCCGTAGGACATTTCATTCTCTCTAGGTGAGAGAATTGCAAGGAAGTATTTTCCCGAGGTGCCAAAATGAAACAACATGGATCTGAGATTTCATGTCCAGTGTGTTACTAAATCCTTGGAAGGGAAGTGGGTAGCTGAAGGACTGTTGATAAGAGAATGGGCACACTTCCTGGGGTGGAACAAGCATGTGGGGAATGAGGGACTATATGCTATCAACATGAATTGGTACTTGTGACAAAGTCACCTGTGATTGAGTTACCTGTGAATGATTTTCTTGTTGAATGAGATACTTTAGCCGGGTTAGGAATCCTTATACCAGTGGAGTTTATTCCCAGCTTGGGGGTGACCCATTGTTGAGATTTATGAGCAGTGCGGTCTAAGGCTGAGAGGAACATGGAAGGTATGCACACATTTGGTGTCCTTTAATAAAATATAAGTGTCAATTATGTGATAAATCATGTGTTGCAGTAATAATTGTGCATTTTCTTTCATGGATTTATTTTGTTTATGCTGCATGTATATTTCTGTTATGATAATGTATATAACTGTGCATTGCAGAGTGTATTTTTATGTTTAATTAGTATCAGAGTTAGTATCAAAGTAATTTTGTTGAATTATTGGTAATGGATATGTTACAATATGATATTAGAGTTCAAGAAAGTTTTAAGTGGCATAGCCCAGTTGGTGGTTGGGTATGTTACAATAGGAAACATGGATGAGTCATCACTCTGTCCAATCATTCAAGCATGCGTATCTATCATTTTAGTTGTCTGTGGTAACCTTCCATGACCAACTTGGGAGCGTTCCTACTACCATCCATAGGTGGTGGTATTACATCCTCTCCTACTAAACTTTTTTCATCCCAACAACGTCCAACAAACACATTTCTAAGTGCTCCAAGGTGTCATTTCTCAAAGTTTGGACCTTATACTCATGTTGTCACAATCCCTCCCATATTTCCCAACTATTCTCCTCGAGTTTTCTTTCCAATGAAAAAAGTACAAATGCCTTTGGTTTTTTCCAAATAAGGAAGTCTCATGTGCAAGCATCTCCTCTACCTCCAACTTTTGTCTATCTGCAACCAACATAAGTGCTCGAGATGAGGTAACCTTGCTAGGATCTCATTTATCAATCCTAATAGGCTTCAATTGATTTATATGGAAAACCAAATGGTGAGCCCTCACGTGGGCCGATAGCTCCAATCTATAGGTGGCGTTTCCAATATTTTGAAGGACTTTCAATGAACCTTGAAACCTCCACAACAAGGCACCATCCATGTTGCTAGGTGGCTTGAATTGTTTTCTATCCATCTTAAGCAAGATCAAGTCACCCACTTTGAACTCTACATCCAACCTATCATGATCTACCCAACACTTCATTTTTTTTTGTCGCATTTTCCAATTGAACATAAGCCATATCCAATCTATCCTACCATCCTTTCATGAACCCCAAGGATGATGGGTTATGCCCATAATAGTCTTGTAGAATCGTATGTGGATTCAAAGGTTTCCGTCCATTTTCCAACTCAAACAAATTGTATATCGTAGCGGAACTGGGCGAAATCCAACACCTTTGGCAAGTTTGTTTGGTTTTCCCGCACAAAGTTCCTCAAGTAATACTCCAAGAGATATTTTATGTTATTAGTCTACCCATCATCTTGTGGATGGTAGCTCAAACTCATCAATATATTGGTTCCAATGAGATTGAACAACTCTATCCAAATATGTATTGTGAATCTTGTGTCCCTAAATGACACAATACACAATGGGAGACCCCAATACTTGACAACATTCTTGAAAACTAGCTTCACAACTTCCTCTAAAGCACAAGACACCTTCATTATCACAAAGATGGCATACTTGGAAAATAGGTCGACCATAACCATGATCCTATTATACCCCTATGTGTCTGGAAGTTGAGTTATGAAGTTCATTGAGACACTCGCCCAAGGTCTCTCTAGAACCAACAAAGGATGCAATGGATTGGCTTTCATTTTGGTGTCTACCTTGTCTTATTGGCACAAAAGCCAAATGTGGATGTATTCTTCCACAAATTTTCCTCACATGTTCCCAATAGTAACCTTGTTCTAACAATGAATCATGGCACTCCCTTAAGAGCTCGTTCCAAAGGTTAGACAACTTAGGCACATAGATGTGCTCACAAAATTATAAGAATCCATTATTCATCCAAAATTTCATGTTTTTCCTTCCTTCACTATTATACTTGTATTTTCCACCATAGATTTTGCAAGAATGTTATGAGATGTTATGAGACTAGAATTACATAATTGAGTAAAATTATCATAATTATTTCACAAGGAAATAATTGTTTTGTCACAATTTCATAATTATGAAATAATAATTATTTCATAATTGAGAAAGAACTCATATTTGAAAAGAAATTTCATTGTGAATTGGAAAAAGATCATAATTGTGTTAGAAATTTGGTGGTCATTGATATCAACCCTAGAAGAAGTCCATAAACCATGTTGGATCCTGGAGTCGTAGCTTCCTTCATGTTGGATCCTGTAAACAATGGGGTTGGAGCCTCCTTCTAGTTGGAGCTAGAGAATTCAGGGAGTTGTAGCTTCCTTCAAGTTGGAGCCTGTAAATCAGGGGGTTGGAGCCTCCTTCCATTTGGTGCTGGAAAATTTAGGGAGTTGGAACTTCCTTCATGTTCGAGCCTATAAATAGGGGGTTGGTTCCTCCTTCCAGTTGGTGTTGGAGAAGTTTGGAAGTTGGTGCTCCCCGTGGATGTAATATTTAAGATATATATTAAAAAAATGTTCTATGGTTTTCTCCCATTTGGGTTTCCACGTAAAACTCTTGTGTATTGTTCATTTGTGGTTATATGGTTATGATATGTTAAATGCAATCATAAGTGAATGGAAATGTTGATAACTTAATGTTTACATGTTCACGTTGAAAATGGTAAAAAGTGCTCGATACTGATTCACCCCCCCTCTCAATATTGGTGAATATTCCAACAATTGGTATCAAAGAGGGTCCTTCAGAATCAGTCTAACCACAAGAAGGTAGATCATGGATTACACAGATAATGGAACACCAATATTTATTGGTCATAATTATGAGATATGGAACCCAAGAATGAAAGTATTTTTAGAGGCACATGCATATGATGTTCGATACTTAGTTGTTATAGGATACACCACTAAAAATAAACCTATGAAGACTACAACCAAGAAGGAATTGAAAAGGAACAAAAAAATAACAATGGATTCCATCCTAGATGCATTGAATGATTTGGTAAAAGTCAAAATGGGACAATGCTCATCAACCAAAGAGATTTGGGATAAGCTAAATAATGTCTACTATAAGGAATCTCATCTTGCAACCAAAAATCTAGAACATGTTGATCAAGATAAAGAATATGTTGAGATAGAACAAGAAGAAGGAAGCTCATCAGATTAGAGAGATCCAGAAGAAGATTATGAAGAAGGTAAAGTAGATATTGATGTAGAACTAATCAATGCTTTAAGTGAACTAAAAAGAGAAAGGAAGAAAAAAAAGTCACTCAAGGAAGAATTGATCAAGATAAAGGAAAGTTCTCAAAATCCCAACAAAAACACTAAAGAAATTTACAATATTATTATAAATCTAAAGGTTTAGCTGGAAGAAGCCAAAGTGATTGAAGAAAGACTCAAAAATCAGTTGGAAGAAACAGTGTTTGGAAGCCGAAATAGTATCACTAAGAAAGGAAGCAAAGAAGAGAGAATAAATTTTGACAAATCATTTCGAGGAAAGATCCGAGAACTTAAACAAGCTTGAAGTAGAATTTAGTTAACAAGAAAGAAGATTTGAAGAAGAATTTTTCTCCTTGAAAAAACAAATTGAAGAAGAAAAGAGAACATAAGAAGTAATGAAGATCCTGATGATGAAGAAAGAAGAATATAGTGATAATCTTGAAGATGAAGTCATCTAATTGAGGGTCGAAGTTGACAAGATCAACAAGAACTGGAAGAGCTCTCAAGTACTAGAATACATTCTCATTTGTCAAAGGTCACCATTCGATAGAGCAAGTTTTGGATACATTGGTGAGGCCTCGTGAAAAGAATATGAAAATGCCAATCCCATCAAGAGTGTCGAAGAGAGAGGAAGTGTTGGGAAATCTTTAACAGACAGTACATCCTTGTATACTTGTCATTGATGGAAAGTACAACATTGAAGATGGCATGAGTACAAAAAGTATGAAATAGATGGGCATTATGAGAAGACGCTGCAGAGAATATTCGAATAAGCTCAGAAGAGATAGTGCAGAGGATTGTTGGCAGATCATCGATGGAAAGATCAGAGTAAGCGGAACAAAGTAAGCTTGGGAGGAGAAGAAACATTTCTGATCATTGGATCCCATTTACAATTCCCGATGAACGTCAGATCAAGTGTTGATCGGGACTGCTCGGGAGGAGAAGCAACATTTCTGATCGTTGGATCCCATTTACAATTCTCGATGACCATCAGATCAAGTGTTGATCTGGACCGTTGATCCGAGACTCCATTTTGGAGTTTCGCGACTCGTGACTTGGAGAGGCAAGAAATATAACCACCAAAATCGCGATATGCGAAATCGCGATTTAATCGTAGCCATCAGATCAAGGTGTGATCTGGAACGTTGATCCAGACTCCATTTCGGAGTTTCATGACTCGCGACTTGGAGAGGCAAGAAACATAACCACCGAAATCATGATATGTGAAATCACAATTTAATCGCAGCCGTCAGATCGAGGTTTTTTCTGGACCGTTGATCCAGCTCCATCTCAGAGCTTTGCCTATCGCGACTTGGAGAGGCAAGAAACATAACCAAAAGAACGTCGAAATCGTGATATGCGAAATCACGATATGATCTGAGCCATTGAATTAAGATCAGATCTGGACTGTCGAATCATAGGACAAGTCACTGACTTGGAGTCAATGGAGCATGGTGTGGAAACTCGCGAGATGCGAGATCGCGATAAAATTTGGACCATCGGATCTATGGATATTTCAACCGTCGATCAGACTCAATGAAGTTTATAAACTTGCGAAATATGAAGCACCTTTTTGGCATAGCCTATGGTCACTGCCGGTGGTCACGAGAAGGGAAGGAGTCAATTCAGATAAGCTCCTTTTCAGGGTTTCGGGGATCGCGACTTGGAGAGTCGAGATGCCTCATCTCCAGATTCACGAAATGCAAATTCGTGAAAAGCACTTTATGCATAAGGACTTGGTCATGGCCTTGGTCATATAGAGGAAGGCACTATCGCAGAAAAGATCTGTATCAAAGTTTCAGAGATCGTGATATGAAGTGTCGAGACACTTGGCCACATGAATGCTGAAATGCCGAAACCCAGTTTAAAGGAAAGATTAATAAAGTTCATCCAATGGTGCAGATAAACTTGAATATGATCATCGGGCTACTGTTCTCTCTCACAGTTAATTCATTAGTTACAAATCAATTAGCAAAACTGATCCATGATTCCTGATCGGTTGGCGTTTCAGTTGCTCAGACGGTTTTTCTTTTGCCTAAGAAGATGCGAAGAGTAACTGCTGTGGGTGTTGTGCATAAAAGAGAAAGATACAGACTGTGCAAGGTTGGTTGTTCTGGACGAAAAATGAATTAAACTGTAAGAAAGGGAAAATCACAGGATGCGCAGTGTGAGACTGAAAATATGCATAGTGTGAGATTGAAAATGTGTGTAGTGTGATATAAAATTCAGAGAAGAGTAACAGATGAGGAAAAGATTTGAAACAGAGTAGAATGCCAGAACAAGTTGAAGCAGAGTAGAATTGCAGAACAAACAAAGGAAGAGAAGAATTGCAGAACAGTTAGAAGAAGACCAGATTTACAGAGCAGAGAAGAAGTGGTAAGAATTGATTTATCTATGTAGTTGTCTGTTTATTTATTCATTCATATTCCAGGGTGTTTGGGAGGTGCTAGGGAGGACTGTTGTCCTCATAGGTTCAAATGGGAGCTTGAACACAGGGAGTTGTAGCTTCCATATGGTTGCAGCCAGAGAAACCAGGGTGGCAGGGTGGTGCAGGGGAGAACAAGTGTTCTCTGTTATATAGGTTTGAGCCTGTGTAGCTGGAAGTTGGTGCTTCCATCCAGTTGGTGCTGGAACATTAGGGTAGTTGGTGCTTCCTTCTAGTGGGTG